>SSNR01000014.1:3968469-4070811 GCA_006937965.1 Callopanchax toddi
CCCCCCCCCCCCCCCAGAGCTGGCTAATAAAAGCGCTTCCTGAGCAGCTGCTGAGACCGTCCAGCGTTCAGTGTGCTGACAGCAGCTGGGCTCCTGCTCCAGTTCACATGCTTCATACCGTCATGCCCATTAAATCATATTTTTACAAATCATTTAAAGCTTTTTGTGTTTTTTCTGCCATTTCCTGACCACCAAATCCGTTTCTCTACATTTTCCAAATAATCTGTGGCACAAAATTACAACTGATCAAGTTTTCAGTCTATTATCTTAACGAGAAGTCCCGCAAACGTTAAAGCCATTGAGCCAAACCCGAGTTGATGATATTTAAAGGGCATTTTTTTAAAGAGGGGAAGTCAGGGTCACAGGTTTGACCTTTGCTTCCTCCTCTCCCCTCATCTTCCTTCCTGTTCGCTGTATTATACATGCTGAGCAAGTTTAACCGAAGTTGAGCCAAAACACATCAACAAGTTTGGCCGTCGTCCTCACAAACAGCAGGAATCAGGTGTTTTCTCTCACTGTGTCGACTCAGGTAGACAAACCGAAACACATTCAGCTAACTGAAGAGTCAAAACGTTGATCTCTCTCAGGCTGGTCAAGATTCAATAAACTGTTTTATATCAGCCTTAAAAAAACACACGAGAGAGGAAATTATAGCTTTTGTTGGTGAAATTAAAAGACATGATGGCCTTATTTATAAAATAACAACCCAATGATGGGTCAGGTGGATAGTATTAACTCAGCAGGTTAGGAGTCTGACAGTTCAATGTTCTTGTATTTTAACTGTTTTAATCCAATATCAGAACATTTTCAGAGGAACTGTTGTTTGTTTAAACCAGTGGTTCCAAAAGTTGGAGTCTAGATCATAAAACACCAAGAGCAGAATTCTGAAATACAGTGAAAAGATAATGACTAGAAAAGTGGCGTTTCTTGAATAAATTAAAATGCTGAGTAAAGCAGCTGAAAGCTGCTGAAGAGCTGAAGCTGGATCTGATTCAAAGATGATGAATATTGACACATTTTTACCATGAACGTTGGATTGAATCAGTGGTTATTAAAGGTCAATAACATTAAATAGTGTTTTCCCTTACAGGAAAATGAATATAACATGTGAGCCAATGCAGGAAAAATGTGATCACATGAACATTTTAAAAATGTTCCAAATTCACACGGGAAACATGTGCAGGACGTGTGCTTCACATGTTAATTTAACACATTTTTGCATGTAAAAACATTTTTTTCACCAAAAAGACATGGAAAACATGTCCTTTTTATTTCACATATGTCAAGTGTTAATTTTCACATGTGATTTTTCTGTAAGGGTTTAGTCTGCTCTTGTATGGCTTATTGGTAATATTTGGACTCTCCACACTGCAAAAACTGATTTCTAAGAAAGTTTAAAGAAGACATTTTATTTTAATCTGAAAAGAAATATTCTTCCAGTCCTATTTGAAATAAGCCAGATCTTCTTAAATATGGTCACATTTTGTAGATTTGAGCAAAATAAACCTGCCAATGGGAAAAGCAAAAGTTGTTGGTTAGATTCCTTAAAACTAGCAAATTATTCTAAATGCTGAAAAAATTTGCTTTTTTAAAGGAATCTTGCAGGCAACTTTTGCTGACCTCATTGGCAGATTATTATTTTTTGCTAAAATCTAGAAAATTTGATCATATTTTTAAAAATTCTGGCAAATTTATAAGTAGGACTGTAAATATATTTTCTTCTTAGACTAAAAAAAGAGATAAAATGTCAAAAACAATGCTTTTTAAAACTTTCTTAGAAATCAGTTTTATAGTGCAGTGATAAATGTGATCGTTAACAACCATTTAGTGGATCAGAAGTTAAAATAAAAAGTTTGGGAGCCACTAATTTACTGTGGGTCAGGGAGCAAAAAATGAGAGCATTTTAAAAAAGACCTAAAAAACTAACCAACTGTTTCCCAGAGGTCATAAAACAGTATTCAAAAATACATTTTAATTAATCTATTTCACTTCTCACTTCAATGAATTTGTAGCGTTTCTTAAACTCCAACCAGCAGCAGTTGAAGTTACGAGTTTCTAAGGCTTTTATTTTGTAGGTGAACCACTAGTTTTAAATGACGGCTCATAAATGAATCAGACGTAAACAGGTTCCAGTGTTGTGGCAACGCGACTTTAAAACAAAGTTGTTCTCATTTATTTAGTTCAATCTATAAAAAAAAAAACAAGGTTAATCCTAAAGAACTATGATCTGAGGAATGATTTATCTCAGGTTTTGTTAAATATTTCTTTCATACTGTTTAAAAACTAAAGATCATTTCTTGTCCTCCAGTTGTTCCTCACTTTTTAAACTCATATTCTGTCATTATCCATTACAAGAACTGGAATGGAGTAAAAAAGCAGACAAAGTCTTATATAAAATGACAACAGACCTTCAGAACGTCTGCAGAAAATGTGATCAAGATGTCTTTAAGAGATTACAAGAAAGTCTGGTGAATTGGAGGAAAAATACAAAGAGATTAATGTGATTTTAAAAGCCTAGAAGGCAACAGTAACATGATCAAGTGAGGAATGCTTCAAAACTGTTCATTTAGAACATAAAAGTATGTAAAATATCCCAGAAATGTAATATTTGGAGCCTTGTTGATAATAAAGAAGCTGTTCTTTCAGTTCCCTGATCATCCTCCTCTACAGCTCCATTACCTAACTCCTCTTGTGCAACTCATATTGCTAAATTCATCAGAACCCCCACATCAGGAAGTCACTTCTGTAAATTAACATTTTCCTAAACACATTCAGACACAGCCCGTTTTCCTTTCTACAATCTTCCAAAGACAGTTCAGTTATTCTGTTTTAAGATGTTGCACAAGAAGTTGTGCACATTTTTTCAATGAAAGAGTGATTATTAGAAACACATTGGAGCTGGAAATGCCTCGTCTCTGCAGGGTTTGGCTTGAGAGCGGCTTTCTGTGACAGATTTCAGGTGATTTAAACCTCAAACTGCACAGATTTGTTCTCACTTATTACTCTGCACATGTGATTTGTCTATAAATCAATGCAACTTTAAAGAAAGCGAGAAATAAAACCAGGTTTCAGCTACAGTCCACACCAATTTAAAGCGCTTACCTTTTAGGAAGTTGGAAAGATGACCAAAGCAAAAAGTAATCCTTACTTTTAGGAGTTTCTGGTGGGAAATAAAAACAAGAGGCAGTAAGATTTCCTCTGGAGTCTCTGCTCAGGGTGTGCGTTTGGTGCAGGAGGCAGAGGCGACACTGAGCTGAGCTGGGCTGATAAAAACACTCTAAGGCTGGACATGACATCACACGCTCGCTCGCCTTTTGTGGAGAGATTCCCAGGAGAGTAATCATGAACATCCCAGAGTTTAACAACCAACTGATACTCTACTTTTCATAAAAAGATTTAGAATTAGAGGATTGATAATAATGTGTGATCTTTAAAACAATCCTTCTAGAAAAAGACAATCATTTTTCTTCATGAAGCGATAACACAAATGCTCTCACAAGTTCTGTTTTTTTGCAATTTGGATAAAACTATGATCATCTATAAATACATTTCAGTCATTCCTATAGTGTAGACTCATTAGTTTGAGTTGTAGTTTACAATTTATGTGTGATTCTTTTGATATTAAAGCTAATGTTTTTGCATTTTTTAATGCTTTTAATTTTTTTTTACAAAATAAAAGCAGAACAGACCGCACAGAAGGCTTTTATTTTGTTAGCAACAGTGCCCTCTGCTGGTGTTCTGTCAAAATGCGTTTCCACGCCAGCATTTTCATGTTTTCTCCTTAAACTCTGTTGTTTTAAGTAATGCTCTTTAAGAAAAAGTAAAAACTATATCTTGTTATTTTTTGTCTATTCAAGTTAGGAAAACCTTCTGTTGGCTAAATATTATTATTAAAAACTGTTTTTCCTGTGGTAGAATATGAAGAAACATTTGTTAAAAAGTTCATGTAGTACACTTTATAAGACTTGCTTATCTTCTACGTAAAAATGTGTATATTTTAAACTGAAAATTCACACAGTTTTCAAGTAGAACACATCTCGATGTAGCACCAGTGTTATGTCAAAATATGTTCTCAAATCAAAAACAGTTTCTTCATTAGCATTTCTCTGCTTTCTTCCTAACATTTTTCCTTTTAAAATTTGTTATTTTAAGACAATATTAAATATATATATATATATATTGTCAACTGTAGCAGGTGAAACATATTGTGATGGCTGAAAATAATTATTAAAAGTAGTTTCAATAAAATAATAAGCTTGTCCAATACACCTTTCTCATGACTTCATGAGGAACATACAGTATCTAGAGGTTTTTGTCTCTCTAAGCCAAAATGTGTAGGTTAGCAGGGGAACCCGCCCAAAGGCTTCAAATCTTTACAGTTTTCGACAGGGAACACATTTCGTCATAACACCAGCCAACAGCTTCCCTCCCAGCAACCCTCTCTCTCAACCTTCTGTTAGCTAAGTCTCTTCGTCTTCATAATAATAATAATAATACATTTTATTTAAGGCGCCTTTCTAAAAACTCAAGGTCACCGTACATTAAAAACAAGAAATTTCAAAGCATTAAAACAAACACATAAAAACGTCAATACAGAATAAAAACATGAATCAAGAACTAAAAGCTAAGAGTGATCACAATGAATGGGCAGTTTTAAACAGGTGAGTTTTGAGCTTAGCTTTGAAGTGATGGAGAGAGGTGGTGTTTTTGAGGTCAGAGGGACGGTGCAGATCTGCTGAACGCTCGACTTCCCATGGTGGCGAGTCGAGCAGGGGGAATGTGTACGTTGACAGAGGCTGAGGATCTGAGCGTACGGGAGGGTGTAGATATTTGTATGAGTTCAGAGAGATAAGAGGGGGCTAGGTTGTGAATGGCCTTGAATGTGAGAAGCAGTAGTTTGTAGATGATCTGATACCATACTGGTAGCCAGTGAAGCTGCAGGGGTGATGTGAGAAGAGAACGGTGTTTTGGTGACGATTCTAGCTGCAGAATTTTGAACCAGTTGAAGTTTATGCAGAGTTTTCTGTGGCAGACCGAAGAGGAGTGAATTGCAGTAATCCAGTCGAGAAGTGACCAGACTATTTACTAAGACGGCCGTGGTGTGATTAGAAAGTGATGGGCGCAAGCGATTAATATTTCTTAGGTGATAGTAGGCTGAGCGGGTAACAAAACTGATATGAGAGTGGTAGGACAAGGTACTGTCTAGAATGACACCAAGGCTTTTGATCTGATCCAGACAGGTGACTGTGGTACTCTCAATAGGCACTGAGAAGGTTCCAGCCTTCCCTACAGAGGATTTAGTTCCCATGAGAAGGACTTCGGTTTTATTGGAGTTCAGTTGGAGAAAGTTAGAAGAAAACCATGACCTAATCTCTGATATACAGTTAACAATGGAGAATGGTGGAAGCAACGAAGACGGAGTTGTGGAGACATATAACTGAGTGTCATCAGCAGAACAGTGGAAGCTGATATTAAATTTCTGAAAGATAGAGCCTAGAGCAAGCAGATAGATAATGAATAATAGGGGGCCAAGAACAGAACCTTGAGGAACCCCAGTGGTAACAGCAGTGGGTGTGGAGGTAAATGTTTTTAACTGAATGAATTGAGTCCTGTCTGTGAGATCTGATTTAAACCAGCTAAGTGGAGTACCGGAGATTCCTAGTAGTGATAATCTAGTCAGTAGAGTGGAACGGCAGATGGTGTCGAATGCAGCACTGAGATCGAGGAGAATGAGAATGGTGATTAGGCCGGAGTCAGCTGCCATTAAAAGATCATTAGTTATTTTAATCAGTGCTGTCTCAGTGCTGTGGTGGGGGCGGAAACCTGACCGGAATTTCTCATAGAAGTTATTAGTTGTAAGGTGCTGGTGGAGTTGTGTGGCTACAGTTTTCTCAAGAATTTTTTAAATGAAAGGAAGATTAGAAATTGGCCAGAAGTTGTTCAGGTTACTAGGGTCAGCTCCAGGTTTCTTCAGAATAGGATGAATTATTGCAGTTTTCATTGAATGATGAACAATGCCAGTGGAAAGTGAAGAGTGAATAATGGATACGATAAGAGGGGCCAAGGCTGGAAGGCAGGTTTTAACCAGAGCAGTAGGAATAGGATCCAGTTGGCAGGTGGAGGACTTGGAGTGACTAATAAGATCCATGATTTCTGAAGTAGATGGGAGCTTAAACATAGAGAAGGAATGAGCCAGGGGGTAGGACTCATCAGGAATACAGGCATCAGTGGTGGAACCCAGGTTTTGATGAATTGTTCGGATTTTCTCAATGAAGAATGACATTAAAGAATTACAAAATTCATTAGAGTAGCAGAGGGAGGGTAGAGAATCAGGAGGACTAGTTAGTGACCTTAACAGAGAAAATAAGTGTTGCCCTGATTTGAGGTAATTATGGCAGTGAAATAGCTGGTTTTAGCCTGTCTTATACTATCCCTGTAAAAAAGCATGTGACATGAGTACAGTTCCTTATGAGTAGAAAGTCCAGTCTTCTTATAGAGGCGTTCAAGCTGCCGGCCTCTTGCTTTGATAATACAGAGTGCAGGTGTAAACCAAGGGGCTGTGCGCAGGAAGGAGACTGATCTAGTTTTAAGAGGTGCCACTGAATTTAAAATCCCAATAAGACCATCATTATAAAATGAAACCAGGTCAGGCGGACAGAAAGACTGAAATGCCTGCATAAAACCATTAATACATAAAAGAAAATTGTCCATATTGACGTTTTTAAGATTCCGAAAGGTGATGGAGCGAACAGGCTTTGTAAAGAAAAGGGTGAGAGGGACATTGAATGTAAGGAGAAAATGATCAGAGGAAGAGAATTCCTCTGCAGTCCAGTTCCTAGGAATGAGCCCAGAACAGCAGATTAAGTCCAGTATATGATCTTTATATATCTTCTATATGACCTTTGGTATGTGTAGGGGTATCCATGTATTGCTTCAGACCAAAATTGTCTAGGCAGGAAACAAAGTCCTTATCCCAATGTATATTAAAATCACCTAGCAGAATAACATTTGGAGATAAGGACGTCAGATATTCATAGTCCCAAACAGGTCGTTAACCCATAATTTATGGTGTTTTAACATCTGTGAACATAATTTTATTAAGTTAAAACAAGTTGTAGTTGCTGTTCAAACAGACTGCTTTGTGGTTTTAGCTTTAACACTGTCAGGTAATGAGCAGGTGTTGGGTAATTAGCTAGCGACGTAACTTTGTTCATGAATTACCTTTCAAAATAAAGTTTGAACACAACCATGAAATTATTCCGAAGGTATATTAATCCTAACTGGTTTAAATATAGTTGAGTGTAATACATTGTTGTTCTTAGCATTATCATTTGTAAGTCGCTTTGGATAAAAGCTAAATACATAAACATAAACATAGCATCGCTTGAGACGGTTTAATCATAAAATGCTGTTAGAACCTTAATTTTTACCAATTAGTTTGACATTTTTCAAAATTAAAAAAACTTTGTTAATCCCAGAGGTAAGTTAGATTATTTATTTTTGTGTGAATGTTCACTTGTAGACATCCGTTTTGTGGTCTTTTACTAATCTATTTCTGATTCAAATTAATTTATTGTTACTCGCCAGCAAGTTGTTACTCAGATCAACCTGGGTAACTAACTAACTAACTAACTAACTAACTAACTAACTAACTAACTAACTAACTAACTAACTAACTAACTAACTAACTAACTAACTAACTAACTAACTAACTAACTAACTAAAACTACCCCAAAGTCATTCATAAACATCTAGAATCTGACAAACAGGGTACACATGAGAGCTTTAGGGTCAGGCCTTGTTGTCTAAGCTTTGAGGCAGTGCAACCTTCTGCCTGAAGGAATTGGGGTGAACACATTATGGACTAGATGGTCTGTTGTTATGTACTGTGCTCTGATTTGGCATCTGCTGGTGTTACTATTATTACTATTTCATATCATTTTATTGTTGAAACAGTGGACCATTTGGGGTCACTTTACTCTTAATCGTGTTTCCATAACCTGTTTCTTTATCATTTATATCGTTTTAGGAAAACGCTTTAAAAAAAAAGGGAAATAAAGGCAAAAATACAGTTAGTAGGGTTAGGGTTAAGAGCTAAGAGGGCAGGGGTTGGACCCTCTGGCCTCGAGGCCATTTACAGCCCTCTAAACCCTTTTATCAGCCACCATGCAATTTTAAACATATATATTTAAAATAATTAATAACTCTGTGGGAAACAATATGGTGCTCATTTAATGAAAATGACAGTAATTCATATATCTGAGCCAGAATCAGAGTCACAATATACGTAGGAGGTCAGCTGTCCATCATAACGACTGAGAAATTGAGAAGAAGAATAAATGGATGAGCGAGTATTTTTAAGTGTTTTTTACTTTGATGAAAAAATACTCACTCATCCATTTCTCTGTAAAGCTGGTCTCTAGTTTGTGTGGAGGTGCTGGCTGTGATGAAGGAGTCTGATCTGGAGCCACGTTACAGGAGGTTGTCCTAAATCAGAGTAGCTGGAAAGAAGGACAGATGTGGACTGGAAAAATTATGTCTGAGTTAGGATGAATAATCAGAGTTTATCAGACCAAAGAGACGTTATGAGAGCAGCTTCTGTGGTGAGAGATTTATTAGTAAAAAGCTGAGGGTTGTGAAGGAATGAATCACCTCTCCTAATTTAGAACATCGTAAAAAATTTCACTTAAGCTGCATTAATTATACCATAGTTTTAAAAATACCACATCTGTTCAGATGTTCAAAAAAATTCTTCTTGAATCAAAAAACAAATACAAAACTTAAAATAATTTGTATTATATACAATATGATACATAAGAACAATTTGACCTAAAAATGTCACATTTAGATTGATTGATTTTGCACTAAAATGTATTTGTGGAACATGTATTGAATGTTAGAGTTTTGTGCAGTGACAGGATGTCCAGGAACACTGCCTGGAGGAACAGTGTTGCAGTCAGCTCCCATCAGGACCAGGCTCTCAGCGCCACCATGTTGCTGCTCAGGTCATTTGGCCCGACCGCGTTTCTGCTCCAACCGGAAGGAGAGACCCGGAACTTCAAGGTAAAATCTCTCCGATATTCAGGAATCAAGCTGGTCAACAGATCAGAACTCATTCTTGTTCTTTTTCAGGTGTGCTTGGACGACCCTCATCCTGTGTTCGCCAAGGAGCAGGAGCTGTGTAAACACATCTGCTGTTATCAGTGACACACACTTAAAAAGTGTTTATCACATCGAACTTTTTAACATCCTGTTGTGTGAATATTTACTGTCAAAACACATATTCCTAAACATGTTCTCTTTGGTGAAATTGACTCAGCTGAGTTTTGTTTTTTTAGAACTTAGAGGAGGTAAAAAAAAAACCTAAGGATTGAGCACATCACTGATTTTCTAAATAAATATATTTCTAAAGGTTCTTTTGACATGAAATTCACACCAGATGTTGGAAACAACAGATCCAATCCACACATACACACATGCATTAAGTTATGTGTAATAAAAGTAGTAGTAGTAGTTGAGTATCAGCCGCTTCAGTCCCAACTGATGGGAGTATGAAAAGGGTCTCATTACCAAGGTGTCACACAGGAAGGAGCTCTCTAAAGACCTTCACAACCTTATTGATACTGATGGCATTGGTTACAGACAATTTTCTAAACTACTGAAGGTTTTAGTGAGCTCTGTTGGGACCGTAAACAGGAAGTGGAAAGAACATTATTTCATCAAAAATCCACGACCAGGTCCTCCACCCAAGATTTTAGACAGGAGTGAATTACCTGAAGCGTTGTCCAAGAGCCAGGGACCATTTGAGGACAGCTTTAGACAGACCTGGAATTAGCAGGAACAATTGTTTTAAAGATGACGCCTTTTTTTCTACATTTCTTTCATCATGGTTTGATTTCTTTGCATGTGTGGATTAGAGGGGTTGCTACTGACAACTGGTGAGAATTTCTATCTATAGCACCTTGAGAATGATCTCTACTCAGAAAATTGGTGACACGTTGAATACTTATTTTACCTGCTGTATTTATTTGTAAAATAGTTACATCATTATTTTAAAAAAAAGATTTTTGTATCAGATATTGCTGTTACCAGCTTGAAACAGCATCGTTTTTAATTTAGCGAAGCTCTGTTTATAATTTTGTGAGTTTGATACTGTTTTTTGGTTTAAAGAAAACCCTAAACTAGTATTAATGCAGATTTTTTTATTAGTAGACAAGGTTTCAAACTTAAAAATGAGTTCACGATCTCTAAATCAAATTACTAAATGTTTTAATTGCAGGGTTTTACTGCGAAAATTCAGGCTGCCCCGAGAACACGAGTGTAAGCTTTGTGTTTTTACTTGTTTTACATTTTTAAAACCTCAATCCCATCAATAAATAGTTCCTTAAAGTGATATCTGGGACATTTCGATGTGTGCTTCAGTGTAAAAGTTATAGTTTCTATCACAACAGTTAAATAGCTTCTTGATCAAACTCTGTCAAAAAGCTGTAACTGGCCCGTCGTGTATCCCACAGCTAACACACACACACACACACACACACACATTAAAAAAATCTCTGCTTCAGACTCGTTCCAGCTGGGACTCGTAGAGAGGCAGCTCTTGGAGTTGCTCCAGGGTTCACACCAAGCCAAAGCCCACCGGACAGACCCTGAAGCCTCTGCTGCTTCTGGGACATCGAGCCAGGCGGTTCCAGGCCCGGAGGCTGGAAGCGTGTGCCGGAAAGTGATCCAAGCCCAGGATGTGTGTCCAAGCTGTCAGGAGGAGCTGCTGCAGAAAAAACAACCCGTGTCTTACTGCAGGTGTGTTTCAGGATGAACTTTAGTTGCTCTGATGCCCTGAACATGACCCTGTGCAGAAATACTGGTCCCACCTCAGCACATCCAGCTGTTGACCTGCAGGAAGCTGCCAGCCCAGAGAGTCAGCTGTAATAAAATTATATCAGGATCTCCGGATAGGGACAGGAAGTGACTTTTATTCCCACCATTTTGCTGACAGATTTCCTGCTGTGTCCCGTCCTGTCCTTGTCCCTGTCAGGTTCGGCTGTGGCAACAACGTCCACATCTCCTGCATGAAGGTGTGGGCGGATCACCAGCGGCTGTCAGACCAGCAGCATGTGGTGAAGTGGCCTCTGTGCAGGGAGGACTTCAGCTCCTTGAAGCTGCTCCACGAGCAGGCGAAGAACGCTGCAAAGAATGAGAAAAACCAGACAGACACCTGGGAGGTCACTGCTGCAGCTGCAGGGTCAGCCCCATCTCTGGGACATGTTTCAAGTAAGTCCACTGGAGTCACAGCTGGGGTTCTGATGTCTCCACACATCGATGTGCATTGAGTTAAATCACCAGAACTAGTGGAGATTTTAGAATTTACATACAGCAGACACACACAAAAACAAGCCAAATAGAAATTTCAGATCTAAAGAAATGTTAAAGCTGCTGCCAGTAGCTCTTTAAGGTCACCATGGTAACTACACAGTCTCTGACAGTAAACATAATGAGAGGCAGACAGGAATATGCTTCAGACAAACAGCTGGTGTGTAAAAACTAGAGCTGTTTTGAAATATTCTAGATCATGTTGGAGATATAAAAAGTTAAAAAGACCCTTCACTTCCAGTTTAGAGGAGAATATCTTGAGCTAAGATGTAACTGAAGTCTGTAGAAGCTTGGTGTGAACATGTTGCCCTCTGAGGGGATTGGAGAGAAAACCATCAGTCCAACAGCAGAAAGAGACACAGCAGGTGAAAGAAAACAAGAATTCTGATGTTTTGATGTGTAATTTGCACCAAGAAAGTTGTGGAAGTAGAAATAGTTTTTTCCAAATCATTTGAAGTGCGTCCCCATCAACTGTCGGTTAAGCATTTTGTAGAAAAAATAGCCAAACTTGAACTGTGATTGTGTAAAAACCATCAAAGGAGTCAAATATCAGTTCAGTCATTTAAAGTCTAACTCGTTTAATCTGAAATAAATCACTAAAACCTTGTGTGTTTTCACAGCTTCCCTTCATTTCAGTATTGTTTAAACATGATGGTCAAGTTTTCAACAGCACGGTTAAAAAATGGTGATGATAATATATATCTACATGTCAGAGGCAAGCTGCTGACGAGAGGTAAAATCGAGCTGCAGCTGATGTTTCTTTTCCAGATGTTCCGTCTGCAGCCATGTCTATCTGTGTGAAGAAAGGCTGCCTCTCACAGCATCCACTTGCTTCAAGAGCAGACAGTTGCATTTGAAAACACTTCAGTCAAAATCAACACTTGCAGCGTTTCATTCTTATAAGAGTGTTTCTGGCTCAAAACAGACCAGAAGACAAAAGTGGATTCTTGTGGAGGAGGATCCAAACAGAGCAACCCTTAAGCCACAACACGACAGGTGAGCTCTTATTACAATCAGCTCGTCTGCTTCACCTTGTTGGTAAATCTCCCTCCTCTCCTCGTCAGCTCTGTCTCAGAGCGTTTACCTAAAGGTGTGTTGGAGCGTCTTCCTGCAGTCAGGGGGAGATCAGGGTCTCACCTCCTGAAGGAGGGGCTGCAGTGTCGGGCGTGTCTGCAGAGGTTTAGTCCAGGTCAGACTGTCCGAACGCTGCCCTGCCATCACAAGGTAACGGGCCTCACAGAGCGCTTCGAACCTGCTGATGAGAAGTGTACTCTTAATGAATTTGTACATCAATTATTGTTAAAAACAAGAAGTGGATTCACAAATTGACATTTATTGTGGATTTTCTTTGTTCCACTTAGGGTATAGATACACAGACAGGCTCAGATAAATAGGATCACTTTGACCATTCTTTGGTCTTTTAGGAATCTTCAACCACACCCACCAGCCAGACGCTTGTTTCTCTCATTATTGTGGCATTTAGCAAAGAGAAATCATTTTGGTCACTCTGACTGAGCTGAAACAAGACAAGTTTGGTCGAATTTAACTTCAGACAGTGAGAAAAAAATATGTATTCTGTGTATTTAAACTTTTGGTTTTAACTGTATGTGGATATTTGAGCCTGGGAATGAGAAGTTCAAACTTATGACCCTAAATCTTCTTTTAAAAAGTCTTTTGAGTTAGTCGTATACATCATTCCACCTTAAAACGAGAAGGGTTCAAATCCACCATTAAAAGCTCAAAATGAAGGACAGCTAAACTTCTGCCTTCATGCATCATTATCAACATTTTTGTCCATTTGACTGATTTGTGTAACAGAAATCTCCCAGCCACCCAAAATTAGTCTTTAGAATAAAATTACTTGTGTTTTCATAAATAACAAGATATTAAGTAATCAAACTGGCATTTAAAGGGTTAAAATCCTCCCAGTGACTGAATGTTTGGTCGTTTTGAGCCGGACTTAAGTAGTTTAACAGATTGATGCAGAAAAAAGCTGAAAACTATATGAAGTCGTACAGTTTTTATATGTTTTTTGGGGGACATGGACATTTTTGTCCTTGATGACACCAGTAAACTGTTGCCTGATGATTAAGCATCTTGTTGAATAAAACATTAAATTTAACATAAATAAGAGAAAATCTTTAGACCAATTACTGTTTGATAACATGCTCCAAATATAAAATGTTTAGTCGTGTCTCCACCTCTCATTCTTAGTTCCACGTGGACTGTGTGGACCAGCTCCTCCTGAAGACCAGCTCCAGTCCCCTGGATGGATTTATTATTTCTAGTCCTCTAACCTGGAGAACACCTGACAGGAAGACCTCTCCTAAGCTGTCCTCCTGCCCTCCCACCAAGCAGCTGGATGATAACTTACGGGGCCTGTTTGTTCCAGGAGTGGCGTTGCAGATCCGGAGCACTAAAGCCCATCCTGCTCATGGAGCTCCTGACTTAGAGGTACTGACAGACGCTTCGACACCTTTAAACACCTCGCAGGTGACGGCAGCTGTCAGAGTGACAAAGAGCCAAACGCTAGTAAAAGAGAAAAGAGGCAGAGACAACACGACGACCATCAGGGGAACTACAATACAGCCGAAAAAATGAGATTCAAACAGGTTCAGTTCAGAGCTGAGATTCACTGGAGTTTTAATAAACAATCATTAATAAAGAAGAAAAAAGCTTTTTTGATTTTGTTGCTTTGCTAGCTAAGTGTTGTCATTGTGGTTTAACTCAGCAGCCTGTGATTTTGTGCAGCTCACAGCTTCATTTAAAGCATAATTTACAAACAATTTTAGGGTGAGATTTTAACCAATGCAAAGCCTAAAATAGGAAAGACTATATAAAATATGTCTTATATTAACCAAAGTTTTATTTTAATTTTATAGCGAATAGAACCACAAACCTCTGTCGACTTTTACTTAAAAACCAGTGTGCAGTGTGCAAAACATTTTGGAAACAGAATGACCTATATGTCAATGTTGTTGTTGATAAAGGGCTAAAATATATTTTTCATGACCAAGAAACAAAGAAACAGTCAACCAGTTAGGGAAATAGATGCTTTTCCATTAATTTTTCTACAAATATCATTAATAAATCATTCTTTTTCTTCAGATATTGCATGTTTACATTTTTTGTACAGATAAAAAAAAAGTTAACAATAAAATAATTTGTTTACTGGTAATTACAATCCAGTTTTTTACATTACTGTTGCCTATGTGTACTTTCTACTTGATGATTTTGATCCACATGACAAAGCGTTTGGACACCACTGGTTAAATTTACTGCAAAATGTTCAATAAAAAAAGACTTATGCATTGGTAACAAGTAAGTTTATTAATTTAGTGCACAGAAAACGCAAATCTAATAACTACCAATATTACAGAGGTGAACACGAGAGGCGTCCTTCAGGAGGAAACAGAAGTTCATGAGTTTGATACAAGAGGAAAACACTAGAGATTACATCGGATACATTCAGCAGGATCACTTAGAAACCGGTGTGGCAGCAGGTTGGATTTACTTAACGCTCATCTGCACAAAGTGTTCAAAAACGACGTCTCATCTCACCGCTGAAGCAGAAAAACGGAGAAAGTGTCTAAAAGCAGACTGAACGATGAAGCGCTCGGCTCGTCGCTACACTTAGAACTGAAAGACTTCCCTGAAAAGACCCTCTTTATGCTAACCTTAAAATGATCCACACTAATAACTTGTTAAAAACACATTTCCTCCCTTTAAATGGAAGTGAAACAGGATGAACTAGTCAAAACACACAATACAGAAGATGGTCATTTACTATATACACACACAAAAGAAGACCTCTGAATGTACAGCAGTTAAATTATAAGTGGAAGAAAGTTACAAGCGAGCTATGATGGAAGACTATTAATGACGAAGCTGATTTATTATAAATATTGCTGGTTAAACCACACGAGTTCATAGTGAGAATGTTCAGATTTTATCCTGGTTGATCAGTTTTTAGAGTTGCAAGTTTTATTGCATGAAACGTCTGGAAATGTGCAGAATTTGTGTGCTTTATGTTACTCGTCTGTTTAAACAGGACATATGGAAACATGTTGACTGAATCTGTGACTGTTCACAGCGCCGCTAGCTGCTTAGGATGATTTATATTAGCTAAGTGGTTTTGACACCATGCTAATGACAATACCAGGCAGGTATATATATATATATATAATAGAGAGGAATGTATGGAAGCCCATTAGTGCCACTGATAAGCAGAAAATTGTCACATAATTATAACTATCAAAGGAACAATTAAGACTTTAAAACTTCTTTAATAAAGCCTCTAATTATAAAAGTATTTCAAGAGAATATTTTGACTTTGTCTTAATTATTACTTTTAATGTCATAATTATGAGATGATGTCATAACTAAAAACTATAATTATGACTTAAAATTGAGTTTCAAACTAAATTAAGTGAGGGTTTTAAAAGAACGTCATAATTATAAAGTTAAAGCTGTAACTAAAAGTTTTAATTACAAGTTTAAAGTCATAATGAGATCATTTTTAATAAATAGCTTTCAGTCATAATTATGAATTTCAGAGTTATTATAAGATGAAAAGAGACATAAAAAGTCATTAATATGGACTATAAAAACAAACATTTTGACTTAAAACTCATAAATATTCAATTAAAAGTTTCAAAGTCATGAGATACAAGGTTATAAATAGGATTGTATCCCATAATAATAACTGAATTCATAAATATGACATACACTCTGACATTTTTTTACTTTTACATGGCAGCAACGAGCTTCCACAGTTATGGATACTTATCATTGAGTAGTTTTAATTTAATGATGACGTTGGACAGAACTGGTTCTGATTCTTACATATCTTTAAATCAGGGTTCAATAAACTTTGTGCTCAGCATTTAGACCAGAACACATTACACTCAGAGTTGCTTCATCAAAAGAGCATTTGCATAAAATATTCAAGGTTTTTTTGCAGTAGCCTTTTTTCACATTGATATACTAATGATGTGTTTATACCTCAAAACCATAACGAGTACTATGACTGTTATACCATTTTAAATTGGAAATCTATCATTTGAACTTTAAAAACGTAACAGGTGATGAGATTAAGAAGTAAATACTGTTTTTGTTCTGTTATAATCATCAACATTTACACTATAAAAGTCTTCGTCCAGGATTTTCTTTTGTTTTTAGGTCCGTATCTCACTGGGTGGCAACTGTTGCTAACTAGTTGGAGACACAAAACTCAGAAATCATGCAAATCTTCAGTAGGAATCACACTGAACTGATATAAATCACACTTTTGCTAGAAGTTGTATATCTGGCTTAGTTGTCTTTGGGGACAAATTTGCGACTGTTGTACACATTTTCTCTTGATTTAGTCACAAAATGTCTAAATTGTGTCTGAATTTGTTTACCAACCCGTCCCAAAGTTGTCTCTTATTGTTTTTGCACTTTCTACTTCACTAAAACTAAATTAATTAGACTAAAAGACTTCTGTGATGACTATTTTTTACAGGAAATATGTCTTTTGAATGTGAGAATTGCATATTTAGAACTCCTACAAGGCCAATAGATAGAACTTCGTCCAGTTTCTCACTGGGTTGAGACTGTTGGTCTTTATTCGGAGACACAAAATTGCGAGAAAACTGGTAAATTCTCAGTTGAAAATCACTTATGACAGTTTTATGTAGAAGTAAATTGCAAGATTCGTGGACAATTTGTGTAAACGTTGTGCATGTTTTTGTCACAATAGCATTTTCTCCTTATTTTAATCACAATTGTGTTGCTTTTGTAATTTCGGGGTCTCATTTTTGTCTCCAGTCAGTTGCGACGGAGCTTCACAGGTCTCCCTCTCTCATTTCTCACACTTTATGAATCGCGTAAACTAAAACAATCTGCCTCTGTGACTATTTAGGAATAAAATTGGTCTTACAAATTCTTTAAAAATGTTCAACATTTCAGTTGCATGAAAGCAGGGCCCTGAGATTCACATAAGGAAATTGAAAACCCTCACAAATGTTTTGAGACATTTCCCTTGTTGGCAACTTGTCGCCAACAGTCAAAGCTCAGTGAGATACTGGGTTTAAAGTAATGATGTACCATCTTTGAATAAAGCCTGCCTGTTGACTAGTATAAAACGTTGACAGGCAGAGGCATCCTCCTCTGCTATTTTTGACCAATCAGAGCAAACGGCATTTTAAAAATGAGACAGGTTCTAAAACAGAGTCTTTCAAAGAGAGTCTGTAAAAATGTGGTTTTTCTTAAGAGTAAAGCATAAAAACCTAATATATCAGGTCTCTTGAGTAGAGTTCTAAACTTTTAATGAACATCTATGGACTCTAACTACACTCTGTAGTGTAAAAATCCCAGAGTTGGAATAGTTAAAGTTGGCAGCACAGCACTGAGTTGAGAAACATTCAGTCACTAAATAACCTAAAGCTATGGTGTCTTGGTAACTTGAAGCAAACTGTGCTCATACACACAAGGAAACATTCATTTTCATGCATGAAAAAGCAACTAGGAATAAAACCTTGTGTGAAAAATGGCAGCTTTGTACACTGTCTGACTTTAAAATCCATCCAGTCCAGTGTGGGACTCAGTCGTTTTGAGGCAGTACGATAATCACAAGATGTGAGTACTGAGAACTAGGAAAGCTTCTTACTAAATTTACAGCAGGCATTTATGGTGAGGATAGGTGCACTTTGTCCATCCTGCAAACTCATCAGATTTTCCACAAATACAGACACTGAAGTCTTGTTTCATGATTTCAGGCAGTGAGAAGGCACCCTCTTTAATGCCGACACGGGGAGCAGTGAGACGTGTTCACAGGGACATTAGCTGTGAGGGATCTCGCTGGTGATCTTCAGATTTGGGAAAATGAAAGAACAAGGTGCACAAAGTTGTAACGAGTTGATACAACTAGACGCTGTTTGATGTCTGGAGTTAGCTTATGGTTTCTTTGGCAGAGTTGTACAATCACAGAACTCGACAACAACAATGCCTTTGTGAACACAGACTGTGAGGGCTATTGGGCACAATGAAGAATGTTGGTTTTGCGGTGAAGCCGGCTCTAGCTCCTCTTTGCCAGAGGTCTACCTTCACGAACGTGCTTGGTACTTCTCTTGTCTGCCTTCCCTTTCTCCCTCACCTTCCTCAGTCGCCGAGGAGGTGGCGTTCCTCGTGACTCACTGTCCTCCTGAGCGCTGGATGTATCCATCCCATCCCGCTCTTCTGGAATATTGGGAATAGCTCCACTGCTCCCATCTAAAATGTTTCTGAGGGAAGGGTCCTCTGGCGTACAGGTAGCGGTGGTACCGCTCTCACTGCTGCTCAGGTCCTGCTCCTCGCCGTACCTCCCCCCTCTGCCGTGGTGTGGGAGGGAGGAGCCCCTTATCGAAGGCCTGTCGCGCTCTGAATCGCGGATGTTCTGCTGGGGCTCGTTCATGTCCACGCCAGAGTCCAAGCTGGTGTCGTTGCTGCTCGGTGGGCGGTGGCGGCTCTGGAGCTCGATGATGGAGTGGCGGACTTGAGCAGCCGGTTTCCCATCCAGAGAGACGAACCACGCCCTGGGGTGAGACGAAGAGGACTTGCCTCGTGTCAGCTCCAATAAGGTGCGCTCAGATATCCCCTGCAGTTCACTGGTGTGTCCGCCACCGAAGGCCTCCATACCAGCAGCCTCATTGAGAGTCCCAGGCACAGAGACAGAGGATTCCAGGAGGTTATTGTAGCGTCCCCACACACCGGCGTTCTGACCTTGTCCTGGTGGGGGAGTCTCGAGAGGCTGAGGGTCATCCTGATTGCTCTGCTGGGAACTGCTTCCACCTTGGGAGTGGTGGTGGGGGACTTTGGGTAATGTCTGGGTGTAGTTGTCCTTATTGACAGGTTCTGAATGAGCATCATACTCCACTCCGTTCCGGGGGAATGTGTTGGACTTGCAGCCTGGAATCTGCTGCTCCTGAGCACCGAACAGTTCTGGAGCCTGGATAATTGCCACTGGCTGGTTGTAGATGTGAACCAGCTTATCTTGAAAGAAGTTCTCAGAGTTCATATTGGCCCGATTCTGCTCTGCTTTTTCTCGTATCCGAGCCACCTCCTCGCTGTTGATGTAGTGAGGTGGGTGCTGCAATCCCTTCATCCGGTCCGCAGTGATGTTGTCATACGGAGGAGCCGCAGTAAGACTCCCTGGATCCTCCACGTAGATGTTGTAGTTGGCTTTGTGCCTTGGTGTGGACGACGGCTCACACGAGACGCTGCAGGAGGCGAGGCTGTTGTCTCCAGATCGGAACATCAAACCCTCCTCCATGTGGGTGGAGGTGGTTTGGTCCTTCTTCACCACCGTGAGTTTGGAGAAGCGTGCCCGCCTCCTCCTGGGCTCTCGATAGGAACCTCTAGACGTGGAAACACCAAAACATCATCAGGACAGGAAAAGTGGAACTTTTTTTTATCTTCAGCAAAAATGTAATAGTATTTTAGACATTACTCCATGATAATGAGACATTTTCTCACCCGCAGTGACACAAAAGCAACGACAGGAATCCAATCACTATGACCAGAGTTCCTCCCAGTATTCCCATCAGCAGGTAGGTGTGGTAAGAGATGAAATCCATGGAGCTGGCATGTCCAAAATAATCTAAAAAGTAAAGCCTTTGCATCATGTCTCGGCACCATACGGACAACATCTACATGTGACGCTGAAGGTACCTTTTGATGAAGGATGGGGGGCAGCGATCCAGTAGCCCAGATGGGAGGCTGTGTAAGTCCAAACCAGGTCATCACCAACCGTTTTAACTATTCCCAGACCGTGATTCTCCCAGGCACCTTCAGACAGCATTAGTGTTTAAACATCTCGGTCTTTTGTTCTAAGATCTGGTCATCTGAGCGTCATTCTACCTGTTTTTAGGTTGAAGGCCCAGGCTGGTACGGTATCGGAGGCCCTCAGAGGTGTGCTGTGTCCCAGAGGCAGGCTGATCTGGATGGGCCCTCGGACCTGGAGCTCCTCGCCACCAGAGCGCAGCAGAACGCTGACGGCTGCCACCGCCTTCAGCTCGATGCTTCTAAGCACTGAAAGTGAATTAACGATGAGAATAATAAAGGTAAAGCTGTCCTTCCTGTCTGCTCCTTTTCTTTTGATGTTACCTTTTTTATCCTCACTGTTCTGGTCAGACTTATTAATAACCTCCTCGTTTCATGTTCGTCAGAAATAAAACACAAAATAGATTCCTGGAAACCACTTTGCTCCAGGTTTCTGTTCTGCGTTGCTTTGCATTATTTGGAGCTTTTTATTATTTATTTGTATTTTTTATAGTATTTTTCATTAAATTAAAAAAATGTAAGATAAGGCCAAGTCTCCCTGAATAACGATAATCACATCTAAATTGAACAAAATAAAATATTAGAGTGCAAAAAGCCAACATCCTCATATGAGGATGGTGGGAATCAGGAGGCTTATTGTCTACTGATCATTTAAACACCTTTTCTCTGTAGTAGCATTTCAGTGGCTGGTTTATTTTTTGAGTTTAGCTTTTACAAAAAAAAAGTGTATATTTCTTTGCATTTGTTTCTAAAATTGTATTTTTAATACAAATAGGAAATGATGTGTTGATCTGGAGCAAATCAAAACCCACCTTTTATTCTAGATTAAATGCTATAAACTGGATGTACGTATTTGAGTTCTTAAAGAATGCAAAACTCACCTGATTTGCTGCTGATGATACCCGGCGTGCAGTTAGCACAGTCTTTCTCCAGGTGGTTCTGTGGCACAGTCAGATACGCCATCAGTGAAGAGATGTTGGTTTTATCAGTGATAGAGAGGAGGTTCTTGGGAAATTTGACCTTTGGTTGAGAGGAGCTGTCTGTGTAGACAAGAAGGGATGTATTTATCAAGGAATGACCGTTTCAGGCTTTGTTTGCAGTCTGAGACGAAGGTGGACGTACCAGGTAGCTTCCCAGTGATGAGCACTGAGTCTTCAAACAGCCAGATGTTGCCCTGACTGTGAGGGAGCAGCAGCATGGTCACAGCAGAGAAAACTGTAGGATTGTGAAGGAAATGTCCAGGTGTATATGTTAAATTCTGCTTTCAGTCAAAGAACAAATTGTGTGACTGTCCAAATTTAAACCTTTCAAATAACATGCAGGTCTGTGACGGCCCCAGCAGATGGCGCCCTCATTATCAAGTCTCCTGTTGGGTATTCCTGGTCTGAATCAGCATCACAAAAGGGAGGCATCTGTGAAAACCACGGCTCTGGTCCTACAAAGCACCTGTTCCAGCCTACATTAAAACCACCTCCTCCCTGCTGCTCCGCCGTCATATTCAGACACAGTGAAGGGAGCGGGACAAAAGAGCGAGTCCTCGTTGTCACAGCAACATGAAGAGCCCCCCTCCCCGCCCTCCTGAGCAGGACAAAGACGGGTCGTTTACATCTTAACTCTGCTCCAGAACCAGTCGATAAAACAACCGGAGGAAGCAGCGAGCCAACCTCAGAGACGAGTTGTATGCTGTCACTTCATGAATCTATAATGATCATGAATAATGCAGTTTGTTAGAGGGTGAGTGAAGGTTGTGCTGACTACTGTAAATAAAGACCTTCAGTTTCTGAGATCATAGGAGCAATTAATCACATTTATGTTTCAGTTTCAGCTCCAAAAAGGGTCAAGATAAAATAATGTCACATTCCATTTTGCAAATACAGTCTTATTTTATTTTGAAAGGTCAGCACAAGTCCAGAAGACTTTTGAAGAAGCGTAATTTTCTGTAGCAGCTCTTCTCTACTGTTTACTTATTTCATCTACATGCTTTTAAAACTAATATCTACAAACGTATATATTTGGTATGTTCCTAAAAATACTACATTTTATTATAGTCTAAATGTATTCTAGTGCAATTAAAGTAAGTTTTAATCCCAACCAAACAGCTCAACGCTGCCACCTGCTGATTCAAATCTACGTCTGCGGTTTCCTCTGGACATTTTCAGCATCATTTCTGGTTTTGAGAGACAGATTTCAGATTCTTATAGCGCTGTAGAGCTTGGCTAAATTGTGGTAAATGATCATCAGGATCTGTTGGGTCACTCACTCGGCCTCTTGCTGGTGCTCCAGGGCAGCGGAGTGGGCACGTATCCCTCCTTACGACCCAGCAGGGTCAGACTGAGACCCGGACTGTACGAAACCCAGAGCAGAACCTCCCCGCTCTCTCCTGCTTGGGCCGAACTCCTCAAGGTGTGGTTCATGTAAACATCCACCGAGGCTGCTGCCAGCGCCTGACGGGTCACCAGATCTCTCAGGAGGACCTTCAGGGCAAACTGGGGCTCTGAAGGAGGAAAAAAAGACTAAATTATGTGAGCTGAACACGTGTCTCTGCACTCAGCTGCGTTGGGTAACCTTTCTCTATCCATGAAAAAGTGATGAGGCATGCACAGCTGAGCTGCTGGGAGGATGGAAAATTACATCAAAACCAAGTGACAGCAGAGAGGAAGGGCAGCATCACCAGCTCCATCTGCAGCAGAACAACAAATCTGACTCTTGATCTTTCATCTATTGGCTCAAAATGTCTGATTATTCAGGCTAAAAATATAAAACTGAATCTCTTACATCCTCCACTCTACAGCTCACCTTAATCCTGTTACACTAACAGCCTGAATAGGATTCAACAGTTATTGTTTAGATTTATTATCATATTTTCCTTTGACTCACTCTAGCTTTGTTTATATTTGTTATTTTTATAAACCCCAGCCTGATTCCTCTGTAGCTCATTCCATTTTCTGAACAATGACCCAAACAGACTGTGTTTGTTTACCTGCAGTCAGAGCCGAGGGAGTCAGAAGCCCCTGCACTCCGGCTGTGAGGCCATTGTCCCCGGGTGTGGAGGAGGAGGAGGCCAGGCCGCCGCCCTCCTCCACCGCTCCCACCGACCCATCCAGGCCGGAGATCAGCAGCGACGAAGGCAGAAAGAGGAGCAGCAGCGGCGGCAGGTAGCGATCAGCAGCGGACATGGCGGCGGGAGGGGCGGCAGGCTCAAAGACATAACGAGGCGCGAGGGAAGAGCTCGAGGAGGAGGACCAGCTGTGTTTGTCCGCGTCACGAGGGCCTCGTCCCGCTCGTGAGGGGTTCTAATCGCGGGGCGGATGAAGGGGGAAAAACCCCGCGGAGAAAAGATGCGCTGGTACTGAGGCTGGGCGTGTGGCCGAAGATCGTTTATTCCGAGAAGATGCGCCACTCACTGGTTACAATACAACACCAAACACATGCTTTAGTCTATGTTTAGGGCGAAAGCGCGAAGTGATGTTTGTGTTTTATTCTATTTGAAGTATTTATAAACGTATGTGAATAAAATAAAAAGTGTTGTTTTCGCGACTGATAAAATAAAACAGAGCGAGACATCGTCCTCTGTGCAACATCTTTGGTGAGCTGGAAGAAGCTGTTACATCATGACTGTTCCAGGTTAGTCAAACTCCTCTATTCTAAAATAACACGTTTATTAATTTAATGCACATGTATTTATTTGTTTCCTGCCTTCAAAATAAGAGACTTTTGTGGCCCCAGACATCACACGTTAAAGTCTAAAAGGTGCAAATAAACACAAATAGTCTCAATAAGCGTTACACCAAATTACGGTTTCCTCTGTTTATTGCAAAACTGCTTTAAAATAATCAGCATTTCTGATTTACAAATAATAAGGTTTATTTATATAGTGCATATAAATTGCAATTTATGATCATAAATAAGTGAGAGAATAAGAGACTTTTGTGACCCAGACAGTTGCAGGTTGAAGTTTTCAAGCACTCAACAGTCTCAGTAATCAGTATATAATATTTTTGACCCAATGAGGACTTTTGCCAACATTAAAGGCAAATATAAAGAAATATTTAGCCTATTTTTATGGTCAACATCAAACTAAACACAAAATAATTTCTTAGGAGCAAAAAGAATCAGAACTATTAACAAACATGAATGAAAAGCTAAAGATGCTTGAAGAATTAAGTGTTTCAAAAGAAGCTTAAAGCTTTAAAAATGACCAAAAACAAACAGACTAAACCTTGTTTAAATCAGCAAACATGCAGGAAGAAAATGAATTCCACCAATCAGACAGCAGGAGCCTTAGTACAGGCTCCGCCCCTTCCTGTATAAATGTGACTGGAGCCCTCTTCTTCCTGTTTGACAGTTTGACCTGGTTTGGATGGACAGGAGCACATGGAGCAAACAGGTAGGTAACTAACTGCACTTTGATATCAGTCAGTGACTTTTAATCTGTAATCAGCTGATGGTGAATGACGAGGAGAACACTTAGACTTCAGACTGCTGCTTTCTTTCTGGGACTTGTACATGTTTGAGCTAAGTTTTAATGTTTGTTAGCATCAAGGTGTCTTGATGAAAGCTGAAGCCTGATGATTCATATCCTGGCCTCATTTCACCTTGAAATGTGATCTTTGAGTTAAATTTGTTTGCTTGAACAACTTGCAGAAAAGCCTAGCTTTAGCATGTGGAGTGGAACATGCTAACTTAGCCTGAAGTGTTTGGAGAACTTTGAATGTGTTGACGTTCTTTTAGAAAGTCTTTTCCTGCACTTTGGACTAAGTTGAGACAGATGTATATTGTAGCTCTCATTTTGTGCTGCTTGATGAGCAAACAGACGAAGCTCTGAGGCCGAGGTGTGATTCGTTGGGACTGAATGAAAGAAGACTGAGAAGTTTGAGAAAGAAAGCAGATGCTGGAGCTGGTCCAATGCATTGACATTTCCAGTGTGTTTGATATGAAACGTGCAATAAAAACAGCTCCTGTCTCTAAAAGTCCAGCTGTCCATGCGTGTGTTTGTCATAACCCCCTCCTTCTATCATCTGGAAAGTCGGGGAGGAGACACGGCCTCCTCCCCTTTTTCCTGCTGCTGATCCTGGTGGGATTTGAACCCAGACCCTGCAGATTCATGTTGTTGCAGATCGTCCCATCGCGCCACGAACCCACGCCGCATTTGGAGTTTCTCTCTGGCCTCTTTTCACATTTGATTTTGAACATTGGACTTTAAAATGAAAACTTCTTTCTTCGTCTGCTTTGATCTGACATCCTCCAGACTACAAGGAGTCACTCAGCAGTCTGAGCTATCCAACCGGACTCTTGACTGATTGATTTTAAGGGTTTTTTCTTTGTTTCTCAACATGAAAATGTTCCTAAAATCACCTTTGGCTCCAGAGCAGCTTTGATCCGTCTCCCTTCAGATTCATAAACACCTTCCTGACACTTTGAGCCACTTGGTCTCTCTGGTGATGATGTTGTGTTTAAATGTTTATCAGCTTCACTTTGGCTGTCGGACTTTAAACAATAATCACAAACTGAGAATTGAACCCATAACCTTAGGAACTGTATGCTAATCTATAGCATTCTGAGCTATTCGTTCATGCTCAGCTTCGCCTGGTTTCCTCACAATAAATGATGCAACATTCAGTCACAGGTTAGTGTTTAAATCTATCTGAAGGTAATTAAAGGAAAGTGTCTATTTTGTTTCTTTCTTTCCACCATGATGATGTGAAACGCTGCAGATTAAACATAAAAAGATTGAATCAGGACACGACTGCTAGAAGTTATCTCATTCTGACAAAAGAGTAGATAGGTGTTTATTAGCAGATATATTCAGATATAAGTTGCAGATAAAAAAACAAACAAGTTAAATGATAACATCCAATAAAACGTATCAGGAGTGCTCTGCCTTTATTACAAGCTCTAATCCATGCACTTACATTCACTTACTGCTCATTCTATGTAGCTGAAACATTAACGTACCTTCAATTAAATGTTACATATCTCTTCAGGTTAATACAATCTTTTTGTATCTGAAGGAGTTTGTTTTGTTTGCTCAGAGGGAATTTGTTCTGGAGATTTCTAAAAGGCACAAAATGTGGCAGAATGAAAAAGACTGAACGGTTTAATGTTCAACGTCAAGTTTTTACTTGATTTTACCCTTTCTCTCTGATTCGTTAGTTGCAAACTTAAATTGGATGGAAAACGTTTTAAAAATATCTAATTATTAGATTGCAGATGACACCAAACAGCACTTCCAGTCCAGAGAACATCTGATTGGCTGATCAGTGTTCCTCTGGTTCTTTAAATCCCACCATAAACGAGCCTCATGTGGAATGACAAAACTCTTAATGGATGTTTACTCCACCCACCCAGTCCCAGTGCTAAACCAGAGCCAGGTCCTGCTTAGCTCGGAAAAATAAAAATGACATCATGTGAGTTTCACTTTTACTCTGATTAATTTCAGACCAAACACTTAAATAAGAAGCCAAATCAGCATGAACTCTCTGGCTCTCATCTTCCTTCACTTTGCTTGTTTTTAATAGCTTAGTTAAAGTGGGTCAGAACACTGCATAGAGCCGCCTTCAGTCGATGTGTTTAATAATTCATAAACAGTTTGCAACTATATTTATAAACGACGTCGGATTTTTGATATCACCAGCTAATGTTTGTGGTGTTTAACAAAATAGTATTTTAAAAACAAACTGGTGATAACTTAGACACCAATTTGCAGGAGCAATGAGACCAACCCTGTGATCTGTGTGGATGAACTGTCTCCCTAGACTGTGATCCTTTACATCAACTCAGAATACAGCAGAGGGAGGATCAAACAGTCGTTTTAAATGATGTAATGGATCTGAGTTGGCTCCCTGGCTGTGGAAAACCAAACTGGTTAAGATCCAGTTCTAACAATAGTTCTGGTCTAGCACTGGAACACTCACATATTTTGATGTTTTTTTTTTAGGATTTTAAAAACCTCAGAGGACAGAGGGGGATGTTTTGGGCCAAATGAGGTGTTTTCTAATGTTTTTGCTTGTTTCTATGCTAGCTGTTAGCTCCAATCCTGAAAAACCCACGATCTCTGCTTTAGAAAAGGAAATCTTCCTGATAAATACACAGATAGATACAGTGCAAATTTCATAAAATGCCAAACTATAACTTTAAACTACCAGTAATCACATAATACAGAGGATGTAGCTTCGCAGTAAGTAAAGCTCGAAATAGTGTTTGTTACATCTGTATTTACACGGTCGTTTCTCTGGGTGACGATGTTATGAAGGCCTCCCATTGGTGCTCCAAGAGGAGGGGCGGGGCTTATGGTTCCAGGTGAAGTAGTGGAGGGCATGCGGCGGCGAGTTGATTATAGTCTGATAAGAGAAACAGAAGTGTCATTAATATTATTTTTTAAAAGCCGGACCACATGTTGGGATATGTTAGGGCGGTTCACTTGCTGTTGTGGTTTCAGTTGTGGGTGTAGATTCCTCCGGTCCTGATGGAGCAGATGACGGGGGACGACAGCGGATGGTGGCCAGGTCTGATCGGCTTTGCTGCAACACAGAAGATAATATAACTGGACAAAGATCAGGTGTTTCTGAGGGTAAATCTAGTTTATTACTCATCCAGTTTTACAATAATCAAATACCAAACTCTGATCAGACTCCTAATTACACGTGGTTGTCCTCCTCTAATTAAACCCACATACAGTCATCATTAACGTTCAATATTACCCCATAAGCTCATTAAATCTTATGTTTTTTTAACTTAAATTGATTAATAGTTCAACTTTCTATCATTCATATCATTCTATCATTTTGATTTTACTTCCTGTATTAAAGGCACACTATGCAGTTTTGGCTTGTTTTTAACACCCCTTAGTGTCCGTTTTAAGTCAAAAACCGTTAGCATCGTCTTTGCTCAGAAACACCTAAATGTAACTGTTGAAATGTCTCCTCAGCCTTCACTGCTTTCTACTGGAGCGGTTCATCACTCATTCACAGAAATCAGCTGTTCAAGCAGAGAGAGATGGAAAAAAATCAGGAATCATGAGCTAAAAATACTCTGGAGCTAGCTTAACAGCTAGCCACATTGGGTTAGCCTAACACTCATGAGATACGTGACTTTGTGAGACTTCAGGGACTCAGAAGATACAAACGTGGTATTCTGGACACAAGCAGCAGATGGGGCTGAGTGACTTTTCATTAACCCTGTAGGGTCATATCAGCACAGACTGGCTCAAGGACAAGATTTAAGTGTGACTTTAAGACAAAAAGTTGATGTAATTTGTGCAAAAACATGTCCACATAATTAATAAAGCTTTTACATGAACTAAATCCTTACAATCTATATATTGAACGTCATAATCAGACTGTCAGTGTGTTCTTTAACATCAACTTTATATAAAACTATTTACTTGTAATACAACAGCTTACCAAACCTCTATAGAATAATCTAAAGATGAAAAAATAATCTTGGCTTATGGTAAAACTGCAACATTGTACTTTAACAAACTTTGTTTTTATATAGTTTGTGAGGTTTTCCTATTAATCTTATGATCTAAAATAACTATTCATAAAGTCTATGACTCCACCGATTGACGTCATGAATATTTGTTTTGTTTTAATCCAATTTATAAACGACTACTTAAGATTAAAAACATATCGCAGCAAACTTTTCTGTAATCATGTTTAAATCGTCCATGGATCATCCAAACTGACTTGTATCATCTGCATAGAACTGAAACTAGCTTTCTAGACACAGCAGTAAAGTATTAGACAAACTCAACAGGTTAAAAACGGTTTAGATTTTCTAATTCCAAAGTGGATTCATGGTTAGTTTTTAAAGTTGGATTGAAATGAGAACGGAGGCTGAATTTTAGATACTCTCAGCTGAAGAGGTGAGAAACATTTCTTTGCAGTTACTGAATGAAACATTTAAAACCCTGAGACCCCAAAAAAGAGACCATTAAACATAAAGCAAAGATCACAAACAGCTGACGGGAGGAGGAGGAGGAGGACCCTCACCGATCTGGGCGGAGAACCCCCTCCTGGCCATGTTCTTGGCTCGGACAGCCTCTTTGATGCGGTCCACTTCTTGCTGGTAGCGC
Organism: Callopanchax toddi; assembly: GCA_006937965.1. Classification (NCBI taxonomy): domain Eukaryota; kingdom Metazoa; phylum Chordata; class Actinopteri; order Cyprinodontiformes; family Nothobranchiidae; genus Callopanchax; species Callopanchax toddi. The sequence goes on from SSNR01000014.1 coordinate 3,997,718, forward strand.
TTGCGGTCCCTCATGGCGTTCTCCTTGGCCTCCTTCAGGGCGTTCTCCAGAGCTTTGACCCGCTCGGCTGTGGCTCGCAGACGCTTCTCCAGCTTTGGCAGCTCACAGCGAAGGTCAGCGTTGTCTCGGACCAGCTGGGGGGATGTTAGATCGATTATCCTCATGACGCATCAAAAGAATCTCCAAATGGTAGTTTCTTGTTTTACCTGCTTGTGGACCTTAGTGAGCTGCTCCAAGTTGTTCTCCAGGAAGGAGATCTTCTGTTTCTGAGCGACGTTGCCCAGCCCCTCCTCGCAGTCGAGCTCTGCGCTCTGAAAACAGAGAAACAAGTTAAAGATGATGATAGAAAGACGAGCTGTGAATGCTCATCACATGAAGTGGTACCTTCTTGACTCGTGCAGTCAGGTCCTGAACAAAGAGTTTACGCAGGTTGTGTAAAGTCTGCAGCTCCTTCGCCTGAAAGAACGTTAAAGCGGCGGTTTTTGCCTGCGTCAAGTCCCTGAACGCCATAAGGAGGGCAGAGACGTGAGGTGATACTCACCACAGTCTCCTCCAGGCCCTTCAGGTCCTCTCTGGCCTGATCTCTCTGTTCATTCAGCGATCTGAAGACAAAAACACAATAAATGAAGCGCGCTGAGCTCCTCGCATCTTTTACGGATCAACAGCAATGCAGACAGGTTCCTACATGAGTTTGTGGAGCTTTGCATCCTTCTCCTGCTCCTCTGTCTTCACCTTTTCGTAGTCCGACACGAGTCTCTCCTGCTCCAGTAACAGACCCTGGTTCAGACTGAGACACAACAGAGTACATCTGATCCTGTTCTTTTTGAAGAAATCACTGGGTTTAAAGCCCTGAACCTAGTAGAAACCACTGAATGAGGCTGTGTTTTTACTCTCTGAGCTCATCCAGCATCCTCTGCTTGTCTTCTATCTCGTCCCGGAGGCGGCCGAGCTGCTTCTGATGAGCCTCCCTGTGGCTCTCCAGCTGCTCCTCCAGCGTCTTCGGGAGCTGATCACATAAATATACATCAGGCACACAGGATCTCTTTGTAATCACAGTGTTTGATCTCCGCTCTCGGTTTCACCTTCATGTCCCCGTCTCCATCCAGCCTGTTGATGTCCTCCTCCTCTGACACCTCGTGCCTTTTCTCTGAAGTGAGATGACTCAGAAATCTAAACGTTTGTCATCTTTAATCGTTGTAAATGTTGAAAAGAGCTAACTTGTGTTTGTATACATGCTGTATTTGTGGAGATCCTTGTACCCACCCTGAGCCTGAAGTTTAGCGAGCTCTTCACTCAGAGCATCTTGACTCTCCTCCAGCTGCCTCTTCTTCTGCTCCATGTTCTGCATGTAGTCGGTCAGAGACTTGATCTTAGCCTGGTGCTGTCGGGAGGACAAACCATTAAAGATTTACTCTAAAACATGAGTAAAAGCAGGTCCTGGAACACCTGGCTGACGGTTACCTGGGAGACGAGAAGCTGACAGGACGCCAGCTCCCTCTCATTGGCCTGGATCTTACGGTGGGCGTCGGCCTGGGCGCTCTCCAGCTGCTTGCTGCGATTCACCAGAGACTTGACCTCTGACTTCATCTTGCTGATGTAGAGGCGAGCGACGGTGAACTCCTCCTCCACCGCCGAGCCGTTCCCCTTCGCCTCTGAAGTCTGAGGGAGGAGGAGGAGGAGCAGGTAAACCGGGTGTCGGAATACTTTCCTCAGAGACGTGACCAAATGGAACTTTTTGCTCACTGAGGCCGCCTTGACGTCAGCGGTGCCGATGATGGCGCCGATGTCGTTGAGGTCTCTCAGCAGCAGGTTGAGGACCTCGGCGGCCCGTTTCCTCTGCAGACCGTTCAGCTCCTGCAGCTGATTCAGCTCTCGCTGCACCACAGACAGCAGCGCCTGCAGAAAACACAACATCTGCACATGGATTGTTCTGTTGCATGATGGGAAATGCCGTCCTGGAGCTAGACGGACCGTTTTGTGCTGCAGCTCCTCGGTCAGCTGCTGGTTGACCTGCTCGTGCTCCTCCACCTCCTGGCTCTTCTGGTCGTAGTTAACGGCCAGCTCCTCCAGCGCCTGCAGCACCTCCTTCACCTCCTCCTTGGCCAGCTCGTTCTCCATCTGCAGCCGACACAGCTCCTCCTGGATCTTCTCGTGGTCCCGCCGCGTGGACGCCAGCAGCTGCGAAGACGAGAATCTTTTTAAAACGTGCAAACAGAAAAGATGTGTTTGAACACAAAGCGGCGAACCTCCTCCTGATCCATCATTTGCTCCTTGAGTTTCTCCGCCAGCTGACTCTGCTGGTTGATTTCATCATCCTGCAGAAAAAGAAGCATATAAATCTTCTTCATCTTTGGAGGAGGATCCTGATCCTCTTCAGGCTCACCTTGTCGTCCAGCTGCTTGTACAGGATGCTGACGTCCTCCTCGTATTTTCTCCTCTCCTCGTTGAACACCGGGACGCCTCCTCCAGCCGGCTGCAGGTTATCTATGATGGGAGTGTTGTCGTACTGCTCGACGCTCCTCTGATCCTTGGAGCTCAGACGCTCCTCCTCAGGAACACTTTCCCCTGAAATAAACACTCAGTCAGATTTTTAAAACCCTCTTCATCTCTTTATATTTTCCGTCTAAGCAGCCAGTCTTTCCTGTCTTACTTTAAAGTTGTCTTGATCTGTAAATCTTTAGGTTTTCTGGATGTCCTTACCCCCTAAGACAGTGCAAGGGTTAAAAACACGTGTACTTTGGCTGCTTTTTAAACGTATTGTTTGCCCGGTCCTATTAGATAAAAAACATATCTACACAGAGGGAAGTGTGTCTCTAAAACACAGGGGAAATGGCACAATTCAAGACCAAACTAATCGAACACAGCCCTGCTGTACTCCTGTGTTTCTGGTGGATGACATCACCTATCCTGACATTCTGTGGCCAGTTGTTAAATAAACCCTGATCCATGAAGAGAGAGAGGTGAAGAGTTCACGGTTGATGAGGGTTAATATTCTGAAGACACCTTTATAATTACATTTTTTATAATAATTCAACCAGAGCACCTTTTGATAAACAACAAACAGGTGAAAAACATCAGTAGAATCTGTAATATGTAAATAATGAATTAAATATACAAACGCTTGTGTTTCTGGAAATGTTCAAATGTGACTTTAATCAAAATGTGGTCAAATATTTGTGTCCTGAACTGAAAACGTCATCAGATGAACTGAATATCAGAAGAGAAGTGCTTTAAAACAAACAGCAGGGGGCAGTAAACAGCCTCTATGTGTTTTAATCTGCAGCATAATAAAGGGACATCGTCAGCAACAACGAATACTAGAAACAGACGTGACCTCTAAACTGATTTACAGTCCGATTTGTTCTGTTATCTCAAAGCGCTCCATTTTACTTCTATTCGTCTTCCTCTCTCTGGTTAGTTATATTTGATGCATGAGGCTCATGAAGCAATGCATGCTGGTAAAAAAAAAATCTTTACAGAGTCTTGCTGACCATGCAGAAAATGATCAAGTGCATGATATTCAAATCTTGCAGGAGAAGGAGGCTGAACTCAGAACAAATGAATGTACTGGAAACCTGCAACTCAACAGCATTCAGAATAACTGGAGCTCTCTACAAACGTAGCCTCTGAATTAAGATATCCGTTCAATATCATCATCTTTTTTGCGAGAGATCTCACGTTCCCCATTAAGATTAATGGAAGTGATGGTTTAAACTCCCTCCTCCTCCTCTCTCCACTTTGCCCACCTCTCCTCTTTAACTCATCTGGGATTTTGGGTCAAAGTTTGGAAATTATTTGAGCTTTTTAAAAATCTGCTCAAATCTTGTAAACAAATCTTGCATTGCTACAGTAACGCATCATGATAAGTGGCTAAAAAGTAGAAAAGTAACAGCACAAATCCTCCAAACCACACAAAAAGCTCAAAAAAACAACAGGTTTGATCCTAATACAAAGAAGAAACATTCCAAAAACAAAAGTCCCTCATAAAGTAACAGAGCTGCTAAACAAGCTGACAAATATCTAGAAACTATGATTACAGCTGTCTAAAAATACCAAAATGACTAAAGGATCCTTGTTAGATTAAGGCATTTCAGTACCTGTAAAAGAAAACCCATGAAGTGAAGACGTTCTTCTGGTTTGTTCTCACCGTTCCTCCAGCGGTTCAGCTCGGCCTCCAGCCTCTGGATGACGGACTTCAGACTCTTGTTCTTCTCCTTCTCCTTCTCATATTTCTTCTTCCACTCCTCGGCTGTCAGCTCCAAGTTCACAGACACCGTGTTCTTAATGGTCTTTGCTCTGCAAACAAAACACAGTAGATCCTTAAAGGCACAATATGCAGGTTTGAGTTGTTTTTAGTGCCCCCTAGTGTCCGTTTTAAATCACGGTGGTAAAAACGTTAGCATGTTCTTTATATCGCTTATCTTCCCAAATTAATAGAAAATGCAAACATTTAAAAAGTCTTATATTAACTGCTGTTTTGTTGCTTTTTAAATGAACTTTCAAGAGACTCACAACAATAAAATTTAACATTAATAAGGAATCAACCTTCATGTGTAATTATAGTCATTTTTATCCATTTGGGTAGCGTTTCCTCTCCATCTGACCATCCTGTTAGTGAACACGGCACAATATGTGTTACACAAACTCTCTCTTCAAAGATCAACTGTCAAATGATTGCCTTCTTGTGTCATTATTAAGGATAAACTACCAACATTTCATCATCTGGAGGATTTTAACCCTTTAAATGCCCGCTTGGTTACTTAATATCTCTGTTGTTATTTGTGAGTTAAATACAAAAACTGGTATTTTATTTCAAATTAATTTTGGCTGGCTGGGATTTTCTTTTTTTTTTTTTTTTTTGCTTTTCCAATCAGTTATCTATATGCAAAGACATACCTAAAATATTAACTTTGATTTATTATGAGTTTTTGTGCAGCATCAGTGTTAAAATTTACCAATGCCCACTTTCAAAATTCCTGATAAAACATGTAATAATACATTATTATTATCAGGTGCACAAATTTATTATGAAAAAAAATCCATTATTATTTTCCATAAAACTAATGTTGTGTACAAATAATAAGAATATTACATAATCAAGCTAGCGGTTAAATGGTTGAAATCCCTAAACTGACTGAAGGTTGAAGTGGTTCCAGAGGGTTAAAACGCTCATATTTTAGTTTATATTTGAATGAATTTGTTCTGGTAAACTTTTAAATGGACACACAGAAACAGGTGGGACTTGAACTCCTCCAAATCCTAAATTTCATTCAACAGTTTCTTTGTTGCACAGTAATTAGTCACCTGCTGTCTCTGCTGCTGAAACCTGGAGGTTATTAGATAGATTAGATTAGCTTCTGTGATCAGTGAGAGATGTAGGTCACTAAAAAGTTTGACTATAAAGTAGAAACGACCCAGAGAAGAAACAGCAGCTCGTTGTCGGGTCGGGCTGACTGTTAGAAGGTAAACACACAACCAGGCAGCTCAGCAGGATCTAGAAATAGAACAAACCCAGTTCCTCAGTGGGAAACTCAGAGCCATCTGCTTCTTAGGTTACAGGATTTACGTCATCGTTTAGTCTGAATCAGCCAACACACACACACACACACCGTCATTTACTGACTCACAAAACACCAGATTAGATCACTTTAGTTTGATAATCTGGTGTTTATTACTGCTTATTTCACTTCACGGGTTGCGCAATCGGTACCGTGACAACACCAGTCTGCAAAGGAGTGTTGTAGCAGAAGAAACTGGTATCTAGTGCACATGCGTAGCACCCCTCAGTATAATAATGGATTAGATTTATTTACAGGAGTGCACACAATATTTTCATTGAGGGGAGAAGCTGGCGCTGATGTTTACTACACACCACATCGCTGTGAACTTGAGGGGGGACTGCGCGATCGGGACCGTGAAATCAGTCGCTAGCTGAAACAGAATGGCTCTTTATTTAAAACACTGTCAGAGAGCAGAACAGCATGAACCCATCGGTGCTATCGGGGAAGCTAATTAGCGATGCACACTAAGGTGTTGCAACAAAGAAAGTCCCCAAACATAGTTCCAGATGACAGCACTGAAGCAAAGGCGCACTCAGGCAGAGGGATCAGGTACGTGCATAATATCTGGGGTGCACATGCGTACTGGTGGGCCTGTTATGTGCACCCCTGTATATGTAGCACTTTTCAGGCACCTGAAGCGCCTTATAGAGGATCCATTGTTCATCCATGCACTCACACTCTAGTGGTGGTAAGCTAGCACTGCTGAGCTACTTCCCCCCCGATTAGAGACACAATACGATATATGATTCGATATACGACGCCATAAATGATATGATATACGATGCGATGGAATATACGATATGATGTACGATACAATGTATGATATATATTATGATATACGATACGAGATATAATAATATCACACACATGTATTTTTTTTCTGCAGGACCAAACAAACCTTGAAAATAAGTTAATGTTAAATGACCAGCTGTGTGAAAGCTGCTTCATCTGAACAGTAAAGAAGTTACCTCTGTCCGAACATCAGCGTGGACTTCGTCTCCGCCTCGTTGTAGACGGACGGCGAGCAGCAGATGATGATGGTGGTGCGACAGTTTCCTCCCAGAGAGTCCTGCAGGATCCGAGTCATCTTACTGTCTCTGTATGGAACGTGGGTTTTCTGAGGAAATCAACAAACCACGATCTAAACAACCAACACGAGTAGAAGAGCCAGGAGGTGTTTATCCATATTAGTAACCTACGGTTCCCTCAGCCAGAGCTGAGATGACGTTTCCCAGCGCCGACAGAGATTTGTTGATGTTCTTCGCCTCATCCAGCACAGCTCCCTCAGCTCCGGTCTTACTGACCTGTTCAGTCACAGATTTTATGAAAGCTCAGCCGTTTTAGATGAATAACTCCTGGTGGATCTCACACTGACCTTCTCGCTGCCGGCCAGGTCCACCAGGTAGAGCTTCCCTGACAGCTTCTTCTCTGTTTCAACGTTTTCCTGCTTGATGTTGATGAGGAAGATGCTGTGGCTGCGAGAGCTGTGTTCATTCATGTCTAAGAAACAACATCAGCGGTTTATTGGTTTCAGCCAAAAATACCCAAAACCTTAGCTAACAATATGAAACGCAATACTGACTTTTTACACTTTTTTAAGCCTGGAAGTTTTACCTTCAGTTTTGTGTTGCCATAAAACAGCTATGGAAGCACAAACGATGCTTTAATTTGGGCGATGAGTTATAGATCTAATGGTACGTACTGGTGACGGCCACGTGGCGATTAGCTTTGCCTTCATCGATGACGTCCATCACCTCCTCTGGACTGGACACAAAGCGCTCAGTGCAGCCCTGAAACAATGTTTAGGTTCTATCAGTCGGACCAGAGAACCTCAACACAACAGCTGCAGTGGCCCAGCAACAGAGGAATAAATGACTCTAAAATGTAGCTAATCTCTTTATTTAAATTACACTTTATAGAGATCAGTCTTTTCCTTTAATAAAACTTCAGATAAAGCTGAATTATTTATATATTATGATTAATTTACATGACAGAAATGTTCGTTTTGTGGATTAAGGTGGATTATTGTGTCCACCTATCATTGCACAAAAAAATCTCATATTTTAGAAAATTATTCTAGTATTTAGAACATTTCAGAGAACTTTAAGGTTTGTAAACGTTTTTTTAAGATCTTGTGGTCACACTCAGAACTCTGATCCACACCATGTGGACTCAGTCTATAAATAAAACGGTCAAAGTCACATTTTTACATTTTATTCCAAATCACAAGTCACAGAATGTTAGCGGTCTTCTTTTCTGGCTTGGTATTTTCCAGTTTTTACACTTAATATTAAACTGAAATAAAACAAATACATCTACAGTAATTAATAAACCTAGATAATATTTAAACTACAAGTTTACTTAACTTGTAATCAAACTGAATGTCATTTCTGCAGGATTATGATTCATGTTTATATAAAAGCAGCGTACCAACCTTCACATATGGAACTCTGTTTTTGTCTTCGTGCACAGCGAGGCTCGTCTTCGACACTTCAACCAAAACAAACACCGCTGAATTCAGCTTTCTTTACAAACTTTAAACATGAAGAGGTTTGTCTGAACTCACCATCCAGCAGGTCTCTGATCTTATCCAAATAGATTTCAAAATAAGAGACCTGCACAGAGAGAATGTAATGTTTTCACACAAATATATAAAGCAGACACACATTTTAAATGCATGGTTTATGATTTTAAAAAACAAACACTTTTAGACATTTTAAATATTTTCCAGCTTCAATCAATCAGATTTTATTTAGTTGTATTTAATGTCACATCAAATTAATGGAGGATAAAGAATCTTCACCTCTTGATGTTTATTACTGATCTTTTCAGGTGTCTCTCTGTAGTCTGGGTGCTGTTTAGTGACTCAGCAGTGGTCTGTTTACCTTGATGTGGAACTCCAGGTTCTCGTCCATGGAGTAGATGTGGTCAAAGATGTCCTGGGCGATTCGAGGGATGATTCCCATCAGCTGAGGGTCGTGAAGTTTCCCCTGAAAACAACAACAATCTGATGTTCAGATTTCTGAATATTAAAGAACGGCTGTGATCCTAAGATGGATTTAAAGGTGAGAAATTAAAACTTTGTATAAAACAGAAAAACAAAAGTTGTGGCTCAGATCTGGGGATTTTTAAAAAGCTTTGTGTTTCTGACTGAAAATGGGTCTGGATCAAGTTTGACCTTTTTTATAAAAACAAATCTAAACATTTCACGTTAAACCCAGAGAATCGCCTGGACTGCTCAGATCCGAACCGCTTTAAGTCTGTTACACAATGCTCTAATCCTCGGACTGAGGATTAAACTTAATAACAAAACTCTGAGGGATTTGATGGGGCCGTTGATCGATTGACATTAGAGGCTCTGAGCGCGACCCGTCACCTCCATGGTGTGTGTCTTCCCAGAAGACGTCTGTCCGTAAGCAAAGATCGTCCCGTTGTACCCACCCAACACATCTGGAAACACACAAAGACACAAGCATGGAGAATAATCAGCATCTTACTTATTTAGTACTCACAGTACAATAAAACTTAGAATTAGTTAAATTACCAGAAAGTTTAGAAAAGGTAGCAGATTGTGAGTGCGTGTGTGTGTGTGTGTGTGTGTGGGGGGGGGGGGGTACAGGGGTTTCATTAGGCTCTTTCCATAAGAAACAAAAAATAAAATGAATGAAAATAAATAAATGTTGACGTTTTTCCCTTCCTCTCTTGGATTATATTAATAAAAGATACCATATGACCAGTGGGGGGGCCACAAATTCGTGCCCCCCCCCCCCCCCAGCCTCACTTTGGGGCACCATAATGTGAATGTTTTCAGTAGAAAAATGATCCTTAATTGAAATCACTGATTCATACAGGTATTTGGTTGGTTTCTAGAGTCATTTTAAATAACCTATAATTCCTTCAAAAGAGTAGGCCAGCCTGACCAGGTAGGTTTTGAGTTTGGATTTGAATGAAGGCAGACGGATTGTTTCAGATGTCAGGAGAAAGTGAGTTCCAAAGCTGTGGAGCAGAGCGACTGATAACTCTGTTACCATGGCGGTGAGACAGGTGGGAGGGGCCATGAGGCGAGGGGCAGAAGAAGACCTGAGGGAGCAGAGGGAACAGACAGGTATGAGGGGTGAGGTGAAAGTGAGGATTTGGGAGGTGATTCTGTGTTCAGATGGCAGCCAGTGGAAACGCTGAAGAACAGGACTGATGTAATCTCTGGGGGGGGGGGGGGGGGGGGGGGGGGGGGGGTAGCAGCATTTTGAAGGCGCTGGAGTCGATGAAGGGATTTGTGAGGGAGACCAATAAGGAGAGAGTTGCAGTAGTTGATCCTAGAGGTGACGAGGCTGTGGACAAGGATGGCTGCAGCAAGGGGAGTGAGAAAGGGGCGGAGTCTATTAATGTTGCATAAATGAAAATAGGCAGAGTGGATGACGCTGGTAATGTTGGTCTGGAAGGACAGAGTGCTGTGGAGGATGACACTCTCTCTTCACATAGGGGGATGGAAAGATGGAAAGCCAATGGATACACTGGGTGATCTGGTCAGAGTGGAGGCTTCCCTACAAGGAGAAAGTCAGTTTCACTGCTATTTAGTTTTAGGAAATTTAAGGAGACCAATGATTTTGTCTCAGAGAGACAGCTAGACAGGGATAATTGAGCTGGTTTCTGAGGAGATATAGATCTGGGTGTCATCCGCGTACCTGTGGAAATTATTTACGAAAGATGTAGCCGAGTGGAAGCATGTCGACGATAAACAGAATCTGTTGACGTTTTCTTTTATCGGCTGGCTTCACGGTTTGTCAGTGAAAGAGGAGCACAGTCTCAGTAGCATCATCAGAGTTTGTTCCAACATCGCTGGTGTTCAGCAGACTGATTTATGCTCCACGGGGAAAATGGGACACCCAAAAAGTGATCATCGCAAATCCTGATATTTGAGTCAGGAATTCTGTTTGATGCTATCAGAAAGGACCTATTTTGCTCCACCAAAAACAAAAATACTCAAATTATTTTACTCCTTCAGCCATCAGGCTTCTAAATGCTGCAGACTAAATAATAATAATAGTCTGTTCCTTGTCCTCATGCCGACTGTTATAGAAACATTTGATGGCAGTGTGTTCTGTGTCATTTTTATTTGTGTTTTTTACCCTTCTTTTTTCTCTCCCTTCTTGATTTTTTTTTATATCTTTGACTGCCTGTGAGGCTGGAGGCTGTAAACTAATTGAATTGTTCATCACCAACAGCTGATGGGACCACATGAACAACACTTCTAATCACAAACTTCTCAGAGGTCAGAGTTCATCTAGGAGTGGACATGAATCTTCAGACGAAGCCTCAAACAGGACAAAACTCATCATCACCTCGACACCAGAACATCTTTAAATGCCGGAGCACAGTGCAGACTGAAAACATGAAACGTCTCACCTTTGACGATCTGTTTGGCACACTGATCATAAACTTGTTCCTGCGTCGTGTTTGGAGGCAGAACTCTGTCAAACATGTAGGGTTTGCCCTGTTTTCAACACAAAAACACAACGAATCAGCAGCTAATTCAAGGTTCTGCTTCTGGTTTGAATAGTTTCTCTCACAGCAGCTGGAATCTTTAAAGACTTGAAACCAACTAAAGCTAGTCAAGGCCAATTAAAGCATTTTTAAAACATAAAATTAAAAATAGGTATAACTAATACAACTTGTTTATGATATTATTGGCCTCAACAAAATACCGTAGTAAAAAAAAATCCAATAAACAAAAAAAATTTTATAAAATGAATTAAAGGTGTGGAAATTGTCTTGCTAGGATTCATTATTGGGTTGATTATTCTAACTGAATTCAACATCAATAAAATAAAACTTCCTGCACTCTAAAAAGTGATTTGTGGGGTTTGTTTATACAGCATAAAATAAAACTAATTTTTCAACAAGAAAAAGTTAAGTTTACCACCTTAAATCATATTAATGGGTTGATAACTCACATTTAGAAGTGAGTCAAAGTAAAAATAAGATAAAACTTAATGATATGAAGAATAAAAAGAAAATAGCTAAACTTATTTATCTAGTGTGTGAACTTTAAAAGTTTTTGATATAAATATTATATTATGTGGTATTGTAATAAACAGTTTGAGCACAGAACTTACATTTCTTGTTTTTTTTATTTCAACTGAAGTAAAATAAGGTTTTCCATTTGAAATAATTGAGGTTACAATTTTAATGGACTTTTTTGAGTAGAATTTAAGCAAAAAAAAAAAAAAAACAGACAAATACGTGGACAAGTTAGCTTAAATGAAGTAAAATAAAAATTAAAAAAGCTTTACATTTAAAATTTAAGTTAATTCAATATAATTAAGCTAGAAGAAAAGATTATTTTGCTTGAACTAAACAGGTTGGGTTGGTCGAACCAATCTCATAATTTACTTTATATCTGCACTGTAAAAAATATAATCAGGGTCCAATTTTAAAAAACTGTTTTAATTGGTAACAGGTAATTAAATTAAATTAATCCAAGTTATTTATTAAGTTTCTTTTAAACAAATTTAACACATTTAAGTTGGGAAACCTAATTTGCTTGTTATCAATTACAAAAATTAAAAAAAGTAAACTTTTTATCTTTTATAGTGTTTTCAGTTGGAAAAAATAAAAGATCACTGCAAATTGTTACCTCGGTTTTTAAAGTAAAGACAAAGTAATTTTTTAGAGTGTATGTGTCAGCTTCTGACTCACCAAATGCAGAGGGACACAGGAGTGTAATACTTGGAAAATATTTTGCAAAAGATTTATTGACTTTATCAACCATGGAAACGTTGTCAACTTAAAAAGCAGAGTGGAAGTTGTGACAATTATTTTAAGTAGTGCCAACAAATCTTTATCTCAGTGCGTTTGTGTCTAAGATGAAACCAAACAGCCACCTTTAGAAAAATACGCAGGAAGTTGTTGTAAAATCGTGTTTGTGGTCTGAGATAATCCATCACTCCTTCAGCCCTGTCCCACCTCCTGACTCCTCTCAGGGGTAAAAGCCCTCATTTGTGTAAAAAGCAGCTCTCAGCGTTTACAGGAAGCTACAGCAGCACTCTGTCTGTTTCTGAGTCTTAAAATAAAACCAAGAAACTCCTGACAAACTCCATCTGTGTCCTGCTGCAGTCAGGAATAATGGGAGAGCTGCCATTTGATTTAGTAGAAAGAATTTGAGCAAATATGCAACAGAATATGAAAAACGTTTAGATATAATGACCACAGGCAGGTCTAGGATGTGTGGAAAACAACTTTTTGTGCAAATTACTACAATTTTTTTACCAAAAACAAACACAACAAAGATAAAAACAGGTTTTTCTAGTTGCATTTTGGAGAAATTAAGTGTCAGCTCTTGTTAAAGACAGTTTTGGTAGAAACAAAATGAAATAAAAGTACAAAACACATTTTACATAAGTGCTTTTATTTTGGAAGCCCTGATGCATTTATGCTGCACTTTTTATACTTGTATGTATAAATATAATACAGTAAAATACAATATACAAATTATACACAAAATTGCATTTTTACATTATAAGTCTATACTAATACATATATAGTTATGTGATTTATATATGTTTTGCAATAAAACAAGTTCTCAGTTGATATTTGATTCCTTCATTATTTTAATGCATATCTTACATATTCTCTATAGTTTCTGCAGATTCTGGACAGTTTTGTGCTCCTCTATATTTTTATATTTCATCCTTTTGGTTTTGACTTATGTTTACATTTTGAATAAAGTATGTTAGAGTTATTTTATGTCTGCTGCAGATGTAAAAGTAAACTTTATGCACAAATTTCGTTTCTGATATATATTTTTAATTTCTATTTTATGCTGTTTTGCAAATAAGATTTTTAACTTCATGAATTCAGTCATTTTAACATCAACACGCAGCTGAATAGTTTGACTGTGTTCATTATTGCAGATTTATCTTCATATTTTTAAATCAGATTTTAAATGTATTTAAATAAATCCTGTTTTCCTGCTGCTTTATCTGATTATTGCGCACTTTTCTCCCGCAGAGCTCCATCAGGTGACTTTCCTGCAGAGTTTTCCTACCCATCATCATCACCATCACCATCATCATCATCAGGCTCACCGTGATCACCACCGTGTCGTCCTCCTTGAATTTAGGGATGTATTTGTCTCCTCGGGTGATTTCGGCCTCGTTCAGAGGCCTGAAGCGGCACATCACCTTCACCCCGCACTCCGCAGCATCCACCATGACTGCTGCTGGTTCTGGTTCCGTTCACGCCTCAAAACAAACCCCAGACAGCCGCACCGCCTGGTGGGCGGCTCTGGAGGAGGCTCCCGGATCGATTCGCAGCTCAGATCCGAGGTTTAGATCATCATCAGCGGTCAGACCGCCTCCGAAGCGTCGCTTCCTGGTTTCAGGTTCGATCCGGTCTGCGGGTCGTTCTTCATCCCAGCTGATCCTCTGCGGAGTTTTTCTGCGCCATGTCGGGACGAGCCGCAGCGCTGCGTCCGGTCTGGGTTCGACTCAAGAGAGGGGGAGGAGGGGAGTCAGGGGAGGATGAGATGGGACAGCCGCATCGTCCTGATCCGCGCGCGCTCTCGTACGGTGCAGCGGCGCGCGCCTGTGGCCAGCATCAGCACCACAGCCGTGGCGCGCGCACGTTGACCCCTCCGCAGTCCGTCACGCACCCTGTAACGTCCCTTTCAGCCTTCAGCAGACACGTTTAGTGTTAGTTTAATAAAATCTGATCCATTTGTAATTTAAAACATCTTCAAACGAGCCTTTTATCATTTAAACACGTGGTGCATTCACTGACCCTCGGAAATTGAAAAACAACTTGTTTACGACCCAAAAACTTCATAAAAATCAGTAAACTTGACCAATTTTTTTTTATTTTAAAGCCAAATGGATGAATTTTTATGAAAAAAATAACAAATTCTCCAACTATATGATGAGCTTGATCTCTAATTAAACTTCTTGAAAGGAACTGCAACATCAAACCCACTTTTTAAAGTGACGTCAGAGCTGAAATGTCAGAAATATATCATCTAAATATCAGCATCACAAAAGACTGCAATAAATCACAGGCGTCATGGATTCATGCTCATCAGGTTTAAACCTGAGATGCTAAAATGCATCAGAATTGTGATGCGACAGAACAGAAAGAGATTTTTGATTTATTATAATATTGTGATTGCTTGTTTTTATAATACGGTTCATTGAACAGGGTTAATGTAAATAAATATTAGGTCAGGAGGAGTTTTAGTTTAAGATTTCAGGCTATTACTTTTAATTTATATTCTAATTTCCAGAAAATCTGTTTTTATTCTAAATTGGAAACTTTTTAAATTCCATCCATCCAGCATAATGTGGTTTGTGTTCTAAACACACGGATTTAGGTCTGATTGTTGTTTGTGGAGCTGTTTTCTTTACCAAAATCCATAAACAACTTTATTTCCATGTAACATTTTAAATCAAGGAAGTTGACCAAAAACAATTAGACTATTTCTGTTGGCTTTTCAGTTTCACAGCAGATCAAAAAAACTTTATTAGGTTTGATTAAAATAAATTATACAGACTAAACAGCTGACAGGATGATGTCATAACCTTCTGACTCGACTCCACGTAATTTTGGCTTACTATTATTCAGAGGTAAAGTAGTAATTTATCATTTTTATATTTATTAACTGTAAAAATCTTGAGAAATGAATAAATTGTACTTTCAGTAAATTGTATTCTCCCTTTAGGCCACTAGAGGGCAGCGTGCAACCACAAACATGAGTTTCTCTTTAAACAGAAGTTTAAAATAAATCTTTTTAAAACAGTGAAGATTAAAAACCACATGATTCAAATAAGAGTGAACATGTTTTTTAATATCTTAAACATCTGTGCAACATTATTCAAAATGTTACATCACTGCATGACCTGTAATGTTTCACAATATTTACAAAAAAATGCTGCTTACATCAAACCATTAAAAAAAAAGTCCAAACAATCTCAAAGTAATGGACTCAGACACACTATCCCTAACCCACATTAATGCAGAAAGAAAACAAACAAGAGCAATCAAGTGCACGTCGTACTTCACGCAGGTCTGTTTCTCTTCTCAAGTATATATTAGTGAGGAAATATATACTCAATCACAAGCTGAAGAAATAAAATACTGACAACGAAAAGGAGTGGAGGTTCAGAAGAGTTCACTGGAAAAATAAAAAGCTCACACCTCAACAATTACAAGCAAAAAAAAAAAAAAAAAAAAAGACGGACAGAAAAATGCTTCAAACGTTTGACCACGAATCCCAAACACGTGGACTCGACACGAGACTGGGTTCCTGCAGGTCATTGCACCAAAGTAATAAAACAAACGTGGGGCAGGAGAGCAGAATGAACTTTACCAAAAGAGCTCACGTGTTCTCCACACAGAAGAACGTCACATTTTTAAAAAGATTTCCTCAAAGTTTGGAGTCTTCAGTGTGCAAACTGAGAAAAAACAGGGTTCTGTAGAGGAACTGGTTTTGTCCTTTTCTGTGAGCACACATTGAAATACAGTACAGCTTGACTCTTCAAACACAAATAAGTAGTAATTAGTCAAATAAGTCAACAGAAACAGGACGATGAGCAGGACAGTTCATTGTAGTGTTTAAAAAACGAGGAATTGATTATTTTGTAGTGAATTTTTTGGCTTTAAGGTTACAAAGTTTGCACAACATTTATAATAATTAGATTTCTAGCAATGAAAATGAAGAGAATGTGTGATATTTTGTGTTTCTCGGAAAATGGAAATACATCTTAAATATCTTCAGTTGTTATGGTTTTTAAACTCGTTTGTAAATCTTCTAATCGGGATGTTAAAATTTAATATTTAAATAAGAGCAGAGATGCACGGATTCTGGTTTTTAGGGTCGATACTGATAATGTTCTGATCCTGGAAGTAAAATCAGTAGGGTGAATTAGAGCTTTACGATGCTTTTTATTACAGCTTTTGCAAACTGGGGAGACAAACTAAACAGGTTTAGTGACGACGGATTAAGCAGATTGTTGTAAATTTTGCTTTTGTTTTCAGTGCATCTCTAGAAAAAGGGTTATTTAGGCAGAATAAAGGAAAAACACAAGTTGATGTTTGAGGAGAAAGACGTAGAGTTTCGAAGCAGTTGATCTTTCTCGGATTATTATTGCACTTGATAATTCTGTAGTGATTCCAGGTCGCTTTGTTCCAAAGTTTCTCCTACCGTCAGACCGATCGAGTGATAATTCTCAGCTAGTAGTGTTAAAACTGCATTCGTCACCTCCACATCAGAGGTGCATGTTCATAAAGGACATGATGGGTTACCCAGACAAATCTCCTATGACACAATCTGTAACAAAAGCAGGAGATCAGAGAGCCTCGTCGTAAAAAGCAACAATCTGTAATTCTTAAATAAAACACGAATATGACTTTGAAGGACTCTGAATACACGATCGATTCAAAACAAACAGAAAAACAAACATATACACACATATAAGGCTTTAGTTCTCAACTCTTGGTAGTATTATTGCCATCTAGCATATTTGTAAAGCTTAAAATAAATATGGAGTACTGTACATAAATAATTTACATCAATAAACAAATAAACAGAACAAAAAGGCCTCTAAATGCAAGAAATGCTTTCATCAAGTTAGTGTTTGTTTTCATGATCTGGACTCTGAGGTTGGTTAGTCAACCTAAAGCTATAGTTGTAGTAAAAAAAAAAAAACATGACTACGGTGGTGAAGATAAAATCAAATACTGTACAAACAGAAACTGGAGCAAACGGAGGCTCGGAAGGAAAAATCCACCGTCTTGTTTTTGTGATTCAGGGTCCAAATAAAACACCAACTCACCCGCCTCCAGTCTGGAATCTTTTACAGGTTTAATAGAAACACGATTAAAGGTGGATTTCTTCTTCTGTAACCTGTCGTTTGACACTTAATGAACCAAAGCAACAGGAAGCGGGATCACTGGACACCCCGGCTTCCTGCAGGAGGCGGCGGGCGGCTGGTGGAGGAGGATGGAGATTTACAAACAGGAAAACGCTGAACACTTTCTGCTGGTAAAGTTCATTCTGGTTTTTTGATTCTCTTAATTCCTGGTAGAAACAAACACTCAGCTGGCGTGAGGTGAATATTGTGATGGAGAGTTGAAATACTCGTCGTGCCTGTTCCGCGCCGTTCTCTTAGAAAACGAACGGAAACCAGGGCGACTGAACGCCTCGTTGTATAAAAGCTTGAGGCTGAATTATTTGTCCTGCACGTGCGGCCGAACGCAGCCGCACTGCTGAATAGAAACCCAGACATTGGTACGCTTCTACTGCTTTGTTTTTGTACAATAAAAGATAAAATGTGCATTAAGTACGCTTGTACATGACATTGTACAATATTTACATACAATTCTTAATAGCATGAAATTTCAGGATTATCTATATACATATTGAAAATGTATCAGAAATATTTGGACTGTCTATTTTTCTTAAATATGTAAGGTAACGCTTGTAGCTTTTTTTTTTGTTTATTTTACTATCTTATACTAAAAAAAATAGTTAATTCAGTGAGCTGTAGACAAATTGCAACCACTTTTTTTTTTAATTGTATTTTTCTTCTTTTTTTTTTTCTTTTGTCCTACAGTTAAAACTGTATCGGTGATTGGAGTTTCCAGCACCTTCTGTGGTCAGTCAAAGTTGATATCATGGAACAGCGATGTACCACTAAGTCCGTGTGTAGCACCTGTTAAGAGAGCTCAGATCGCTTCAAGGCTCGTCGGACAAGGTCTCCGACGGCTTTGAGGACGTTCTTGGGCCGACACATTCAATGTTATCTGGATATCTTCCTCCTCTTGGGCTTCGGGAGCATCAGCTGACGATCCCTCGACGGGAGCTGGTGACGCACAAACAGATGTGAGAATGTGTAGCGAAGCAGCGCGTACGACGTTACAGGGTCACAGAAAATAAACATCAACAGAGTTGAGAGGGAGGGCACAAATTAGGAGAAAAAAGTTTAATGGGGTGCAAGTTTGGAATCCCGGATGAGCCCCCAAGTTTATAAAATTCATAAAAAAACAAGACCCGGTTTTAGTCGTACACACGGTACTGCAGACTTCTCGCTAAACAACAGATCGTTACTCCTTCAACAACGTAGTTATCTACTCATCTTCATGTTGTGCGTTGGTCGGCTTTACTGTATATGGGGAGTAACATCAATTGGGGGCTCGTCCGGAATAGCAAAATTAACGCCCTTTTGAACTTTATATGCAACTTATTTCTCTAATATTTTGATTATTAAAACATGTTCCATTTATCTTTATTTTATGTGTGCCATTTTTCTAAAAGGTATCTCATACAAATAGATAATATACAGATAGATTTTTTGTAAATTTACTACTATATTCTTAGAGAATTTTTGTTCCTTTTTCTCACACATTTAATATTTAAATATCTGTTTGCATTCTGTATTTTCTAGTTAATTTGGGAATATAATCCTGAAAGTATCTACTTCTTCCTTTGCAAATTTATGATTTGACAATATCAGATAATACAAATTGTAATCATATAATTGAACAATTTTTTCTTAAATTTAACACTTCTGACATCAGAGTATCCAAGTTTTTCTTATGACAATCTTGACATTTCTGAGCTTTTCCATGCAATTTGACCCCTCCCTCTCCTCCATTTGTTTATTTTTCATCTACAGTGACCCTGTGTGAGTGTGTTCTAAAGATCTGAGAGGTGTGAATACTCACCGCGCCTGACATCTTATCAAGCTCACTCATGGCCTCGTGGAGAGCAGCTTTCAGAGGGTTGTTATTCAGTTTCCCCTGTCTGTTAAATAACAAGTCAGATACTTTAACTACTCTGAGGATAAACAGAAACAAATAGCTTTCAGGTTGATGTTTGTTTCTTACTTCAGGCCTCGCTTGGCAGCTCGGTCCAAAGCCTCCAGGTCGTGTGTTAGTGTTTTAAGTTTCTCAGGCTCTACCTGCAGGGAGACCAGACAGATGTCAGAAGGTATTCAGGACCGTCAGGAGTCCACATTGGACTGATGTTCATCCAGATCATCTCAACCATCAAAACATTTCTTATGCTGCAGTTAAGTGAAACTTAAACATGCTGGGACCGTTTTATCATCCAGTTCAATACAGTCTTTAGTCGTAATATCTAGTAATCCACTCCTAAAACAGACTCTGATCTAACAGCCAGTTTCTCACTGGTCTAACTGATAACTGGACCTGATGGTACCGACAGACAGAGTCTCACCTTGGCCTGCTCTCTCAGCTGCACAGCAGCACAGTGCACCTGTTCGTCCCCGGCCAGCTTAGCAGGCCAGGGCGGGAAGCCCTTAAGCTGGCCCCAGACCAGCTCTCCCATATTGAAGGTTCTGGAGCGGTAGTGGAGCAGCTCTGATGAGGGGGAGTCCGGCTGCCGCAGGTCTTCCTCGCTGCTGAGGCTCTTTGTGTCCGAGGGGCTGGGGGCCATGCCGTTGAAGTGGCCGTTGTAGTGGCTGTAGTCTTTGGGTGTGGCCAAAGGTCCTTCCAGGCTGGTGGAGGAGCTGGGAGACTGGTCATCCCCTGTCAGCTCCTGCCGTGGGGGGCCCAGGACTTCTCCATAACCCCTGCTGTTAAAGTGGGGGGTGGCCCCGTTGATGTGGGCACAACGCTCCACCGTCTGCTCCAGACGCTCCTTGTAGTTGACGGGAGTCCGGCTGCAGTTGTTGAACCGGTAACCGTCCTCCAGGAAGGTCTTATCGTGAACCACGACCAGGTTGTGGTCATTGGACCCCTCGGTGGGACATGGAGGGGCGGGAGCCAGACTGGCAGGTCTCTCCATGCAGGGACTACTTCTCATCTGGGTAGAGCACTCCAGAAACTCCTCCCCACCCCAGGTGTTGTTGCTGTGTGAGTCAAAGTTTCCTCCATGCTGCACCTCCCCGTCCCACTGCCCTCTGGGAGTTCCTCGACCCGGGGAGCGGAAGTAGTCATTGTTCTCAGGGACGTCCGGGGTGCTCTTCCCTGGATCCAGGTTCTTCTGCCCCCGTCTCACCTGCCTTGGTCTGGAATCTACCTCCTGGTGCCCGTGCAGGACAGCGCTGACTGCTTGGGGGAGGTTGACGGGTTCCCCAAGGGAGGCAGTGAAGGCACTCATGGCACTGAGGGCAGGAACCGGACTCGCCTGCGTAGTTCCACTCACAGTGGTGGTGATGGTAACGTGCATGCCCTTACTGGCAGCGTCCACCACAGCTCTGTAGATGGCATCCACCACCTCTGGCCCTCCGCCGGGGCCCCTATCAGGACCAGGGGCACCCGCTGGAAGCCCCTCACTAGGGGGCTGCTGCTCCTCCCCAAACTGCGGGTGCGACAACATCCCCTGCTGTGGACACAAAAACCAGCATGAGGATTAGTTTCTCTAATGAAACAACATGAAGAACTGCAAAGGTCTAAACCAACTCATGAGTCCACCTGGTAGTTCTGGTACAGGCAGGCCATGGAGCCGGCGCCACTGCCGTCTTTGTAGGGCGGGTTTTCAGAGAAGTGCTGGCCCTGGTAGTTGGGGTGTGACACCCCCTGCTGCATGGCCTGGTGGACCTGCTGCTGGTACATCTGAGCTCCGGCGGCGTTGATGTGCGGCTGCAGGACGCCCATTCCACAACCTGAAAACGCCAGAGATATACAAACAGATCCTCAGAAAAACAAGTAGACCATGTCTGAGAATCAAGTTTCACACATCAGACCTACTGTCTGAGAGGTTTCCAAGTGTTTCAACTTCTAAATCTCAAAATTTAAAGACTTCTGACGCTGATTATCATCAGCTGATTGATAATACATCAGTCAAGACTCTTGTTTTAATATCTTCAATAAATGATGGGTAAATTTGCTATTAACCATTATATTATGTTGGCGGTTTGATCCCAGCTCCTGCCATGAATGTTGGTGATGGTCAAAGGGGCGGCTAGTGCAAAATGGCAGCCAGGCTTCCGTCAGACTGCCCCAGGGCAGCTGTGGCTACAAATGTAGTTTACTACCAACAGAGTGTGTGTGTGTGAGTAATGGTTCATCTGTAAATCGCTTTGAGTTTTCTTGAAAGAAAAGTGCAATATAATATCCATCTAATCCAGTATTATTATAAATCAATACATGGCTAAAACTGATTATTGTGTTTACAGTATTTCTTATGTTTCCATACTCGACACACAGCAGCTCCAGTGGCGTTTGAACTCTTTCTAATCTTTGACTACAGCCAGAACATCAACCCCAAAAGCTGCTGGAAAAACATGTTTCTGAGCCGAGACTCGGAATAAAAGGAAAAAGTTGCACATTAACAATCTGTTGCAGCTGAAACCAACAGATGGACGAGCTGCCAGATGAACAGTACAGCCAGACTTGTTAGCAAAGCATCCAAGGACAGAAGATGAATAAAATACATCAAGGCCACAGATGTATCAATGAATGAAGCGCCGGCCCGGCCCGAAAGCTGAGCTACGCAGACAAAGCCGAGGCAAACACACGGTCCCGCGGGCCGAGCGTGTTCTGTGGGTGTGAATGTGGACGAGCTGCGACTGGAGCAGCTGGTGCGCCGCTGCGCTGCTGAAGGGCAGCTGTGTGTGTTCTCTTTTCTTTCTACTACCCCCCCTAAACGCCGAGGAGCCACCACTCGGCGACCCCCTCCCCCTTCCTCCCCACATCCTCCGCTACTGCTATGATATAGTGACGGCTGTTGCCGGGGGACGTTGCCATGGGAACCGAGTGATGATTGGTGGTGCTGTCCGCTGCCAGGAAGCTTGTTGGGGGAGATGGGTGGGTGGAGGAGGGGGAGTTACGAGGGTCGGGTGGAGTGATTTTAGACTGCTGGGGGATGGGGGCGGCGGTCAACTGGGATGGAGGGGGTCTGGGGAGTTTACAATGAACTTTTGAGTATCTGTTGATGGCAAGAGTGTGTGTGTGTGTATGTGTGGTGGGGGTTCAAAGCTCTGTAGCTGTATAGAAACAGATGGTTTGGGGCTAAAGCTAAAATGCCACTGACTTGGCCACTTTCAAAGACTTTTCACTGCTCTTAAGCTCCTTAACAGAAGAATAGAAACATCTTTCAGAACACGACATCTGCTGCTGTGTGAAAATGATTATTTCATCGTCTGAGATGGTATCATAGCTTCCTGTTAGCGTTTCATCACCTGCTTGGCTGTTTTAGCCAAACAATGGTGGATACTTTTATAAAAAGCACAACTCCAAAAGGCTTGTGTCGGCTCTGCCAGGAGACACAGATGCTAATGCTACTGTGCAAAGTCCTCATATAAATGTCAATGTCAGAAAAAGTGGAGGCCTCTAACTTAAAAATTTAATTTCCATTTGATGATTTGGACATAAACAAAACTACATTGAACAAATCTACCATTGTTAATTTTCAATTAAAATTATTCAAATCCTTTTATTGGTGTATTTCTACTTGTTTGTTGTTGTGTTCTTGCTACAGGCCTTACCAATAATTGTAGAGACACAACTATTCTGGTTCTGAGTGCCAGCTCTGACCTGCTGATTTATCTTAAAGAACTACAATTAACAGACAACTCTTTTTTTTTTTTGTAATTCTGGACGTCAAAACTAAGATCCCTTATTGCTAACGTGGACTAACACTCAGTAATGTTGAGTTCGTGTATTGGGAAAACCTTTTTATTAATGCTTGGCAATGGTGTCTTTAAGGACTAAAAATTATATAGAATTTTTAAGCTCAGATTCACAGATTAGGCTGATTTTGCTTAATAATAGTCAATCACCAGCAGATTGTTTTTGAACATTTCCAAATGATTGTTGCGCTCCTGGGATAATAAAAGTCACCTTAACCCAAAGACCTGGATAAATAAACAAACAGTAAAAACCAGGAAGGAGCCTTCAAGGTTTAGATTTCTACAGAGCTAAAACAAACAAGGTCAATGTCATATTTTCGGTAACGGCACTAGCATAACTTTAAAAATATGAGTTTGAATAAACAGAAAACATTTGACAATTCTAATATGCAGACTCTACACTGAAAGCTGGTTAGTAATTGGAAAATATTCATGTTTTAAAAGTCTAATGCATGTAAAATTCAAGTCTTATTTAATGAACTCAGCTGCCACTTTTTATGCCAGAGTTTTAAACCAAGATCATCTGATGTTGAGAAATGATCAAGTTATAGTCGCTCTGGTCAAATCTTTAAAAGAGGTGCAATTTATGCTGGGCTTACACCTAACGATTTTCACGGTCGCAGACTAAAGACTGGCAGTCTTTAGGAATCTTACCGGAGTCTCTGCGCGCTCCCGTCGTCGCGGTCGTCAGATGTAAGGGGATAATCTGCAGTCGGCGACCCGATTTATGCCAGTCTTTCTCCAGTCTTTCATATCCAACCTGCTAGATATTTTTTGTAGTCGGAGCGTAGTCGGAGTGACGTACAACAAGCAAAAACCAATAGGATTCGTTCTCACTGCAGAACCAGGAAGCCCTGTCGGTCATAACCCAACAAAACAAGACCTTGCTGTCCCGTTTATGCAGCCAAATCGTTCCCATATTCTCTGACGCTTTCTCGTCTTTTTCTTTTCACTACAAACGACTGCAGTGGCAAAAGCTAAAGTAGCTAAAAGCTGCTTCTCCTCCATTTTTAACGTCTGCAGAGTGTAATAACTTGGGAACTGGACTTACCTGTTATTATATCCATAACAGCAGATGACCGAGAGCCAACATTCATCTTGGGAAACTTTATTGACAACGCAAAACCCGGACATTCTCCGTCACAACAGGAAAAACTCGGATAATAAAATCACCACTAGATGGCGCTGTGTAACCACAAATAAAATAGAATTGCCCAGCAGAACAGTTATACTCTCTTTCAACTATCAACATAATATAGTATCACTATATCACACAGAGCATGATGGGAGGAATTTTGCGGGAATGAAATCCTGACATAATCTAGTTGCAGTCTTGTAATTAGTGTTCCTACAAGATTCAGTCTTTATAAAATCTTTAGTCTGAGACTAGTCGACTGTTAACCCGAGTCTTTAGATGTGAGCTGATAATCTTTTAGAGTCTTTTCAAAATCTTGTCAAAGTCTTTAGGTGTAAGCCCAGCATTAGGAATGCACTGATACCAGATTTTTCAAACTGGGTACGTGAACGTACATTTGAGTAATCGCCGATTACCGATATGATTAGTAATAAATGCTACTGATCCAAATCATGGTTTGGTACAACAGAAAAATTACAAATACTTTTTTGGTTGCCTTTTTTAAATATATATTTTTAAAGACAACAACTTTTCAACTAAAGCAGCAGGTCATGTTACAACAAGACAGGATCTGTCAGCTGGTTGCTTCATTATAAAATGAAACTAAATATAAATCTGTTTTTATTCCAATCTCAACTGTAGACAGAGTCTTAAAGGTCAGGGGTCAAACTAAAAGTTTGATCAACTACAGAAAGATTAGAAAATGTTTTATAAAAGGACTGTCTGCTTCTGCTAATTTGATCTGGACTGGAAGCAAAACAAAGTAAAACAGACTGAATAATATCTCTTGATGTGGAAACGCTAAATAAATAAAATATAAAACCTTCACACAAAACTTCTCAGCTTGCTGATTCCTAGTGTGGGAAATGACTTTTAGATAAATAAATACACATATGACATGTAGTAGGTTTCAAAGTGCATTTGATTATATGATAGAACAGCTTTCCACACATGCAGCAGTCACAGCTTCTGCCATCGAACTTTCCCTCAGCTGATTAGAACCAAACCAGTGGCTCTTTAAGTCTCTCTGTGGTATTCTGAAGTATAGAAGCTTTAATCAGCTCTACTGGTTTCATGTTAGCCAAACGCAGCTAAACAAAACATGCTAACACTTTGGGAATCAATCAGGCATTATGACTGGTACTTTACCAAACCAAATGTCATTAATGTAAGGATTCGGACAGCGTGTGTATACTACTGCTACCTAACAACAACAACTAATACTACTACTTCAAGACAAGTTAGTTAACTCCACTCTGCTACAAAGTTAGCTCCAGTTAGCCACTGTTGTTTCTCACTGCAGCTCAACTGAGCGCTGAGTATCATGCTACGTTAAAGCGGCTCTCTGGAGCATTTTTCTCTGTATCAAAGTTTTCTAAATGTTTTAAATGATATTTCAGGTCTAAACTATGATCTATGGGTTGAGTTCCACAACATCTGTCATTCTGATGAAGACCCTCCTTCCTCCTAGAGACCCCTTTCCATTATTTCTTGCCGCCGACATTTTTCAGCCAATGAAATTCAAATGTCTGCATTCTCTCAACATGCACGCGCATCGACCAAACCTGTACCAGTAGGGGGCGCTGTCGTACAGGACGCTCCGTGTGTTTCTCTGCCGTCTCAGCCGTTCACTGAGGACTCACAGCTCATTTCTACTAAAAACCTACCCATTCTCCAGCTAAAGATGGATTTATTTTTATTTTTAAACCTTTCACCTCACAGAATGGCAAGGCTTGACAGGATTATGTGTTTATTTTGGTCAGAAAGTTCATCCAGGGCCGAGTCAAGTTCAGCTTCAGAGTCCAGCATCAGCTCGGTGCTAACAGAGCTAATATCAGAAGCAGCAGGGACAGAGAGGGCTCATCAGACCCTCGTAGTATTGTTGGAATAAGATTGTGAACTGTGAGTGATTAAACCCTACACATTGAGCTGTACAGTTCATGTCCGAAGTATATGCGCCGCGCGCACACGCGACCGGACGCGCGTGTCGAGATGTTTTGAGGAGGAGCCTTTGGACGCTAGATTCAAAAACTGCTCTCCTGATGAAATCCTCCGGAGTGCCGCTTTAAATGATATCGGCTCCATAGTATTGAAGTACTATGATGAGTAGACGACCTCATTATCTGACCAATACCCGATGCCAGTACTGGTATCAGGGCATCTGTAGTGCAATTTTACAAGCTCTTAATGACTCACCTAATGCCGCATCGTATTCCAGCTTAATATCTGATAAAAATGACAGAGTTATGACTATTTTATGTTCACCAAGGTCATCTGGTTGTGGAGGCCATCTTTAAATGGACCGACTCTCATAGTTAATTAGGTGTAGATAAACATCCAACTATAACTTTCCTAAAGTGTTAATAAAATCGGTCCAGTGACTTGTGAGATATTTAGCCAACAAAGATACAAAACATTAGTTATCACCTGCTGATAATCAGCAGAAAAACAAACATATGACGGTAAAAGATGGCAACACAACCCAGGCTGATACAGACATGAGAAGAAGCAGGAGGCGGCAACAGATTGCTGCACCTCCTTATGGTTAAGGGTGACTCAACCAGAATTATGGCATCAGTTACAATTTAAGAAAAATTAATATATTTTTAAAATATTTAATCTTATAAAAGACAAAACCATGGACTAAAACGAGCCAGGATCTGAACTAGAGTTATTTATCAAAACATTTTAAGTTTTATCATCTCTTTGAACAAAATTCAGCCTCATATTAAATAAACTAAAACATCTGAATCTAGTGTTACATTCAGAATATTGATATTCTACTAAGCAACATTATTAGGAAATAAAATTTATTTCCCAGTGACAACAAGCATCACACGCTACCTCCGGGGCTACAAGACCACCTGAATCTCAATAAATTCAGGTGGGAGGAATCCAGAATTACGGAGGAGTTGGTGATAAAAACAGGTGGCCTGAAGCAGACCTCGCTCATCTCTCTATTAGAGATCAGGAGGACTGAGAAAATCAGCACAAAGACCCGAGTCCAGTCCAACAGCGGACAGTAAATAAGAGAGGCTGGAGAAGAGCCGCTGATATGAATGCGCTTACACACACACCTAGTTATTCATGCGCACGCAAACAAACAGAAGCGCACACACACACTGTAAAGCACAAGTAGTAGCATAAACAGACACACATACACAGGCCTAAAGCCTCATCAAAGGCTTCACTCTGGTCTCTATTCAGGGTCTATCGTTACTATAGCGACCAGCTTGCTGGGAGAAGCTCTTTAGAGCTCCCTATCTGGGCTGTTTCCCTTAAAGCGTGATGCAGATCCCATTTCCATCTTCTTACGCCATTGACTGACGGCAGAATACAAATAAAACAAAGAGAAACACTGGCTGACTGACAATTAGCCCAGCTTCCAAAGATGAGGGCCCGGCTCATTAGCTCAGAGACGCTGGAGGAGCATGACAGTCCGGGCTCGGGGCCTATCACCTAAATCCTCTGGTTTTACTTCAGTCAGAACCACAGAAACACGTCGTCATCATGGCAGCAGCTTATCGCTCCAGAGGGAGGCAGAAATCTAACAGTCAGGGCGGTCCTGGAGGGTTCATTTTTAAGAGAACCTGAAAGTTTGAGCACCATTTCTAAAATGCTTATTGGCCACTTTATTAGGTACACCCATTCAATAACTCGTTAGCACAAATCAGCCAATCACGTGGCAGCATGCTGATACATTTATTCATGGTGAAGATGGTTTGCTGAAGTTCAAACTGCATCAGAATGGAAAAGAAACTAGATTTGAATGTAGAATGGTTGTTGGTGCCAGATATGCTGGTCTGATCTTCTGGGATTTTTACCCACAACTAGGGGTGCAACGGATCATCATCGATCCGTGGTTCGTACGGATCACCCTCTACGGTTCGGAACGCACGTGGTTCGCGGTTCATGTAGAGCGCGTGCGTCGCTAAATAATCCCCGACGTTCTGTGCTCACGCGCTCTGAATCTGCAGATAAATCCCCTCTGAGAAAGGCGTTCGTTTTGCATCACGTATAGAGGTTCACTCTGTTGGCTTCAGCCGTTTTAGTACACCAGAACGAAGGATCCCTGATCAATATCCAGTCTCTGCTGCGCACGCGCTGCCTCTGATTCCTCCGTCTCTCTCTCTCTCTCCGTCAGCTGGAATCTTTCTGATAGACAAACTAGATTCACCTATTTGTGTCTAAGATAGCGTTATGTTGGGCTTTTATACGAGCTAATAAACGTTAATATAACCGGAGTTCAGTCAGGAGCCACAGAGCAGCGCCTCGTGCGTCACGCCCGTCCGCCCCCTCCCCCTCCCCAGCTGTGACGGCTAGTTTGACAGAAGCAGGTCTGTGACCCCTGAGGTGCGCATATGAGTCTATCTCCCCCATTAATTTGTTTTAATATGATTCAAAACTTTATTGAAGCATCAGATTGACATCTTGAGTTAAATGCAGTTTGTATTTATGAGGATTGAGCATAAAAAAGTTGCTCAGTGTTTTAGAAAATAATGAGAGAGCAAAGTTTTTTGTCTTTTCTTTTTCATTTTGCTGATCTGAAAATTGATCCGATCCGTGAGCTTTCTGATCCGTTGCACCCCTACCCACAACCATCTCCAGGGTTTACAGAGAACAGTCCAAAAGGACACAATACCCAGTGGGCAGCAGTTGAGTGGCTGCAAATGTCTTGTTGAGGTCAGAGGAAAACGGCAGTTCAAATAACCACTGGTTCCAACCAAAGTCTTGAAGCAGATGGACTACAGCAGAAGAAGACCACACCAGGTGTTCGTCTTGTCATATAAGAACAAAAAACTAAGGCTCCAATTCAGGATCACCAAAACTGGACCAGAAGAGACTGGAAAACCTTTTCCTGTTCTGTTGAGTATCAATTTCAAGCATTCAGATGGTCGGTCAAAATTTAGCATTAATAACATGAAAGAATGGATCCATCCTGCCTTCTATCAATGGTTCAGGCTGCTGGTGGTGTAATGGTGTGAGGGAGATTCTGGAATTTGAGCTGATCTGAAGGTAAAAGGAGGTTCAACCTGGTTTTAGAGAGTTGTAGCTAATAAAGTGGCCTCTGAAATCAGTCAGTTTAGCAAATGAACTTGAGCTATTTTTAGCCATCAATCCTAAAAGTCAAACGTGTCCTCAATAAATTCACCAAATTAATTAAAACAAACAGATCAGGGATTAACCAGGAGATTCTTTACATGTGGTGAAGAATGGTTTGTAAACCAAGGAAATGAAAACCAAGACAAAAATTCATTATAAAACAACAGCTGTGGTCATTAAATCAACATTCATTCTGATGATAAAACCTTCAGCATTTATGATGTTCAAGCAGCAGTTTCCTAAACGTGTGTAATAAACCGAGCTGAAGTCTCACCTGTATCAGAGACGGTCTGGTTACAGCCTCCATCGCCGCCTGAATGAGGCATCACCATGTTAGTCCGGCCCAGACTGTGGATCTGGGAGGGGTGGGGACCAGGGTGCGACAGTGGTGGGGGGATAGTGTTGGGGCGTACCATCTGTATGACATCAGGTCCTACTGGTCCACCACCTGGCCCCATCGGCCCACAGTTACTCATGGAGGGGACCTGCATCTGAGCCATCATGTCAGGGAACTGGCCTGGACGGGAGACCAGATGGCCCCCAGAAGCGTCCATGTTCTGGCAGTGCTGCATGGTCTCCCCTGGACCCCGCAGCCTCTGCTGGACCAGAAGGTTCTGCTGAGGGCCACCAGGGACCATGCCTGTGCTGTCGTTGTAGTGAAGCTGTGCCGGTATTTGAGCACCAGGACCCGGGCCGGGGCTCAGGCCAGGACGATGGCTGTTCCCAGGCAGGTTGTGCGAACTCTGGCAGCTCATGGACTGTAGAAGCTGAGCCATGGAGGTGTTTGGGTGGAGGTTTCCAATCCGGCCCACTTTCCTCAGCTGCTCGGTGGCACTTGTCCCCGGCATGTGGGCGCCCCCCATGCCTGGTTTGTTAAGCATGTTGAAGACCATGTTGTTGCTATTGTCGTGGTTGATGGAGCTGCCAGACGACTGCTTCCGTTTGCGCGTCGGGTCTCTCTGCTGGGCCATGAGTTTGTCTCTAAGTGCTGCCCGACCGCTCTGACCCTCGGGAGTGTTTAGCAGCACGGTGGAGTTCGGCGGGAGCATGGGGTTTAAAGTGCTGTGTCCCTCCATGCTTCGAGGGCCGCTTATAGAGCCCGGGTGCCCAACACCCCCACCATTACCTCCACCACCTGCCCCCATGCCAGACATTCCTACGCCACCAGTAGCCACGCCAGCAGGGCTGCTGCCTGCAGCGCTGAGTTTGTTTTGATTTGCTAGCTGTGCTTTGGCTGCGGCAGAGAGGAGACTGCTGGCGGGGAAGGAAGCGGCATTCTGTTGGTTGAGGATCTGGTTGAGGGGCATCCCAAGGAGTCCAGGGTGACCCTTCTGGGAAGCGCTGGAAGTTGGCAGAGAGGAGGAGGAGGAGGAAGAGGTGGGTGAATACAAGGAGTTGCTGTGCTGATGAGTGCTAACTGAGTTTCCCATTCCAGGCAGCAGCTGGGAGTCTTTGTACTGGTGGAGTGGGTCAGCTTTGTTGGTGGAAGGGCTTGAGGGCATGGCTGGCCTGGGAGAACCCATAGCTGACCTCGGAGACCGAGGGGGTACCTTCATGGTGCCACACGGGGCCTGGTGCCCAGAGGGCGCCGCAAAGTTTCCATGATCAGAGGAGGTGGAGGACGAACGTGAGCGATGAGGTGAGGCCTCCATCCTCACAAGTACAGGGCCAGTCATGTGAACAGGGGATGTGACGGGGGAAGGGGACATGGAGGAAGCAGGACCACCCTGTTGAGTCCTTTGCACATTGCCACCATGCCCCACAGGCCCAGGCTTTACCGTGGGTAAAGGTAAGTTGCTTGGCAAGGGAACAATGACAGGAGGGGGTATGTTTACATTCATCATTGGTACCTGAGAGTGGATGTTGGGCTGGAAGTTTGGGGCATTGGTGGGGGGTTGGCTGACTAGCTTGCTGGGGATGGGGTCTAGGATACCTAAAGGGTCTTTTTCAGAAGTCAACTGCCTTTTCTGAAGGGCACAGGGTGGAGGTACGGAAGGAGGGGGTGGTACAGGATGCACAGGGGGCTGGGATTTATGGTGAAATGCCACTCGGGGCATTTCCATACCTGGGGGGAAATTCCCCCGGGGCATGTTCATGTTCATGACAGGGCTTTTGGCAGTGGCCGTGGGGGAGAGGGGCGTGCTAGTCCTTCCTGTCATGGCGCAGGATGGCTGGCCTGCAGGAGAGCCGTGGAGCATTACACTGGGTGGTGAAAGAGGTGTTCTGGTGTTCACATGGATGGAGGCAGAGCCGGGACTACCAGCTCCTGGAAACCCACAATGATTGGTCCTTTGAAAGCCGTCAGGACTGCCCAGGGTGTCCGCACTGGGAGACTGAGAGCCATCTCCATACAGCTTAGCACCGGAGGGAGACGGGCTCAACATCCCTCCATACCCGGCCCGGTATGGGGATTTTGTTCCAGGCTCCCCACTGCCCAGCCTTTGCGTCCTGGAGTATCCAGAGTAGAGCTCCGGCTGCTGGGCTCCACCCACCTCCTGCGACGAGTACAACCTCTGCTGCTGCTGTCCAGTTGGCATCATCATTTTGAACGGATTCTTGCAGTCGGGGCCAACAGCGCTGGGCAGACCATCATGGGGTTTAGTCCTTATTGCTCGTTGAGTTGTAGAATGCACAGCCACCACAGAAGTTGTACCTGGAAGACAAGAGCTCCGCTGACTACCAATGACCACATTCCTATGCAATGTCATTAAATAATTTTCAATTAAATATTTAATCTTCTTTGTCTCAGCTGTATTTAGTCCAGTCATACCTCCTCCTGAACTGTTCAGCGACATAGGCGGGTGCGTCTCCATGCTCTTGTGCAACGTGGCCACAGCCAGAAGCTTCCTCTTGTGAATGCAGAGTTTGGTCACATCTTCGTCTGCTTTCACATCATCTGCCGTCCTCTGTTTAACAGCTGCTCCAGGGTCGAAGTTGAACACCTGAGGACCAACACATGAACATACATAACTGTTGTTTCTGCCATAAATTAAGGTTGTACTGATTAGTATTTGAACATAAAATCAAAAAACACAAAGAACCAGGTCAGATTATGCAAACTGTGGTTCACTTTTGTTTTCAGAAACATCAAATTTCTCAATGATTAAGAACAAAATTTAATGTTTAGAAAATAGCTGCAGGTTTGACAAAACTGTAGGGGGAATATTGGAAGAGGGGGATGCACTTTTACAAAGTATAAACCTGGAATGAGATGATAAATTCAAACAAAACTAAGTTTATTACCATGACATACAGAGGACTCCTCAAGGATGCTGTGGGCTGAGGATAATGGTGGTGTGGCAGCTTGATGTTGCCATGTGACCATCCTTCAGTAAGTAATTTACAGCTAAGTCCACCGGCACACAGAGCTTCCTAATGTTCGTCTCTTGGGGCCATCTAAATGGTGCAGACTGTGAGGTGTATACTAAGTCACAGATAAACACCTCAGACTCCTCTAAGAACCTCAGAGTGATATCCTGCATCCTGAAGATCAGTTTAACTATTTAATTTACATCTGATTATTAAAATGTCACAAGTTGAGCTTAGGAATTTATTGAGATGATAAAATCTGCATGAAAACAGGTTGTGCCCACAAACACAGAGCACTGGGGACAATAAGAATAATGTAACAACAAATATTTAAAAATCCAACATTTGAAATTGCATTCTTGCATCAGAAATGGAGTTGCAGATCCTATTGAAGTGTCAGTTTAAGCATCCTTGACGTATGGACTGGTTATTGGAATGTATTGCATGTGAAATTAATTTAAAATATTCACTGTAAACATACTAAACAGGCAGAACTAAAGACACACATTCCCTTTTGGTGGTGGTCAGAAGGTCAGGTGGCACCTGTGTAAGGTTGCCTTGCTCCTGTGGCTACTGTGTTTCTGGCCAACTAGTTTCTTCATCTTTGGACTTGTGCGCTCGAATTTGGGAAATCCGTCCGTGCACGTTTACATTTCTTCGCCCGCAAATATGTCAAAATGTCACCTGCGTGAATAAATCGCCCATCATCATTTGTTGGACTGACGAATATCGGCTGAAAAAATGTTAAATATTGAGCTCAAATCATAACTGAAACACAAATTTGATTATTTGCAGTCACACCCTTTCCTCAAACACACTTTTCCTGCCCAGGTTGGATTGTTTATTCATTTTGTGTTCCTCTCTAGCTTTTTCCCCCCTCACAAACATTTTAATTTCCCTTTCAGACTGAGACGTTAATGTTCATCTTTAATGAAAACGTTTTTCAGAGCTCAGCTGTGAAATCTCTGCAGCTTAATACGAACTAGAACATAAATGTTACCTTGTGGAGGATGAGTGGGCACTCCAGGCCACATTTGCAGGTTCCATCTGTCAGCAGGTAGGTCTTCACCTGCTCCAAGCTCGACAGCACTGAGCCACTGGGACTGAACACAGAAAACGACAACGTGAGAAGAGGGGTGACATGTCGCATCAGAAACACCAGTTAAAAGCTGCTCAATGGGTATTTTTAAATTACGCTTCTCAGGTTTAGTGGTAAAATAAACACTTATGTTTGTGTTCATCTTAAAGGAATGCTCCGCCCAAAAGTGAAATTTTGTCTGTTGCCATATTTAGATAAGTGGGCAAAAACAATTAGTAACCAGTCCAGCAGTTATCCTAATCTGGCAGTACTCCTTTAGCTTAGCAGAAAACAATGTAAGTGAATGGTAACAACTAGCATTGTGAGAAAAAAGTTCTAAAATTCACTCAGTAGTGATACTAATTCTGCCTAGTGACCTCAATAAACATATTGACTGCAAGTGAAAATGAAATGTAACACGAAGGAATTACAGGAACTATTTTAGACTCTGGACTACTTTATGACAAAGAACTGCTGTAATCCTCCACTGAAAGGTGTAAGGATATGATGCAGCATAAGCTATCATTGTTAATAATAATATGGTTAGAATGGAAATGTGGAATTCAGAAAAAGTAAAAACGGAAAAGTTGAAATTTGGGAAAAATAATTTCCATGGATCCTACAACTATAATTTTATCTCAAAGCCAACTTCACTAAATTCCCATCCGCTTGTGCTTTGGGGGACAATTTATTTAGTTTTCTCACCCAGTTTGTGATTTTATGACTGAGTGGGGCTAAAAGTAAACATTAGGAGTATGATGAGGAGGTCACAGCTCGAGCAGGGCAGCTTTAACCTGAGAAATAACAAAGAGCTCTCAGTATGAGAGGGCAGGAAAAAAAACCTGAAGAACATTATGTACCTCTCCTATCAAGCACACACGCTCATGTGTTGACCACTCAAGAGTCAGAACCATCACACTGTGACTGAAAATGAACGCATCTACTGTACAGTGAGGATTCGTAGCTGCTCATCCCTGTAGCAAACCCACACTTTAAATGTAAACGAACATCAACAAATACAAAGTGCACTGTGACAGTATCAGGCCACGGTCACAGAAGAAGACAGGATTCTTTCCAACACCAAAAATAAACCCGACACCAGCCAGCAGCTTCAGTTCATTGTGGCTGGTACCAGGGACGACACAAACACTCTGGTCACTGGCCAGGTGGTTTTTATCCAAGAGTTACTGGTTTCTGAAAGGAGGCTAAAGGTTTGTATTTACAGTTTGATCAAACGTGTAGGCTGCAGTTATCCTGTGTCGACGTGCTGCTCTGTTCTGTGAGCAGCAGCTTTCTAATACACAATCTGTTGAAGGGATTGTTGCAGCTAGTAGATGTCAAACACACAGCAGTGGAGAGAACAGGCGTGACTCAACACAGCGAGGAGCAGCATCAAAACGTCTCCGTGTTTCTGTTCATCGCCTGCAGAGCCAATCAATTAGAGGAACTACTGACCGTGTGTGGACGGTAAACAAACATGTTGGGTGCACTTTGATTTAAACGGCAGACACTAAAGCCCGACGTTTGTCTTACTCATATACTTTTAGCAACAATGCATGCATGTTGTACTGCTTTTGAATAAAAATAAATTCTTTATGAAGGAATTCTGACACAAAAGCAGCTTTTTTTTGCTATTTTGATGGATGCAATCTGAGCATGCCAGAGAAAGTTTCCCTTTCTTTCTCAAGGACATTTCCAGAATGTCGCAAAACATTTGTGAGGGTTCTCAAATTTCTCATGCGAGTCTCAAAGCCTCGCTTTCATGTCGATAGATATTTAAACAGGTTCTGGACCTGGTAAATGTTTTTATGCTTTCTTGGTTCTGGAACAGGTCCAGGTCCTGATTCTGTACCGCCTTAGGTGCTGGTTATGGTCAGAATCTAAAGATGGCTTAAGAAGATTGGCAGAAATTAGATTACCTTTAGAAATAATTACCAATGACATATGTAGCTGTTGGAACTGTTGCAAAGAGATAAAAGTCACAAATACACAAAATATATTGATTGAAACATCTTTGTTTCTAATTACCGGTAGCAATGTTTGTGTACTTCAGTCAACAAAAGTTGGGGTCACAAGTCTCTGCAACTTTCAATTTGTGGGACCAAAGCTTAAAGGATGGTGAACTGCTGCTCTAGAGCATTTGATTAAAGATCAAAGTTTGGTCTCTTGATAATGTCACCAATGTTTTAGAGAGCAATGTGGCAGATGGTTGATGACTTTTTTTATTCCTATGTGATAAAACAATAAATAATGGGAACATTAAACCAATAAAATCAACATTAAATGATTCTAATTAGCTTTAATTTGCTTATACAGATCAATATTTAATGTAATAACTCAATAAATGTCAGAAGGTAAACAGAAACATCCTCTCAGGAGCTGCAATTACAAAGCTGTCTGCATACAATTTTTTTTTTTAAATCAACAACATAAAAAACCTGTGGTTGATCATTTTTAAGTGGTAGTTAAATCTACCAACCTATTCTTCGAACTTATTTGAATGTTACCCAGCTGAATGATCTGAGGTTCTTATTCGTAACTAATTACCGGTAACTATAGGGAATCAAGTATAAATTTTAATGGCAACTGGATTTGACACATGTTCAGTCTTCTACTGTCAGAAAAGGTTTTTGTTTGCACATTAGCGGTATTTGGCTTTCTAGTGAAATTTCAGGATGAACCTAAAATTCTCTCTAACATTTACAGGTGACCTTAATGTGACCTTCTCTAAACTTTTGAATGTCCAACTGTTCAATGTTTCAGTACTTTTTGCACAAGTTGCTGTTCTCCAACAAGGAGCTGAACGGCTAAATTCACAACAGGTGTCTGATCCATATATCGACCAATACATTTCCTGGTTCGATTAGAATTAGTAATAAACAGTCCTCCTCATCATGCTGTTTACACGTTGACATCAAGAGACCAAGACCACACCTAACAACTGATCAACTGTTCTCAGACAGAAGTATCTACTGAGCTTAGAGTCACTGAGTTTCATCAGCAAGTTTCAACAGAAATACAGAGACTGGAAGGGTCACAGAAAGGTGTAGAAGTGGACATCCACTGGCCAGATCATACACTGATGGCCGCTTCATTGTGAACAGTGCCCCAAGGAACCACATGATAAATGTCACAACTCCAGACACATCTAAAAGAGGTGAGAGGCACTCAACTATCATATCAGACCATTGGAAACCATTTCCATGTACATGGTCTGCGTGCTACATGACCTGTAAGGGTACCTGACCACACCATTAGGCACAGGCGTCATCATCTTGCATGGGCCAGGGAGCATTTAAGCTGAACGAGGGACCAGTGAGCCTCAGTGCTGTTCACTGATTAAATTCGATTGAACAGTAACGATGGCCACCAACGATGCTGGAGATGTCAAGTAGGCGCTGATCAGTCAACATATTGGACATTTAAGTTCTGCTGTAAAGTCAAACCTGAGGAATCTGGGTGTTATTTTCGACCAATCAATGTCTCTTGAAGCTCACTCAAAACAGCTGGTCAGAAACTGTTTTCATCATCTGAGAAATATTTCCAAACTGAGAAAGTTGGTGTCAAAACCTGAACTGGAAATGGTTCTTCATGCTTTTATCTCCTCCCGTCTAGATGACTGTAACACACTTTTCACATGTTTGAACCAAAAAGCCCTTTATGGCCTTCAGCTGGTCCAGAACTCTGCAGCGAGGCTCCTCACTGGAGCAAACAGAAAAGATCACATCACTCCTATTCTGAGGTCTCTGCACTGGTTACCTGTTAAATGTAGAGTTCATTTTAAAATCTTGACTCTAACTTTCAGGGCCCTACATGGTCAAGCTCCTCTTTATGTAACTGAACTGATAAAGCCGTACGCTCCAACCCGAGCTCTAAGGTCCACAGACCAGAATCTCCTAACAGTTCCAAGGACCAGATTTAAAAGTCGAGGTGATCGCTCCTTCCAGTCTGTTGCACCTCAACTTTGGAATGAACTTCCTTCAGTTTTACGCTGTATAGACAGTCTGGACTCCTTTAAAAAGCAGCTGAAGACCCAATTATTCAAAACTGCTTTTAACTAAATCTTTTATGTTCTCTTGTTGTTGTTTAATTATTTTGATTTGTAATATTTTGTTTGTTTTATTGATTTTATTTGTTTTTTATCATGTTTGATTCTGTTTTCTGTGAAGCACTTTGTGATTTTTTCTGTGAAAGGTGCTATATAAATAAACTTTACTTACTTACTTACTATGCATCAATTACTGTTGTCACCAGACCGACACTTGGTGGTGGGGGTGTGACAGTGTGGACAGGTGTGTCAAGTCTATACAGAACTACCCCACACTTTGGGAATGGCTCTGTGACAAAACCATACCACCTGGATAACATCATTAATCCATCATTGTTCCTATGCATGAACAACACAGGCCTAATTTCACCTTTATTGACAACAAAACATCTCATCGAGGTGGCATCATTAGTGAACTGCTGATGTGGATTGGGGTACCTCAGATGGAGGGGTCTGCACTTTCTCCAGACCTAAAAATCATAGAAAACCTATGGGATCAGCAGTCGACGAGCAGAGGCTCATAACTCTGAACCTCAATGACCTGAGGGCCACCCTTCAAAAACAGTGGGATGTCATCATGACTCAGCAGACAATAAGTTGACTTGTGAACAGCATGAAACGTTGTTGTCAAGCTGTAATTGATGCTCAAGGTCACATGACAAGTTATTGAGACACTGACATTTTTTGTTGGGTTAGCCCCACCACAGTTGTTGGCTTTTATTTCGGTAAATTGTTTGAGATGAGAAAATCAGCATTGCATTTTTCTACCTAAAAGCCCTACTTTCATCATATATCACTGTAGCATCAACTAAATCTGTAAATTTCCCCAGAAAGCCAAATTTCCCCAACTTTTCTTGAGTAGGGTATGTTGTTTGCTCATTGGTCAGAAAGAAAAGGGATTCCTCCCATAAGCTATAGTGCTTGTTTTAGTCATTACTTTTACACATTAATTATGAGGACAGTTATAAGGTTTGTGTTTTGAATTTCAAGAGAACGAGGCTTAGAGAGATGTCCATCAAAGCTGCACTAGGCTATAAAGTTGAATTAACCATTAATTCAGTGGCTAAAGGTGAATTAAATGTCAATATAAATAATGTGATAAAGCCAAGATTTATGATTTTAAGCAACATCACCCATCCCTAATCTGAGGCGTTTGAAATTGGGAGTTCAGGACAGTCTTTGCATGTGTGAAACTTCTTTTTATTTTATATTTACATTTTTAGTGGTTTCATCATCAGAACATTGCTTTGCTAATAGATGTGCTGCATGTTAATACAATGTATTATTTTTCTTTGCATAAATCCTAAATGCTTAGATGGATAGAAAAACTATCATTATGTGATAAAGTTAAAGTTCTGAGCACTTCATGCCTCTGATGACTGAATGACATTTCTTACCTCACATACACAACACCTCCGCCGTGCTCCGCCCTGCGCTGCCAGCCAATAGGGACCTGGACAGGGACGACCTGCCTCTCATCTCCCGTCTCACAGTCCTTTCCTCCATTCATTGCTCCACTGGTTTTACGATCCACACCTCAGAGGTATATATATCAGACATGAACCAGTGTCTTCGCAATGCGCATCATGTTCCGTCTTCTAAAGCCGTGGTGGAGGTATTGGGAGGGTGGAGAAGGGTGGGGCTGCAGGCTTTAAGCTTCAACGTGGGATTCTGCTCTCTGGTGGAGCTGACGGGGGTGATGGGGGGGGTGGGGTGAGGCGAGCTCACAGCAGACCCTACCCTTTGAGCTGCTTCATGGCTGCAGTACTGAATGACAAGTGGACTTCCATTACTGCCCCATGTCGTATGGAGCCATCTGATTGGCTGAGAGGGAGGAGGGAAAGGGGGGGCGGGATCAGGAGTGGACAAGTGCTGTGCTTTCAGAGAAAAGTCCTTTCTTATTAATCTTTCACCATTGATCGTTCACTGGTCAGAAAACAGTCCGTCAGTCAGACGTGTTGATCCTGTTCAGCATATTGGTTCCCAAACACAGTCGGACAGTGATGTTCCCATGTTTCCTGAGAGGAAAGAGCAGGAGAATAATGGTCAAAAACATCTTAGCTAAAGGTTAGGGATCAATATGCAACCCTTAATTCAAACAATATATCAACAGACATTACAACATCGTTAAGAACCGGAATGAACAAAAATCTTCTTAGTAAGAAAAACAACATTTATCTAAAGTTACAGCAACATGAAGATATTAGTCTGTTCAGATACACACTTGGCAATTAGAGGGGAAATTTTAAAGGCATATAAGCTTTGATGAAATATGTTGGCATTAAAAATAAAAGCATAAATTACATTTTGCTGGTACATCCGACCTGTCCTTCTGACAAACATTTCATAGTGTTTAGATGTTAACTAGAATGTGACTTCTCAGTTAGAATGCTTTTTGAGGCATTTTAAAGTGTTTCTGTGTAAAAGTTATAAATAATTCCCATCTTATTCATTGTACATCACTTCCTGAACAGCCTCTGTTCAGAGAAATAAGTTTACATCCTTCAGAGTGCAGCCAAAAACGGAGTCAATTACTGCCATGTAAAACAGTCTCAATTTCACAGCCGTTCATGCAAATATTTATAAACATCAACACTAATGTCAGTTTAACAGCACACGATTATTTACATGGATATTTACTAGGATAAAATTAGCAGCAGCAGCTAAATGTAGCATCTCAGGTGTATCCAGAAGTCATGTCAAGCAGGATTTCATTAAAACGTCTGCAAAAGTCATCGTGTAATGAGAAAAAATACCCCTTACATGAAAAGTTGAGGAGTTTAGGAGATTGCAGCCCTTTTAAAGGCTGTGGGCCAGCAGTGGGAAGGTCAGTGGTTTGACCCCGACTTCACACTGAACCCCACATGAATATGGGTCTTTTTGGACAAATCATCTTTTAGCTTGTCAATATTGTCGAAAGCAGATTGCTGCTTTGCTTCAATTCCCTGAATTTCACCAGAATTCATGCAAAATTATTTTACAAACACAGTTTCGTATTACAGATATTTTGACAGAAATATTAAATTTCTGCAGGACTCTGTGCCAAATTTAGCCGAAGATGCTTGCAAACCACATAATTTGAGGTAAATAACTGATGGAAATATGGCAGAAATGTAAAAACTAGTAAAATAATATCACTGGAGCACATCGTGTTCTTGGCTGTGCTTGGACTAGCCTTTAGTTCATCAGTGCTGAAGAACAAAAACAATTTTTCTGAACAGAGGCTGTCGAGGAAGCTATTCACAAACGATTGTATTGGAATTCGACAACAAAAAGCTTCAAATTGGCCAAAATACCCATTTAATTCAGGTTCATTCATTTTTTACTTTAATGACTGCATTCAAAGCAGCCAATATATGAACACAAATGATCCAAAATACAAAGGCACACATCTAAAATGTTCAATGCTTTCTTTGTGTGCTTTTATTTTATTCTGATCAAATCTTTACTTTCTGTATTTTCACTCTTTTTGTTTATTCAGCGTGTAATAAGCTGTCAAACAGTTTTTATATAAAACCAAAAATATTATTTATTTTACACCATTTAATTGATATAGGAAAATCTAACATTTTATTGATATTTTATCCTAAATGACCAGTTTCAGGGTCAACGTTTCTTAAATGGGACATTTTAAATACAGCATGAGTCATAATTGTGTGATCACTGTTCAATCATTTTTAAACAGTGTCTTATCTTTAACATTATGGTAGTATTTATAATATCTAAAAATACAAATCAAGACAGAGATTCGCAATCATGAAATCAAAAAACCTTTGATTGAAATCTACACTGCAATATCTTCCGTTTTTCACCTTTTTTTTATACACTAATCGACGTCCGTCAAAGCTCGTCAGTCGGGCTGAATTCAGCCTTTAAGTGATGAAGCTCCATGCAGAGCCTCGTCTCAGCCTCCGGTGCTGCTGACTCATAACAGGCCTGTGAGCTGCTGAAACCAAACCCAGCGACATTTCCACCAAACAAGAGAGGCTCGATAAAAACAAGGCAGCAGTTAAATGTATGCTGTTTATCAGGCAGCAGCAACAGTAAAATCATCATCTCAGGAGAGATCTGAGGCATCCTATCACTGAAACCACTGCATCATTAAAATCTAATTTCCCACAGCTCTATGCTTGGCAAAGACAGAGATAACAAAGGGAACATAATATCTGTTGGAAAAATTATCTTTCTAGCATGTGCATATAGCGTAGTGTCACTGTTAACAACCTGTCTCTATTTAGTGTTTAGTCTTTTTTTTAAATTGACTCACATCAGAAAAACAGGAAATATGGGAAAGAAGCCCTGGACAAGCTCACAAATTTTAAAGATTTTTTCCACAAAAGACAAAAAGCATTTTGACAAAATGTTATTCCACATCACATGAAGCAGTTAATGTAAAAGTTTAAGAATTTATTTGAACCCAGAGATCAAGTGTTGTGAACATTGTGCAGAAATTTATCACAGCAATTTAAAAAATGTGTTGAAAATTACTTTTACAAATTGAAATTATTGCAGACGGAAGAGTCAGTAGCATAACTGGGTTAAAATGTTAAAATGCTCCTGACTTCAGCTTTAACTTACTAGTCATAGTATGCATCATGTATAATCACTGAACTGAGATTTTAATCAAAACAGAACCCCCCAAATCAGAAATTTATTAAAACTATTATAATTCACAGCCCTTAGTGAACATCTTTTAGTAAGGATGTAATTTAGTTACATCATACCTAACCATAAGTACTTCTGACCTTCTAAGTAAAGTCGTGGTTTTAAATGTAATTAACATTTTTAATTTACGAGAAGCTTAATTCAGATGACCATCAGATGTATCAAACAACACTTGGAAATCCTGGATTATGCTGCTTTGAGCTCCTTAATCTACAGTTGAGGTAGACACAGAGTCAAATCTATTTAGGTGTTTAAATTAGTGCTGTAATTTAGAAAACACTAGTCTAAAATATAATTCTGCTAGATCCCACAGCTATTTATGAACAGACTGTGCACAAAACCATGCCACATAAACAAACTAAGGCAAGGATTAGGAGCCTGATAAATTTGTATTTTCTGACAGGGTGAATGTGTGTATAGAAATCCACGACTGGCGTGGCAAAATTATAAAGAAA
This sequence comes from Callopanchax toddi, assembly GCA_006937965.1. Classification (NCBI taxonomy): domain Eukaryota; kingdom Metazoa; phylum Chordata; class Actinopteri; order Cyprinodontiformes; family Nothobranchiidae; genus Callopanchax; species Callopanchax toddi. Next base: position 4,040,657 of record SSNR01000014.1, read on the forward strand.
GATCTCCCAGAATATTGGTGAATCTGGAAGGATACGTAGTAGTTTGAGGTCTTTTGGCCACTGCAGCCACCGTACCTGTCATTACCTAGTTTTGAAGGGCTAGGCTCTCCTCTCCACATAGAAAAACATAAATAAAAATCAGGTGAAATGGCTTTGTCCTCCAGAAAATTAAAAACCGCCAAGTTTAGTGCTCAGGACAGAGCAATGCCCAAAGTACCTTTATGAAAGTTTTGTCAGCACATGGTCAATTGGACGTGTGTGTACTGAGTACTTAATAGTCACATCAGAAATGGAGAAGCTTCAAGCTAGCAGAAGCCAGTCACAACCTCTGAACATTCAGCTAAGGCAGTAGAAACGAGGTGTGACCTTTATAAACTGTAAAGGTTTCTGTAGAGATGGGGTGGGGGCTGCTGGAGCCAGAAGACAAGAGGAGCACAAGTTTTTACTGTCTGCAGATTTTCTATGTTGATTACAACTTCAAACCATTATTTTAGCAAATAAAAAACTTTTTAAATGGAAAAAAGTGAACTATTGATTCAGGATTCTTTGTTTTACACAGAAATGTTTAGTTCTTTAAAAAATATGGTTAAATGCTTTAAAATACCTTGCAAAATACTCAATGTTCAGCTGAACTAATGAACTTTATTGTATTTGTGAATGCATTAAACTTTAATCATGTGGCTTTGATTTGTTGAATTATTTGTCATTCCTTTATTGTTACTAATTTTTAGGTTAATAAATGTGACTAGAATAAAAATGTGGTATTCAGAGAAAATTTTATGGAATTTTGGAAAAAATTAAACTAACTTCATAGGCCTCTTTTAAAGAAGTAATCCAGAAATTAATAAATCATTACAGCCATCCTACAGTATTATACAGGTCTGTGTTGCATTGTTTTTATGCTCTCATCAACAAAATGATTAGAAGATAAGAAACAGACATCAATGTTTCAAGATAAGGCTTCAGACATAGTGAGTGTCACAATTTAGGTCACATAAGGAAAATACATTTCATCTCTGAAATGAGAATAAATGTGCGAGTGAATATTCTCACATCACATTAAAAATTTAGGATCGAGAAATGAATCTAGTGGTCAGAAAGTCAAAAATTCAGAACACAATCGTAAAACACTGAGAGGGCATTGAGAAAAACAACTACTCAATACTTACAAAACGACAGACATATAGTTAGATGAAAAAAGAGGTGTAGATAAAAAATGTGTTTATATGAACCACAGTCAAATATGCTCCAGTAACTGAATTTGTGGCCAAATAAAACCATTTATGCTAATAAATACATTTTATTTAAATGTACAAATTAAAAAAACGTACACATTTAATAACATGGTTTTAGGTCCTGCTGTTATTAAAGAGGTTATTATTGTGAAAGGTTTACCATTTTATCGGAATAAGAAATTATCAGAACAGCTGGCAATAATTATAGTTTGAAATCTGGATTTTAATTAGATTTAAACTGTTCATTTAATTGAGTATTTTCTTAACTCACTGTGGCGAGAATATGACATCTCTTGGTTGGTAAAGCAGCTGTTAACCTTATTCTGCTTTTTAAACCTCACAGCACAAACATTTCTAAATGGTGCAAGACAAAATATTGCCATCTTACTGGCAGTTAATTTTAAACTGGATTTACTGGACAAATTAAGCCTCTAAGTGCCAAATAAATTAAGCCAATAAGGAAGAGATCCCATAAATGGGGCAAGTTGTTTTTAATCAGTAAAAATAAAGTAAATGCTGTATCAGTGGACTGCAACCTTAAAAAAACAGATAACAATTAAGCTGACCTAAACGCCGGACAGCAGAGCCATCTCCACTTGATTTAAAGTCCGACTGTTTTATTCCATGTTAGTTTAAATTCACCAAAACACGAATCTGGTGATTTGAACCCATTAGGAATCCTACATAGACAAAACTGGGCTCTCAGATGGTTCTCTCTGAATCAGATGTTGATTTAAAGTATTTAATAAACTTTAGTTAACCCTTATAGGTTGGTCAATAAAACCATTAAAAAATTGAGTGATTTATCTTCCTAAATATTTATGTTTTAATTTATATTGTAGCATCTTTGGTGAATGAGAATAAAAAGGTTGTGGTCTGCTTTATTTTGTTTTTAGAAAATGAAGCTAAAAATTAAACAGCTGAAATTTTGATAAAATAACATTTAGAGCATTTAAAACATTTCAAAATAAACACTTTACCAGACTCTCATTTTCAGATTTGTTCAGCCAATTTTCAGCATGTTTCAGCAAACGATGATGTTCAGTAAAAAATAAGTTTTAAAATCTAACCTCTGTTACTATTGTAGTTACAGGATCTGCAGTTGATTCTGTTAAAATATACTCCCCTAAAATAAGACAAAGAAGTTATAAAGAAACACATATTTAAACAGTCACGGTCTTTATAGCATTGTTTATAATATCTATAAACACATCCAGCAGTAAAAGATGTGAGTCACCATCTTTGAGGCAGAGCTTTATGTCACATGACGATAACATCAAATAACTAATATCCTTAATATTATCAATATGAAGGCAAAATGAATAATCATTTAAAAATATAGAATTATCATACAGACAGATTGGAGAGTTTGGAAATGCTTACATTTTTCAATACTTAGTCACACTTGGAAAACACTAGGCTGCGTAGCGGAGAGAAATCTCGACTACTTTAAAGTAAACTTTGATATTGTTATTAGTTTATTACTTTATGTAAAGCTGCACATTATTGTTGCTTTTCATAAACATGACATAAGTGATGGAAAATGCAGCATTATTGTACAAGACTGTATTTTTTTGTATAATGACCAGAAAAAGAACAAAACTAGGGCTGTGCAAATAATCACATTAGCTATTTCAATTTTGGGTCCAAGCAATCACAAAATTTATGTTGATTAGCAATATAATTTTTATTTATATTTATTTGTTTATATCTGTGCTCAGCCCATTGCCTTTCCGATTACCCTTGCTCCTGCAACGTGATACTTTTCCTGTTTTTATGGCAATTGGATTTTGTAAGTAATTGTAAAAAAGTCATAAATTCATTTTAAAATGTTTTTGCAACCATGACCTTCCAAAGACTAAACTCTCATGTCTTGTGTGGTGTTTAAAAATGTCAAAGCAGCTAAAAATGGCTAAAAGGAGGGGAAAAAATACTTCACACGCTCTGTGACAGTGTTCTGCAAATATTTTCCTACACAATTCTTTTCCTAAGCATTGACCCTCCAGAAAAACACTTTTGTTTACACCGACTACCCATTTGGCCCTCTGGGCTGCCGTAGAAGCTCTGCTCTAGTTTTATGGCAGTGCCGTCTGTGCGTGTTTTCTCCAGTTAACTGACTGATTCAAGTAAGAATTTTAAGTTTAGGTAGCTGGTGTCTACGTGCATTTTAAACTACCCATGAAATATGTATTTTATTTTTCTTAAAAATGCCAGATGTTAAGACATTTTTATGGTAGCCTATATTGATTCTATCATATTGTTGGGCGATTGGACAAATGTATCAACCATCAACGATAGGCTGAGCCCTTCGTCAGTTGTTTTTTTTAAGAGCGCTTGGCGGTATTATAGTATTACCGTATACAGCCGGTGTTTAAAAATAGCAACAGTATCAGTTTCAATACAGTCATGAAAAAAATGCACAGTCAGGGCGGGACTGCCGGTGGGCTGATGGTAACTTTGGGCTGATCCAGACCCGGACGGGCCGGTCGCACAGCCTGTGATCTGAGCGGCTCGTTTCAAATCAGCACTTCAAGTTGTGGTGCGAGCTCGTACGTCCGCGGGTGTTTGTGCATGCTTACAACACTTCAGTCAACAGCGTGATCCCCAGCGAGATTTCCAGATGATGACTGGCTGACCACCTCATTTAGATTCTCGAGATCAGTCCTTCGGATCTATGTGCAGAACAGGGCTCGGTGTTAGATCAACTGAACCATCAGAACCACGCGATCCTCTGCAGCTTAAACGCTGGTTCTCCAGACCGCGACCCTCAGTGGAGGACGAAATGGTCATGGAACAATTACATTATTGTTTAAAAGGAATAAAATAATGCAGATGAAAATGTAATTATTATAATTTTAAAAATTAATAAGTGACAGGTAAAAATCGATTATGACCGGATTTTTTTTTTACCGTCAGTCAAAATGACGGAAGAAGAAAACATCTAGCGCGACCTCTGATTTACATGACTTCAATTCATGTTTTTGTGGTTTGCTTTGGTACCAAAATTGGTACAGAGAACCATGGATTTTCACTGGTATCGGTACTGAAAACTGAAATTTCAGTACCGTGACAACACTAGTCAATCCTATAGTTTTCTGTCATATGTTCAATTTATTAAAAAATTCCTCTTACTAATTTTAGCAATTTTTTCAGATGAACACTTTAGTTTGCACCTCTGACAATATGATAGAGAAACTTGCAATGCATTGAGGGTAGAATATGACATCAGCATATGTTGATCTATTTAATTTTAATGACCACTAAACAGCACATCTTTGCAACATGTGAAGTAAATCCTTAAACGTGAACTCCTAATATTTGAGGCCTTAGACCATTAGATAATTAGAGATTCACCGGGAAGAAAAACTAACTGGTGATCAGAATTGATGAATATTCAGAAAAAAACCAAATCAAAAATCTGATTTTTGGGTGGGGAGGGAAACAACTTGTGAACTCAATATTATTTCACATCTTCCATGAAGTTTTTTTCTTTCAGAATCATAGTTTTTAAGAAAATCTGACTTTTTTTCTGTAAAAACAGTTTCCTCTAATATGTAGTTCATCAAGGTAAATTCAAATCAGCAGGTCTGAGACTTATGAAAATCAAAAATCAGTATCAGCCCTCAAAAGCAGAATTGGTGAATCTCTACATTAAACTGATATAAAAACAGTGTTTTCAAGACAAATGTTATAGACAATCAACATATATATTTCTGAAGGCATTCATTTATACAATCAAAATTTTATTGAGATGAAAAATCATGCTAACTAGTCCTGATTTATGATTTTTTTAAAAAGATCATGACGATCAAGATTAAAATTTTAAAGCAGTCTAAACAGAACACTGATGAGTAAACTGTCCTGGTCTTCTTCTCCTGACCCACATCACACACTCCTCCTAGAATACCTGAATAGACTGAATCCTGCAGTAAAGGTAAATCAGCCATATGAGTCAAAGTTGACAGCTGCACAATTTGGCAAGATGACAAGACTTTTCCTCAAAGCTGGAGAACCTGACATGCGTCTGAGTGCATCACCAAAAACAGCCAAAGGTGCTTAAATGCAAGATAATTACACAGGCTGCCAATCTGAGGCAAATGCTGCTTAATATAAACCATTAGCGGTTTAGTTTGATATCAAGCAGCTCTGTCGCCAAAGTCCGTGGGCCTCGGCGTCCAAAAGGAACCGTGTCAACAAGCCGAATCGGTCCTGTCTGACTGTTTTTTGATGCATTGAACTCAGCATCAGAACTAGCCAAGGGTTAGCAGCCGAGCGTCAGCTGTCGAGCTACCTTTGCTGAGACTGTTGTAACAAAAATCCATTAGACGGTTAGCTCTTCTGAGCTCAGAACCGAACCGGAACCGGATTTGTACACATCGAGGGCTCGCAGACCGGATTCCGACTTTAAATTGTCGAGATAAACGGTAAAAGGCAGCTAGGCCCGCGTTGGGTTTCAAGCCAAGGGGGCCAGGCAAGGCCAGGGCCAGGCCGAGTTAGCTCGGGTTAGCTTAGCATGCTAGCTAACAGCCGTGCTAGCCCGCTGCAGATGAAGAGGCTTTTCAGGCACTAACGCGTCTGTCTGCGCCAAATTAAAACCGAAAACTGCCCCTTCTTAACCGGACATCCCAGCGAGTGCGTTCCGACGCTAAAAGAGTGGAACAGAAAAGCACCGGAGCGTTTCTGAGGTTGTGAAAAATAAGAAAAAGAAGCCTACCCATTAGTTCTCTGCTTCTGCTGGTTCTCCTACACTGGAATATTGGAAATGATGGAGAGCCGTACTGCGCATGCGCCGCAGAGGCAGCCAGCAGATGGGAAAGGTGATGCACGTCTTACCCCAGAGTGCACATACATGAGATGTTCAGGGCAAAAAAAAAGTTCAAAATAAAACCATCAGAAGAGCCAGGAACAGCTGGGGAACACAACAAAATTACACTCATCACAAGTCAACAAGAACAGCACAAGAAACAACAACACACCAGAAAACACAACAATAAAATGATTAATTTTTCCTAAAATGCCAGAAAACAGAAAAAAATAAAATAAAACTTTCACAAGACGTAAAGGAAACGTAAAATATTTGAACAAAACAAAAGCAATAAGTTTACATGGCACAATGTAAAAATAATCACAAAACAAGCAGAAAGTGATGTAGAAGATAACAAATGTAAGGAAAATATAAAAACCAAAAGATTTTCATAACATCAAATACACACAAAACAAGCTAAATGTTTTAGAAAACAACAAAAAACAAAACAAAGAATATATGTTTTTTATACTGCATAAAATGTACACAAAACAACCAGAAATACAAATGGTTGGAAATAAAACACAAAACCTTTTAGAATTGTTTTAGGAAATGTTACAAAAATATAAAAATGATTATTTTGTAAAACACATTTTACAATAAATGTTTCAAAGATATTTTGACAAATCCTAAAGTTGAGATTTAACAATATAAAAGGACTTCATTTGAGAAATTAAGATTCAATTTGCAAATCTGACAAATAAACAGCAGCTGATTTTTAAATAAAAAAACACACTGAACCTCAATCCTAAATATTAATCTATTTTCAGGCTTCTAGAAAGCAAAGCTAAAGACAAAATTTGCATATGACTTCAGTCAGACACAAGTTAAATGTATTTTTTTTATATTTTTGCTTTGATCTACAAACAAGCTGAATGAAAATTGGTGAAGCATTGTTTCGTTAATTTTAAATGCATACTTAGATTGCATCATTGCAGGTAATCTGCTGTGGATTTTGTTCTTGACTGTAAAATAATAATTGATGATCATCTTAAATAGTTGAATCAAAACACAAGCTCAAACAAGATCAATAAAACATATAAAAGCTTAAAAACGATGACTGAAGGAGATGCAGCTCTGAAGGTCAAAGCCAAGGAGATGAAAAATTAGTCATGGAGGAAAAAAATAAATATCTTTAACAGCAAATGAGGAGCTGAATATGTTGACAGAAGGTCATTTTTTACAGAAATGTGACAATAAATATGACCATTTGTGAGATTTCTGATGGTTCATTCTGCTGTTTTCATCAGTTTAAGCTTTATCTTCACTCTGAGTAAAATACGTCATCTTGTGAAACCTGAAGTTAGAAGAGCTTCACAGATTAAATACATAAACTGTAGATGACCTCTGATTTAGTCACAAATATTTTATCATTTTTATTTTCATTTTCTCTTTTTCTGGTTAGTTTACATAAAAAACACACACACAAACACATTTTTTTAATGCACCACGTTTACTAATTGTAGGTCAGGTCATCAAAAGAAAATTCTATTAAAAGCTTAAAGTTTTTGATGTCTAAAGATGCCAAAACAAACAAACAAACAAACAAACAAGTAAAAAGTTATTTTTTCCTTGCCAAAAATGTCAAAAGGACACAATTAATAAATATATAGTTAAAACAGGATTTATTACAAATAATATAATGAAAGAAAAAGTAAAACGTGTAATAAAGTAAAATATTTGGTAAAACATAAACAAATACTTTGTTTATTATCATATTCCTTTTACAAGTTATTAAAATATTCTAAAAGTATTTGGTAAATCATCTGAAGCTATTTTCTAAGCCTTTAGGGGGCGACATTTACAAATCTACTTCATTTATGTCTAAACTGCAACTTCATTCAGTTGACATTAAATCATGAAATTGAACCATTACTGTTCATAACCTCATAATAAATTAATGCATTATGCTGTATATCGATGCATTAATTCACTATTTCTTCTGTTTAGCTAAAATTTAGAATTATTATTCGTCTTCGCTTTATTTTTCTGGTTTGCTCCTCAGCCAATCAGAGAGAAGATCCAGTCAAAGCAGGAAGTTGTCATCGCCATCGGAGCAGCTTTCCCGCGAAGATTGAGACGCTTTACCGAATATATCTCAGGTATGCATCCATTATTTGTCACTACACTGTGTTCTTACACGTTTCAAGTAAGAAACAACAAACCTGACGTCGATCGGTTCAGAATTATACACATGGCTGATTGATTCAAAGCGGATTCGCTCGTGTAGCAGTCCCCGAACAGGAGCACAGTGGAGTGGACAGAAGTGACGCCAAACTCCCTTTTTAAATTAGGATAAATTAGTAAATTCCTCTCTCTCGGCTGATTTGCAGAAATTTTGAGTCCAGCTTGTGACGCTAATCTACAAGAAGGATTTGATTATTAATTCGGCGCACATAATACTCACCAAAATGTCTATATTATATTGTAAACACTTAGTAAATCTGATTCATTAACACGTTTTAGCTCCACAGTATTGGAAAGTGTAGACAATCAGATGTTAATTGTAATATTAGCTATTAGCCGAATGAAATATTATGACTTCATCACTTGAGAATTTTGGCCTCAGATAGAATTTATTATATTTAGACAATTACATGACAAGTTATTGAGTTTAAAACTGACTTGGTGAATTTAACTAGTATATTTTTTAATATTAAAATATAAATATTCTATACTGCTGCAAAATAGAATTAAAGTGTTAAAATTTTCTTCATAATGTTTCAGTTTATCATGAGTAAGAGGAAAGTAAAAGATGTTCACCTGCCTGTAGGAGAATGCATCACTCAGGTTTGTATTAAAAAATACACAAATAGATTTTCTTGGAGTTTATTGTGAGAGTTTAAAATGTCAAAATATAATAATTCATATGTTATTTGCAGGTTCATCAGATTCTGAGGGAGCGTTTTTGCCATCAGCAGCTCCCTGACAGACCAGAGGGAGTGGAAGCTCAACACAAGTTGGTGCATTATTAATATACGAGTCACAAAAACATAAAACTGATGACATTGCAGTAGATGTATGAACTGGGTTGCATTTGTATTAATTCTAATGCTGAGAATTAGAAATAAAGAATTCTGTGTACAAAATATTAGAAAATCTTTTTTTTTTTATTATAAAAGGAGAAAACCCAGAGTTCAGAATACATGAGGTGACCCAGTTGAGTCGTAGCTGGCTGACAGTTCTGTTCCAGTTTGCAGCAGGAAAAAGCTCCCTGCTGATTTCAACTCAAATCCACCTGCAGCTCTTAAGATTTAGCAGTTTCCCCCATTAGATGGAGCCGTTTTCTGCAGGGAGTTAAAGTGAAAAGCAGGAGTTTGAATATTTCTGTGTACCTGCAGACACCTTGTGGAGCTGCTGAAGCGGACGGCCGTCCACGGGGAGAGTAACTCCGTGCTAATCATCGGCCCCAGAGGAGCAGGAAAAACCACAGTAAGCCTCCACAGATTCGAGCGTAAAAAGAAAAAAAAGAATTGAGGCGTTTAATCCTGTGAGGCTTGTCACGTCTGACGGTGTGTGTTTGTAGCTGCTGAGGTGTGTGCTGAGGGAGCTGTCGAAGGAAACCGACGTGCAGAAAAACCTCCTACAGGTTCATCTCAACGGTAATCTGAATACGCTTCTGGATTCTGCTTTTACTTGAGTTCAAATATTTAGATGCATCATCTGTTTGCTGTAGGTCTGCTGCAGACTGATGACAGAGTAGCTCTAAAGGAAATCACCAGGCAACTCCAACTGGAGAATGTAGTTGGTGACAAAGTGTTTGTGAGTATTCTCAAGAGTTTTAGCTACAGTTTTTGCAAGAAAATTGCTGCAAATTTTCCCTTTTTTTTGGTCTAATTTTAGGGAAGTTTTGCAGAAAATTTAGCTTTCCTGCTGGATGCATTAAAAAGAGGTTTGATTTATTATTTTTTAGAACATTTAACTTTAATTGCAGCAGTTTTAAACAGTCATCTGTTCTGTTTTTGGTCTCCTGCAGGTGATCGCAGCAGCAGCCGCCCGGTTCTGTTCGTTCTGGATGAATTTGACCTTTTTGCCCATCATAAGAACCAGACCCTCCTCTACAACCTGTTTGACGTTTCCCAGTCGGCCCAGGCACCCATCGCTGTGGTCGGCATCACGTGCAGACTGGTAGGTCTCAGAAAACCAGTTTAATTGTCCTAGTCGTTCAGACAGGAAACGTGAACTTTGATTCTGTTTAGGATGTTCTGGAGCTGCTGGAGAAGCGGGTGAAGTCGAGGTTTTCCCACCGTCAGATCCACCTGCTGAGTAGTCTGACGTTCAGTCAGTACCTGGAGCGGGTCCGGATGCAGCTCAGCCTGCCGGACGATTTCCCCGACGGCAAGTTCTCTGAGGAGTGGAACGCCAGCGTAACGGTGAGTCAGTCTACGGATGCGACGGACAACAAAATTAGGTTCTTGAATTTTAAGCCTCCTTTTCCTCCAGACTCTCTGTGAGGACAAATCAGTCGAGGACGTTTTGCAGAGACACTTTAACTCCAGTAAAGACTTCCGCTCTTTGCACATGCTGCTGGTAAGATTCACTCGTAGATCTGCAGAATCTCGATTCAGAGACATCATTCTGACTCAGCGATCTTCTCTAGATGTTGTGTCTGAGTCGCGTATCAGTCTCCAGACCCACCATCAAACCGGCCGACCTTCTGGACGCCAGTCGGTTGTGTTTAGCTGACACCAAGGCGAACATGCTCCACGGTAAAACTCAGACAATAAAGTCGTTCATCTATAAGTTTCCTTGAGTTAAATCTGCTTTATTTTCATTATTTGTGTCTGCAGGTTTGTCGATTTTGGAGCTTTGTCTGATCATCGCCATAAAACACCTGAACGACGTCTACGAAGGAGAGCCGTTCAACCTCCAGATGGTTCACAACGGTACAAATTCACCTTTACGTCCTCGGTAAAATAGCAGGTGAAAATGATCCTAATTTATATTTCTGCTCCCCGTGTTTAGAGTTCAAGAAGTTCCTCCAGAGGAAATCAAACTCCATGTACAACTTTGAGCAGCCCGTCGTCATGAAGGTGAGATTTCCTAACAAAACATGAAACAATCCAGGAAATCGACCATCATTCCTGCATCTTGTCACCCCAAGGCGTTCGAGCACCTGCAGCAGCTGGAGCTGATCCGACCGGCCGACGGATCCTCGGCCAAAACCCAGAGGGAGTTCCAGCTGATGCGGCTCATGCTGGACCACAGTCAGATCATGGAGGCGCTGCAGAAATACCCACAATGCCCCACTGATGTCAAGCAGTGGGCCATGTCGGCGTTCGCCTAGATGACACATTCTTCACAAGAAACCACACCTGTTTAATGCTGACTGTAAATAAAATCATTAAATTAAATGGAATTGTTCTAGTTTGCACATTTTTTAGTTTGATTTAAAGAACTGCTTCAAAAAATAAAGTAAAAAAATATTAGATTTTTTGTCATTTTTGATTTAATACAAGCTCTTAGTTATTTAAAACTACTTAAATCTTGATATTTTTTTTAAAGAAAATCTAAAATGAACTGTCAAAGGCTGTTTTACTTGTAGAATAGTGCCATCTGGTGGTAGAATGCAGCATAACCACACATTAAACGGCACATAAATCTGAACAGCTTTGCAAAACAGAATGTTGCGAGTTATTTTGGGTGTCTGATTGTGAACCAAAAGTTAGAAAATGTCACAAAAGTTGTTTTTCAGTATTTTAAAATCTTCATCAGCTGTTTCCATGGTTACTGAAGTAGAATTTTAAGCATTTCAGATGCTTCAAAGGCTTTTATTGACAAATAATAGTGTGCAGAAAGTTAATGTTTGCAGTGTTGGTCCTCTGTAGTTCACCCTGGTGTGTTTTCAACTTCTGGTCTAATGCCTGACTGATAATCAATGTTTTGGAGCATTTAAGAATCTGAGTGGAGATTTTGTTTATCCACCTGCCTCTTGAGGATTGACCACAGTTTCTAAATAGGATTAAAAGTCTGGGAGATTTTCCAACTAGCCTTTTTCATGCTGGAAAAATGATTGTTCATCACCAAACTTGTGTTGGATGGCTGTGAGGAGTTCCTCTGGGAGGATGTTTAGGTCCCATTCTTATTAATGTTTGATTGAGACTAAACTGTGAGCAAATCCACCTCCTTGGCTGAGAAGCAACTCTACACAAATGGTCTCAGGATGCTTTACGGTTGGCAGGACACAGGACTGATGGGAGAGCTCACCCTTTTGTCTCCAGACAATCCTTTTTCCAGATGCTTCAAACAATCAGATTCATCAGAGAAATACTTTTTCCCCAGGCCTCAGCAGTCTAATCCCTGGATTTTTAGCAGATTATCAGCCTGTCTGATGATTTTCTTGGAAAGAAGTGGCTTCTTTGCTGCCCTTCTCAACTTAATTGATGCAACCCCTAAGGAAACTGTACTGACAGAGCCCTGATTAATTCATCTCTTCACTTTTGTCATATATGAAAACTGCTGTCCAAAGAAACTACCCTGACAATATTTGTGTCATTCTTCCAAAGTGGACTAAACAGTTTAGTGTTTCATTTTGTTTGAGGTTTAGTTTTGACTCTTTCTGCTGCCTGATTCAAAATTAAAGAAGCAAATTACTGACAATCTGTTGAAAAAAGTGGCTGCAAATTAATACATATTTCCTGTCACTTCTAATATTTGGGATTTCTCCATCACAAAAATATTCCTCCACTAAAAAATGGTATAAGCTTGAAATGAGATATTAAAGAAAAGCCCTGTGATGGACTGGCGACCTGTCCAGAGTGTCCCCCACCTCTTGTCCAGTGACTGCTGTAAATGGAGACCAGCTTCCCTTACTGGATGGAGCAGTTAAGATATTTAAGAATGATTGACAGAAAAATATAACACATCTGCAAAGTGCACATCAATTTTGTGATTGTTTCTGCTAGCCACACTCCCCAATCAATGCGAGACAAAAAGACAGCATGAAGATTCACAATCTAAAAACACATTTATTTACATCACGTGGATCACTTCAGCTGATAAAAACCATGAGTCGGCTGACATTAGCCAAGAGTCGCAGCGCTGATCTGGGATCAGTTGTCCGCTCTGATTCCAGGGTTTCTACTCAAATGACTTCTTTTTTAGCTGCAGCTGGTAAAGACTTGATCCTGTTCAAGAGATCCCAGTATAACACTTTATTCTTTCTCTTCAGACTTTCTAGTTTCACATCAAACCTTACTCTGTTTTCACATTCTTTCTCCAAAATTAAAGAAAAATTTACAGTCATGGCTCAGGGGCAAAGAAACCTTTTAGGCTTGTTTCAGCTTTGAAAACCCCTGCAAGCATTATTATCATCAGAGACAGAGATGCAGACCTCAGATCAGCGCTGCCACTTGAGGACCTTGCAAAGTGTGGGGTCAAAAACGCTTTTAGTGTTATCTTTTGTAGATCACCGCAGTTCAATGTTTCCTCTAAAATTCTTACAAAGAGTGAAGAAAAGGAGGAGACTGGAATCCTGAAATGAAATATCTGTAGTGAATATTTGTATTATCAAATAGAGGAGTGCTGTAAATACAACCACGAGGGTAACCAAACAGGCTCCCTGAGGAACTCCTCAGGCTTAATTTTAAGTGCTTTACAAATGAATCTTTTTTTAGAAGCTTTTAGCTTGTAAAAAGTTGAATTTTAAGTCATTTTTTGCACAGTAAGGGGCAGTTTTTACATACAAGATGAATGTAGAGGAAACACTGAAGTTTAACACGCACTTATAAAGATTCAGTTCAGAGTATATAGTCGATACAGGTATTTATGTCTGTACAGATCCTAGACTGCTTAAAATAGTGGGGGGCAACAAGACACGAATGTTTCACTGGTAGTTTATATGCACAGCAATGTGAGGTGCTGGGCTGGAGAACGTCTCAGTAGAAAACTGTAAAAGTCCATTTATATACCTTTAAGTGACACATGCGAGAAGATCTGTTTGGCAAAATAGATTTACTGAAGGAAAATTAGATGAGGTGAACATAAAGGAAAATTTATTTTGGATGAATTGAGCTGATCTTTGTAGATAAAGGAGTTTTTGTTCAAAGAAACGGAATTTTTTTGGCTCATGTTCACTAAAAGGTGCATAAAGAGTTAAATATGTTGCTTTTACTGTTTTCTAGAGGACAGGGCACAATCACACAACACCAGCTGAAGCCCTCTAAAGTTACATAGGGCCGGGCTCAATCCATCGAAGTACACACACTATATTTATATATATATATATATATTTATATATATGGAATCCAGGAGTCTGTAGAACATTCATTCTCGGTCGTTTGTCCATAAACTGAATAGAAAGAAGCATGTTACAGCTTATATCTTTTTTTCTTTTTGAATTAATGAAAATATTTCCTGAATTAAAACCCACCCACAACCCTCCCACCAATCCCCACAACAACAATAACCATAAATCATCCCAACTCTTTAAATTTTCAACAACAAAAAAAAAATCTGAGTTGCACCTGAGCTCTGATCCCCGAAACCTCAGGCCAGAAAATCGACAAATAAATACGACATATCAATATGCAAGGTCACGGATTTCAAAAATAAAAGGAAAATAAAGAAGAAGAAATTAAAATGCTACAAGTTATTTGTGTGTGTGTGTGTGTATTGAAAGCCACTCCTGCAGCAGATCCTACAGAAGTGTAGGGTTGTTTGCAGCACTGGTTGCATATAACTCGCTAGAACTTAGAAAAGCATAGTACTGAATCCCTGAATGGTGTTTGTCGGTTAGGGGCGGCTTCTTGGGAGCAGTTTAAACTGCTTTTTAAATTCTCTACAGCAGCTGATACCAACCAATAATCCTCTTGGATAGAATGTTCACCAAGTTTTGCATTTGAGGACACAAACATGGTGACAAAGGAGGCGCACAAACGCAAAAAAAACGAGGAAACTTCTTTTTAAAGTTTTACCACTCCGGTGTGTCGACTACAGCTGAACAGAAGAAGCTTTTCGTTAACTTTTCGAGGAACTCCTGCCACTGGTTTTGGTTTGTTTGCCACGCTCTCTACCCCAAAGAAATCCCTGCCAGTGAGGTAGTACTTATCGAAGGGCTGCTGGGTTGTTGTTTTCTTCTTTTTCAGCACTCATCGTTCCCGACGGTTCAAGCACTAAGCGGAACGCTGCGTTCTTTTAACAGCGGCGGCAGCAAAAGGAAGCAACAGATGCTGTTCTCGTGCTACAGTTTGTAAAGATGATGGCTTCGACTTCCTTCAGGTTTGCTGTGTTGTTGCAAAAAGCGTGTGCGGAAAAAAGATCTCAAACTCGCTCCGAGGATCCGTTACACTTCACTTCTTTAAGTTTCTGGGCTTTTTTTGTTTGCTTTTTTAAATCAAAAGGATCCTTCAACTCATCCAAATGAATTAAATATATCAAAAATCAACTAAATTATGTTTGATTTACCTCTCAGCTTGCATTACAGTACAGTGTTTTATAAAAGCAAGGAAAGCGCATCTTAAATAAGAAGTTTCCTCATTTTTCGGAGTTTAAACCGCGCCCTGAGAAACCGCCCCGAAGCTTGAGGAGAGACTGCAGGTCTGCCGGCACCAGTGTTCAACGTCCCTCAGAGGAAATAAAGACTCAAAAAAACGTCACAGCAGTGACAGATACATCCGTTTGGCCTGACATCTACAAGAGTAACACATGGACAGGTAGAAATGGCACCAGGATGACAAGAGGGATAAAGAGACTCAGCTCGTCTAACTACCACGTTTGGTTTGTGTCAGCGTGAGGAACTCTTAATTTTTTTGTATTTTTAAATATTTTGTTTTCGTGTGTGGCTGGAGAAAAACGAGATGCTGATTATCCTTTGAGATTTCAAGGGTTAGAAAGGTCCCCAGGAGTCCATAACGTGTCAGTTAATTAAAAAAAACATGGACTACACTCAGAAAAGGTCTGAAGCTGAAAGTTCGAGCAAAATTAACTCTGGTTTTAGTGTCCGAGCCTGACGGAGAGGCTACAAAACGAAGAGGAAAAGAAAGACCAAATCACAGAAAGAGGAAGTACTCCAGTTCCCAGACAGGTGAGGATGAGGAGGAGGTGAGTAGCAAAGATTCCTGAGGTGTATCAAAAAGAGAGCAGAAACTCTTGATAGTACTAAAAAAATTACAAATAAAGGTGTGTGCAATCAAATCAAAAACAAGCTGGCTCAGCTAAATACACGAAGGGCTGGGAACTCCATGTCACGTCCTCCAACGAGAGAATCAAATACTGGGTGATTTCTCCATCCGCTTTCCTCTAGAGAAACAAAACGACGCGCTCCGAGAGGTCTGACAGCAAACAATCAAACCATCGTCAGAGGATGTTTCCAGTTCTGAAAATTAAACTCAAATAGGAAAAAAAAAAATCAATGACAACTTCATCAATCTACAAACAGTTTAAATCAGAGCGGAGAAAAGCAGAAAGGGGAGGAACTCCTTGTTTATCCATGACAGCAGATCCTCTGGTGAAGAGCAGATTGTGAGCGGGATTAATTGAAACGCTGTCCATCTGAACTGAGGTATACCTGGTTGAAGGAGGTTTATGGTTTATATCGTCGTAATGCTTGAAGATGGACTCCCTCCCCGTCCTCCCCCCACTTTAAAATAAGCTGATTACCAAGTCGTCTGGGTCCATGATACACTATGTACAGCAGCATTACACTATAAACATTCAGAAGCCGTTGCTTATTGGCAGAACGATAGTCGTTTCTTCAAAAGAACGCACACAAGAGAACAGCAAACGTATCAGGAGACGGGTCTTTTTTCCCCCTCACCCTCCGTTTAGTTGTTTTTGACAATAAAATGCACTGAAAGTTTGGTGAAATTTCTCTGCTGGATCCTCTAAATGAAATCTGAGCAGAGCAGGTCGCCCTCCGATGAGTGAGTGAGTATAAAAACAATACATGATCAGATCGTTTGTCGTATCCTGAATTGTCCGCTTGAGAGTAGTCCTCAGGCATGCGTATCAAAATGAGGTGGATCTCAACTGATGTGTGGGTGAGGTGGGCACAGGCCTTTCCTGAACGCGAGTAGCGGCCCGCACTTAAAGGAACCAAGAAGGAGAAAAGATGAAACATTAAAGGAGATCGTAGTAACGCTGAGCCAACCAGCCAGGGCTGGCCGTCTATCCTCTCGCTCTGATTTCCTGTAGCTCATCCGGGTGTCGGGTGATTGGCTGATCATAAACTAGACTCCTTGGGCGGGAGGTCAACATTTGTCACCATGGTGACCACGGTGACGATCTCCTCGGGGCCGATGATGGGAGCCTGGCGTTGCATTTGGCCGATGCGCTCCTCGACGCAGCCGGCGGACAGGCGGGCCTCGGCCTCGTGGTCCCAGCAGTCCTCAATGGTTTCACAGAGCATGGCCAGACCCTGAAACAACAATCAGAGCTCAAATCAGACCCTGAAATGAAAGTCAGAGCTCAAATCAGACCCTGACACAACAATCAGAGCTCAAATCAGACCCTGAAATGAAAGTCAGAGCTCAAATCAGACCCTGACACAACAATCAGAGCTCAAATCAGACCCTGAAACAACAACCAGAGCTCAAATCAGACCCTGAAATGAAAGTCAGAGCTCAAATCAGACCCTGAAATGAAAGTCAGAGCTCAAATCAGACCCTGACACAACAATCAGAGCTCAAATCAGACCCTGAAACAACAGTAATCAGAGCTCAAATCAGACCCTGAAACAACTAGAATCAGAGCTCAAATCAGACCCTGAAACAACAGTAATCAGAGCTCAAATCAGACCCTGAAACAACAGTAATCAGAGCTCAAATCAGACCCTGAAACAACAGTAATCAGAGCTCAAATCAGACCCTGAAACAACAGTAATCAGAGCTCAAATCAGACCCTGACACAACAATCAGAGCTCAAATCAGACCCAAATCAGACCCTAAAACAACAGTAATCAGAGCTCAAATCAGACCCTAAAACAACTAGAATCAGAGCTCAAATCAGACCCTAAAACAACAGTAATCAGAGCTCAAATCAGACCCTAAAACAACTACTGTAGAATCAGAGCTCAAATCAGACCCTAAAACAACAGTAATCAGAGCTCAAATCAGACCCTAAAACAACTACTGTAGAATCAGAGCTCAAATCAGACCCTGATACATCAACGATTAAGACTGAAATCTGACCCTGAACCCTTTTGGTGTCAAATATCAAGTGGAAACAGCATTTTATAAATTGCTCACCGTGTGTTTCTGCCAGCAGTCTCGCAGGCATGGTCGCAGCTTCTTATGGACAACAACTTCCTGCATGTCCTCCAGAGACGGGTGCTGACCCACCTCCTCCTCAAATGGGAGCATGTACTCATCTACAGGTCCTGTTAACAGACAGTATCAATATCAATCCATGTGATACATGAAAAAACAGGAGACAATGTGAGAGACTTCTCCTAAAGCGACTCTCTTACCGTCGGCGGCGGTGCACCGTGACGCAAGCTCCCAGAGAACCAGACCAAAGGCGTACATGTCGATGCGCAGGAAGGAGTCACGCTGGAAGTTGATGGCGCCCTCCAGGACTTCTGGAGCCATGTAGCGTCGTGTTCCTACCTGCAGAATTCAAGGGAATAGTTTAGTGGACAAAAGGTCAGAAAAGTGAGAAAAGAAAGCCTGGTTGTCGACTGTACCTGTCCGTGTGTGTCTCCTGCTGATTTTCCAGCCTCAAACTTAAGTGCAAGGCCAAAGTCAGCTATGCAGGCTGTCAGGTTATTCTTCAGCAGCACGTTCTTGCTCTTAATGTCCCTAAAAATCCCAAAAGTAATTCAGTCCAACAGATACAAGACCACCACAGCAATTAAAACTCTAACGCTGTGTTGCTAAAAGCTGCAGTACCTGTGAGCGATGGAGGGCTTGTGGCCATCCTTGTGACCTGGGATGTCTTCATGTAGGTAGGCCAGTCCGCGGGCCGCCGTCTGAGTGATGTGGCAGAGCTCGTTCCAGGACACAACGTTGGCCTTCAGGTAGTCCGTCAGAGAGCCCTGGTGACCAAAAACAAACAGACATGTTCCTGTGTTTAAAGAATCCTGATCAGAAAAGATCACAGAGAAGATCTGACAAAGACAATCTAACGTTAAAAGGATGACAAACAGCAAATAACTGGTTGGTTTTGTAGCAAAAGTCCAAATGGACAGAAATTTGTTAATACATTTCTTGTTTTAAAGCATTAAACTTCTATTTTCCGGATGTAATTTTTCACCTTCAGGTTGATTTATCACCCTCTAATCTACAAATAAACATTTTTTGTGAACGATGTGACTTTAATAAATAGGCTTCATTTATCTGCTTCTAGTACTGTTGATCGTTAATCAGATTTTAATCAGTATTTTATGAGCAAAGTGTGGTAAACTTTGCAGAGATTCATCTCTGTTTACATCTGGATAACACATGAATATTAAGCCTTATTTACCTGATTTTTTTTTTTTTTGGTAATGCTCTGTTAACTTCTTAGTCTTCACTAAAAATTGAATCAAAAACTGGATTTAATGATGCAACCAGGAGCCACTAATGAGAAAAGTGCTGTAGTGATTTATAAGCTTCAGACAGGAACAAGTTATTTAACCTGAACTGATGCAACAAGCAGCTTCTTGTTCTATAAAGAACTAAATCTGAACAAGTTAGTCAGTAAAGTTTATTTATATAACACCTTTTACAGGAATAAATCACAAAGTGCTTCACAAAAAACATCAGAGTTAAAACATTAAAAGTTGTTGAAGAAAATATGTTTTAGAGGAGATGAATGAAATTATTAATGCTTTCTTCCAACACATTAATACTTTTAATTTACAAAATGAAGAAAACTTTATTATCATATAAACTTATGTAAAAGGACCTTTTGGGTATTTTTCTACCAAATGTTTCGGTATCGGACGTCGCCTCCCGATTTTGACTCGGGTTTCCTCTACATGCGCACCGCTCCGCCAAAATAAAAGCCGCTACGCCTTCAGAAGGAAGTTTGGGTTTTTAAATATATGTTAAACAATCTAAAGCACATGGGATTTATATATAGTCTATATTTGTGCACTTATATTAACCATAATCAGAGTCTGAATCAGTTTCCGCTGGTCCAGGAGGAGGGAGGGGGCCGAGACCGGGAGACACGCAGCTTATGGAGCAGCGACCGGGTTCGCCGCTCACTCCACACCCGCCGCCAGGATTCGTCCTCCCCCTGAACGGAAAGCAAGCACCGACGGGAGTGTTCGGTCTGGAGGAGGCGGCGAGGCCGGCGTGGAGCGAGTCATACCCGCGCTAACTCGTTCCCCCTACGCCGCGTCTCCCTCCTGCCTCAGGAGGAGATTCTGCTCCGTGCGCAGCACAACACCCGCCCTCCGTCGGGAAATAAATTGAGCGATGTTAAGATTTTTAAAAAGCGCTTTCTGAGGAGGAGTTTCCCGATTAAATATCGCTCCAAAATGCGCACAACACTGACGGATTTCTCCAAATATTCTAATTAATAAGTTGTTCAGAGCTGCTGCAGTCAGAGGATAAAGCAGGAAGAGGAGTGAAGGAGGAGCTGATGACTTAAGAAATGATCGGGTCATTGTCAGTTAACAAGTTTGTTCTTTCTGGGCAAAAAATGGACCAGAGTGTTAAAATAATGTTGACATTTCTGCACCTGAACAGCTGTAGGAAAAAAGATTTTCCTCAAAAAGTTACTTTAACCACAAACTAATTTTGTGCACAGAGAATTATGTTTAAGTATTTAAATACATATGGATATGATAGATTATACATTTGGATGGATTTATGTTTGCAGTGACATCATTTTGTGGCTTGTTTGTTTTTATTAGTTAAACATCGACAAAGTAGAACGCAGAAGCAGCTTGAAGCAGAAAGTGTGAGTATGTCTGTGGTCTGGAGGCTTTATAAAGTTGATCACAACAACATATTAAAAAGATCGGGACTCGGGATCAGCAGATCTTCAAAATCTAATGACTCAGACTCGGACTCGAGGGCAAAAAAACCTGATCGGGACATCCCTAGTGATTATATAATAAAATATTTAGTTCAGGAGAAAATAAACTAAAACAACAGAATTAGGAACAGAAATAAAAAGGATTTCATTGCCCTTTGACTTCCAGACCAAGTAAAAAGCAATAATAATAAAAATTTTTTTTGAATTTTGTATTCATTCTGGGTAATAAGTGTTATTATATAATGTAAGGTAATAATATCAAAATAACCGTAATCATAAGTGATGTTGAACCTTTTATTTTAACATTCTCGTAATTTTTAGAACTTTTTAGTTTTGCAGATTTTTACCATTCAGTTCATGCTTCAATAACATAAAGGGTTTAAAATGTGCTTTACCAAGCAGCCAACCTTCTAGTTAAAGGGTTAAATTAGGTTGTAAAAAAACTTAATTTGATCATAATTGATGATCTATTAAATATTTTTCGATTCAAGTTACAACACTGGAAAAAAATAGCACATAATAGTGAAATTAGGCACATTTTTACACCTAAATATTACTAAAACAGCTGTGGAGCTTTAAGAAAACTACTCGTCAGTGAGGCTAATCAAAATATGAAGATTTATTTTGTTAGGGAGCGTGAAGATTGGAGATAAAGTCAAAATCTTAAGGATTCAAGGAGCATGAGACATCTTTTTCATGCTTGGCTTGGCCACCAAAACCTTGACAATATTGAGGATTTTATAAAAAACAAATAAAGCATCCCATAATGTAAACAAATATTACAGTATGTGACCTTTATTTCAACCATGTGGTGTTTTTAATTCAAGGTCACAGCTTTCAAGGCCAAAGACACATGTAGTTATACAGAGTGACCACCAGGGGGCAGGTAGCGCCAGCAGATGATCTGATTAGTTTTGCTTCTGAACACACACACACACACTTTACAGAGTGTGTTTATATACCCGCTTACAGTGTGTTTTAGTTCTTCTTTCTCAAATTACCTCTCAGTCGATATCCGTTTGAAAGTCGATCTAAAATATCCTGCGCTGATTAAAAGAGATTAAATAAAACACGGGGAGTTTTGGAGAGCCTCTAGAGCAAGCCTCGGCACGCAGCTACTGCTACAAATCTGGATGCATCAGATATCGAGGCATAAATCAGCTGTGAAGGAGACGCTGAACTCTCAGGTTCAGGTGTCCAAATCTCTGATGGGAAGTCCAACTCGAACCCTGGAGGTAACATAAAAACTTACTTGGCTTAGGATATATTTCTACAACGCCATAGTTCTTTATGTTATTTCCTCTTAGGAGCCTCAAAAAGAAAATCAGAGAAGCACTTGTCGCACCCCTCCAGGGTTAAGTGGCTTCCCGAGAGTCGCCACACCCACAAACCTTCAATTTTTCAACCTTTCTCCATACGAGGGAGGCTTCTTAGGCACGCAGATTCACATCTAAGGTCTGGCGGGGAAATTTCAGGCAAGCGAGGCGAACAAGAATCACGCTCCGCTTGGTCGGTAATGACCCTCAAAACACAGAGGCACTTAAAGTCCCGAACGCAGTGAAGACTGCTGCTGAGTGAAGAAAACAACAGGGAGGACGCAACTCAAACACGCTCTCTCTGCACAACAGAAACCAGGGAGAAACAAAAATAAAACAGCAGCTTGTCGTGTAGGATCCTACCAGAAATAACAAGGATCTGATCAGATGCTCAGATTGCTACACTTTTAGTTTTATACACATGCAGCTCAATTTAAAGCTGCCTTTTTATTTCCCTTGCTTGGTGTGCTGTTGGTGCAAAGTTAAAACCCCAATCGATCGGCGTGAAAGGCGTTCTCATCTCCACCCCTGACTGCGTACCTTGTCGTGGTAGGCGGTGATGAGCCACAGCTCCAGGTCCAGGTTGTTGTTCCTCTTCTCTACGCCGATAAACTGGAGGATGTTGTCGTGCTTCATGCCGCTCACGCTGTACATCTCGTACTCGTTCTGCCAGGACAACTTGTCCTACGCGGGAGGAGAAGATGCAGATGTTAACAGGACTGCTTGTAGTTTCAATTTCAACTCCAAACAATCACAAAAGCAACGTAATCGACAAAAAAACAACTATTATTAAAATGATTTTGCTTTTATTTTGACAGGCCTCCTGCAGTTGGCAGACCGAGGGCAAAACACACTGGCAGTGTATGACTTGAATAAAAAAATAAATAAGGTACCCCATTAGATTTTCCCTAATGATTCTATTTCCAAACAACCTGAAGAAAACAACACATTTTTATGCAAAGTAACTATTTTTTAGGAACTCTTCTCTGCTTTTTTAATAGCCCCGTCTATACGTGTTCTCTTCATGTGACTGATTAATCATATCAAGTTTAAATATTGTTTATATAATAACTCTATTGTTTATATAATAAATCTATGATTTATTTCTTATCCTTAATCAATTTCAACATTTTCATGATGAACTATACAGAGTAAACAGAGATCATATTATAGCCTCCAGTGCGCCCTGCAGGGTGATCCTGAGGAATGTTACTTGATGCTCTTATTTTGGCGAGCTGCACATCAGCATTTCTGATGAGTTTTCAGCTGATGAGGAGAAATAAATGCAGCGTGTTTCTCAACTTAATAAGAACTCATTTAAAATAATCAGGACGATACATTTTGTCTAGAATCGAGCCCTACGATGTTAGAACCTGGATGAATGTGACTCCGTAGAGTCCAGGTGGATACCTGAATGGGGAAGATCTTCACAGCCACATATTCGTTCAGCAGCTGGGCTTTCCACACGCAGCCGAAGCGCCCCCTGGCCTTCAACTCGATGAGCTGCAGCGGTTTTTGACCCAAAATGGGGGATGGGGGTGAGGGACCGGGATCCTGTAGAAAAAAAAAAGACAAAAACAGAAGTCGGTGTTATTTTATTTCTTTCTTCAGAGAAATAAAACAGGATTTGTTCACTCTGAAGGTAACCAGAGGAGCTAAAACCAGCAGAAACACTTCCTTTTCTATGATGATGCTCTTCTATTATTATTCAGCAAAATCACATAGTTTTACAGCGTCACTCGAATGTTTCTGGCTTCATATTTCTGCTGGGAGTTTAGTTGAGGTGTTTCTGCACATTTTGGTTTTATCACTGTGAAGTTTTTTTGGCTGCAAGCAAGCAGCAGACCCAGCAGGGCTTGGATCCATTCGTTTTAAATTAAATCAAACCCCCCAGGGTGGCATTTGCTTGAATTTACAGAAGCATAGCTGAAATGAGAAGACTGCCAAGTTGGAACCTAAAGAGTTGCTGAGAAAAAGCTCAAACAGACCACTGAAGTAGAAAACATCCGATAAACAGCTGATTACTCATAAAGGTATTGATCAAAACACTTATTTTATTCAAAATTTTAACAGAAACTCGATTATCATTTCCAATTTGGATACATTTCTTTTAAAGATCAAAACTTAACAACAACCAAATTACTTGTGAATAAGTTCTCAAAGGGGATTTTTATGACATCTTCCTGAAAGGAAAAAAAAGGCCTGAGGATCTGAGAGACTCTTGTGCTGTCTTGTGTGTTCTTTGAAGCCCGTCCACAAGAGTTTTACTGATATTTTGGTGATCGGTAAAACTTCAGGATGACCTTCTTAAAAAAAAAAGAGTTTTTTGGAGCTTTTGAGGTTTGTTCTGGATTGTTTTCAGGTTGCCTTTTTGAACTGTTATTTAATTAGAATTACTTTTCCCTTTACCCGTTTCTGCAAAACCAACCGAAAGGATGAGTTGCAACAACAACAACAACAAAAAAACCCTCCCTTTTGTCAGTCTACAGAAAATGGCTCAATGTAAAAAAACAAATGGATATTGACAAAAAACTTCTAACCATGGCGATAGCTCATTCAGATGTTTTATACGTAATCTTGTAATGATGGACTTCACAGTGATTCTCAAGCTGAATCCTCCATAAAGACTGCTGTTTATGCAGGACAGAACAACTACTACTGAATTATCTTCCTCGGGGCTTTAATGTTTTTCTACAATCAGCCGTCTCTGAAGTCCTGCAGACCCCAGACTGACCTCCGCTGGTCTTGTTAGCTACCATTTAATTATGTTACAGAGAAAACTGCTGCACAAAAACCCTTTGTTACTTCTGAAAGCCTTCTCCTGGTCTGTGAGCATCAAGCATTTAAATGATCAGAGTTAAACAGGTAACTCGGATCTGTTGAAAGGGCTTTCTGTGGACGGGTTGTGACAAAATAGTAGCCTCAGTTTGGATAAATTAGTTCTGACCTGACTGATATGCTAATGGCTAGGCAGCGTGAGGCTAGCGCTAAGTGGATTTCTGCATAAAATCGTATAGCAATTCATGCAAATGCAATTTATAAACCATAGAATTGACAGATTTTAATATATCTGGTTATTTACATGGAATTTTATGGACATTTAAAGCAGATATGTAGCACTTCGATGTAAAATGTATAATAATAATAATTTTACAAAAAAATGTTTCCATACAGTTCTTCTCAACCCGCAACCATTAACTTTAAAACTTGAAATTTATATGTTGGAACAATAAAATTCAAAAATTCAATAGAAAATGTACAAAATGTATTTAGATTAGAAATTTTCTTCAAAAAATTCCAGGTACTGAGCTTAAAATTGGCCCTAAAATCATATAATCCAAAATATCCCAGTGTTTTTAGTAAAATCAACTCTGTTTAGTGTATCATATGAGAATGGAGAAACAATCCTACGTCTTGTAAAGGCTGTCAATTCAGTCACAACTAGTCTCTTCTCCAAGAGTCATCGAGTTCAATATTAACTAACCTTTCTGCTTAACCCCACTTTAAGGGTTAGTAAAAACACAAATCTCTTAAATTTGCATCCCCTGTTTTTTCCTAATTATTCAAACCAGACACAACAAGCAGATTATGATTTGAGACATTATGTAAAAGTTATGAGACAGTATAACACATTCCAGACGGTTTGCTGCTCCCATGTCAGCACAAATAAAGACAAATCGGAGGTATTGTGTCCGACTTTGGCGGGTCAAGCTTCCTGCGTGCGTCCCGTGTTCATGCTAATGCCATTCAAACAAAAGCCATAGCAGGAGAAGCGAGTGTTCCCGATCTAAAGTAGGTTAAACACAGCTGGTGATCGGGATTAAGCTGATCACTTTCACATGCGACTTCACACAGAAGGACGGAGGCTGGAGGGATAGGAGACACAGAGAGGGGGGAGGTTAAAAAGAAGCATGCAGTGTGGGAGTCACATTTCCAAAAGGATAAAAGGTGGAGGAGAAAGACGAGCACATGACTGATGGCCTTTGATGAAACCAGATCCGCTGCTGTAAAATCTCAGCGTTACCTCTCTGTGTGGCTGCTGTCGGGGAAAAGAAAAAAGGCTCCCTGCCTGTAAAGATCTTCGTGTTTTCACTTGAACCAAAGGCGCCTGATGAGCTGGAGCGACTTTCAAGACCCCGAGGCCCTCCAGCATCCACTCAGAGACACCGATAATATATCAAACGCTTGTCAATCCCAGTTAGTCTCCAGTAAAAAAGCCCCCGATCCAGTTACAGGGTCTGCTGCAGATACGAACGAGTGAGAGAGACCGGTCACACCTACGAGCCATCTTCGACTGTCGGAGGGATGAAAGCAGGATTTCAGGAAACGCACATTAACTCTGATTAATTCACCGTCGAGGTTTTGGCACCCAGAATTACTTTAAAGAGTTCCCGCTATGCTACATGAGCTAACGCCAAAAACATTTAACTAGACGTAGTAAAACAGGAAGAGGCAGCTTCAGCTTGATGCATCGTGTCCTGACAGGAACGCTAGAACAAAACTATCATTTATGTTGGGTTTTTATCAAGCTGGTCATGAACTTTGACCTTTAAATAAAGCGCTTCGAAGTGATTCTATGACTTTAAGTCTCTTAGACAGAAGGATTATTACATTTTCATGTATTAAATTAAACTGAAAGCCCTATAAGAATAAGAGATATAAGGTGGACAGATCAGACGGTGCAGAGAGAGACAGGGAGGGGGGTTGTGGGGGATTTGAGTGGGAACTCGAGTTTATTTAAGCTAACAGCGAGCTGTGAGGCAGACCTGCTGTCTGCGCTGCACTTTCACACCAAACACCAGCCAAACGACAGAGAAAAATCACCCGCCGTGGTGCCGAGCTCGGATTTCACAGCAACACAAATGTTCTCTTGCTGAAAACTTTAAAAACATCTTCATTATTTACCCAAACAAAGAACCTATGGCGTCAGAAACACTTTGCAACATCTGTTTCCAGTGCTGTTTGGTAAAACTTGTAATAACAAGGTGTCAGGAATTTTCTTGTTTCAACGAGTCTGACGTCACGTCTCAGCGAGCTCGATGAGAGATGGTGGTATTTTAGTTTGGAGGGTAACCTGTGTTGATTTATTCACAAAAGGCAACGGATTTGTTGTTTATGAGGCTGTTTCTCCAAACCTCGTGTATGAAAGGTCAAGCTTGTATTACCTGGTAGTAGTGATGGTTTAAAGTATCAGTTTGGGCTTTTAGATGAAGCAGAAACAGAGGTGGTTGTGGGTAAAAGTAAATCACGGTTTCCATTATATTCGTAAAACAGCATCTCACATTTACGAGGGAGTTTCCAAAAGGTCTCAAAACATTCACGAAGGCTCTTCTTGTTGTGTTGCTGGGATTTTGAAAATGTTTAAAATATTCACATGGCAGGTTTTCTTGTTACGGAAATCTGGAACCCCTTTCAATGGGTTTTTGTGACCTAGAACGTGCGAGAAATGCGAGAGAACTTTGGGAGCAATTGGAGACCAAATTGAGAAGTAATTAATATATTTTGTGAACAAATTGGGTCAAGAAATTTTATCCCAAAAAAGACCTGGCCAGATATGAAAAAAAATCTCATAAAAGTGTTGAATAGGGATAATATTTCGGTTTTACTCTATTTATGGAGATTTTTTCAGAACCCACAGGGTTGTCCCACCTCTAAATTTGGGAATGATTTGGAGACATGTATCCTTTTTGTGGTTTTTTATTTGTTTGTTTTTTTGGGGGTGGGGGTTATATTTCACTTGGACAGTCCGATTCTCTTTTTTTGTTTCAAAATAATCTCAACTTTGTTTTATTGGTTACCAAATTCTCCCAAAGTTGTCTCACATTTTCTTGCAATTTCTGACTCAAGGACAATAAACTGAGAAACAAACTGCAGCCTTGTGACAATTAAGGAAATACATTTGTCTTAATTTTTTGTACTTTGTAGAAAATCCTAGTGACCCAGAAACACAGCCTTGAGGATCCCCTAAAATGTCTTGAAACATTTTGGAAACTCCCGTGCGAATCTATGAGTAAAAAATAAGACTGGTGCTCCAAGCTAAGCTTAAGATAAAAATCTAACTTTAATTCTATTCTTTTATATTCTTACTTTAAGTCACATCAGGAAAAATTAAGCAAAAATACTATTTTCCCTAGATTTCTGTTTTTACCCGTCACATTTAATCCACTTTATTAAAGAAGATATTAAATCCAGAGAAGGAGATAAAGATCTTTGAATCTCTTTCAGCAAAATGGGCTGAAATTGATTAAAGACTCTGTAAGAAACTAACAGAACTCTGTGAAGAAACCATGACATGAAGGATACAGAATTCACCCCAACAGCAACTAAACATGACAACCAGAAGACCTACAGTCCCATCAACGATAACAGGTCGTTAATGTAGATGCCAGTTTCAGAGTATCTACGTGATGCATACACACTTGTGTTTCTTTAATTTGGTTAATAACCCAACATTTTCTATCCTGATTTTAAAAGTCCAAGTGTTGCTGAAGAGATTCTACAACAACTAAGAATTCTCCACAAGAGAAACAACAGCGCCTAATCTGGACATCTGTGCCACCAAAAGACATTCCTGTTTATCGAGTGGGTTTGATGAAATGCGAGATGCAGAAAAGGTCCCAGAAGGTGCTAAAAATACAAAGTAAATCTGCGTTAATCCTAAAGATGAGTTCCTCCTCAGTCGCTAAGCCACACGATGATGGATTTGATGATGCTCGGCTGATTCCTTATCTTGAATCTTGTTTTTGTTTCTGGAAACTCTTGCCCGTCTTCTGGGCTTCGGCTCGGCCCAG
Organism: Callopanchax toddi; assembly: GCA_006937965.1. Lineage (NCBI taxonomy): Eukaryota > Metazoa > Chordata > Actinopteri > Cyprinodontiformes > Nothobranchiidae > Callopanchax > Callopanchax toddi. The sequence continues at coordinate 4,069,710 of SSNR01000014.1, forward strand.
CCAGGTCGGGTCTCCCGCGGGAGTCACCGGATCCGTTGTCCGATCGCAGGGCGCCGAGGCCTCCAAAGGGCGCGCATTACACTTAGTCAGCAGACCACAGGAAACAGGAAAACAGAAACTGCTGCTTCACACCGTTCTTCTCAACCCGTAACCATCTCCTATGGCCTCATCAGGTTACAGTCACGTCCATCACACCAAAACTCTTCTAGACCTGGTTAGTTTGTTCCATTCTGATTAGTTACCGTCAATGTATAATAAACATGTTTATTCTTTGACTCAGAAGTACAGCGAGCAGCTATTCTGACATCTTAAGGTCACGTCTTGCTGCTGGGATGGCTTTGAAACATTTCCTGAACATTCTAACATCTGCAGCCACGTTTCAACTCCAATTTGTTAAAAATTTGAGCTGAAATAGGTTCGTGAAGGCTTTTGCTCCTCTTGTAGTTAAGTAATTCACACTCCCCCTTTTGAAAAATGTTCCAGATAAGTGGCAGCACTTCCACTTATGCAAAATGTATCTGTCCTTACTCCTTGGTCTGCAGACGAGGTGGAAAAGCAAGCTGCGGTTTCAGTTTCAAACACCTTCGGTTGCCTCTCCACGCAGGAAACTATAGGCCCAGCAGATCTCCAAAGTGGGTCACGTCACCAACAGCAGGTTACATAAACATCACAGGTGGACATTCAGACTTTAAATAAAAAAAGGGCTGCATTCAAAGCCTGGCTGGCTGTTTTCCACCATGCACAATACATGTTCAGGAGAAAAAACAAAGGACATCCATTCATGCAATAAACCCAGGCAGAAATAATAACAAATAAAAAACTTGAGTAAACAAGACACTGCTGGAAGAGCAAACAAAACGGTGGTGTGGGATCGTGGTGGAGAAGTCAAACTCTCAACCGAAAAGGGGGGGGGGGGGAACTGATTTCAACTTCAGTTAAACTGCTCTTACCTCCACCATAATATGAAAGGCGTGCTTGTTGAAAAGGAGCATAAGAAGCAAACAGAGAAGTTATTGCTACTTTCTGTCAGTTAGTGGATGAAGCAGAGGCAGGTTAAAGGCAGGCGATGATGGTTCAGCTCCACTCGTCCAAAAGTTTGGAT
>SSNR01000014.1:4075517-4104396 GCA_006937965.1 Callopanchax toddi
GTCAGTGCATTTCTGATCTCACCTGCTGTCGATGGCTCTCGAATGGCCTCAGTTTGGGGAAACAGATTCTGACCAAACTGATGAGCTAACAGCTACTAATATTGGGGCTAGTTACAAAAGCGTCCTAAAACAATTCATTCCAATTACATCTAAGGTAGCAGAAACATGTCCTGTTTGCTTAATAATCTTTTAAATCAGAACTAATCCCCGTTTCTCCAAACTGAGGTCATTCTGTAACAGGTAAGCATTTAATTATTTAGATTTTTTAAAAACAGAAACACTTTAAAGTGGCTGACATATGACTATAAAATGTTCTTTAAAGTCTAATTGTTAAACCATTGAGAGGATAAACAGGAACATGGACACGTGGTGACTTTTAACTTCCTGTGTCGCTGAACTACTCATTCATGCCATGATACACTTCTGCACGTACACGATTACAGCGTGACTTCATTTGCTTCGTGTCGCCGATTAGATTTCATCTCATCATCCATTACTTTGTGAATCTTTACTCAGCTGTTTGATTTCACTGCAGCATCATTTGATATGCAATCCTCTATTATTTATTTAGTTTTCGGGGTTGTGATCTTGTTTTACTGTTGATTTCTTGGCTCATCCGTCCAGGTAAAACGCTCCAGAAGCCTCTTAGTGTTGTTTTGCTTCCAGATTGCATTGTGTAACTGTCTTTTTATCTCTCTCTCCCGCTAAGCTTTGGCACTGTGCAAATACAATAAGTAAGTCGAGAGAATTGCATGTCTCTCTTCACTCCCTCCCCCACACTCCCCACTCTCCCACCCACCACCTCCATCCTCTGAGGCAGAGCTGCGAGCTTCTCTGTGTTTAGTTTTGTTTGCCTATATAAAGCCTCATCAATAATGCAGAGGCCCCTGACTCCTCTTCCATACGGTGGAAAGCTCTGAGCAGCTTCTCTCTTCTGTTCCCCCACCACCACCCTCCTGCCCAGCATACGAGAATATAGCTCTGCTGCAGTCGAGTAAAAACAGCCTTCGAATCACAGAAACTAAATTAATCAGGAATTTTAGAGGAACAGCTTTATTTTCGGCACAGATTTCAGAAATGTTTTAAAGGTTTAAAGAGGTGGGGAAGCTGTCCAATTCGAGTGAAGACATGAAAATGATCAAAAATGTAAATGAAAACTATGAATAAGAGATGAGGAGTCAAGGATGAGCAGGTTCAGCACCACATACGGATGGTTTTCTAACAGCACATGTTGTGTTTTCAAATTTATTTTACTTGATACGCTTATTAAAAACCTAGCAGGCAGCTCAAAGCAAGAAGAGAATCCTAAAAATCCTTCTAAACAATTTTAAAAACAGAAAATGAGAGAAATTGTCTAAAGGTTAACGAGAATTTTTGGCTAATTCGAAGCATGTTTTTGTATATAAGAGGTAAATATTTTACTAGGGATGGTTTACATTTATTGTGATATTTTCTGCTTTTATCTTTTGTGATATCTGCTGCTTGTATCTTTTTGCAACAGCTAAGGCTAAAGCTAAGCTACTTTGATTTTTGTAGCTCTTCTCAACAACCTGATGTTTCACTATCCACAGTGGGATTCAAGTCCCAACTTTATTAATACTGATTCCAATCAATCGTATTAGAAACATTTATACCAATTGAGCTTTTACTCATGCTCTCATGTCACAGTCATGTAATCAGCTTTTTAAATTATAAAATTGAAAAGGAAGCGTTGAACAAATCTAGACAATGTCATCAACAAGTGTATTAGTATTATTGCATATAAACTGTGATATTCACTTGAATTTTTTTATTATGATATATTGTAAATAATGCAATATTGCCCATCCCTTTTTTTTTACCTGGTAATATCTTCCTGAACAGCCGCTGTTTGGGGAAATGGAGTTTACATTCTTCAGAACTGATGAGCTAATAGCTAGTCCAAGCAAACTGCTGCCATAAAATGTCTCAAATCTCCCAAAAATCATATCAGTTCTTGCTAAATATTTTACAAAGCTTTTACTCCTCTGCCAATTTTACATTACACAGATTTTCTAGTAAAAACAATAATAACTTCCTGTAGGACTTGACCTCTGGATGCACCAGAAGTGCTACATTTTGCTGATGATGGCGATATTTACATTTATAAATAATCATGTTATGTGAAGCTGATGCTGGTATAAAACTTTGTAAAGTAACATCACATAAACTGATGGAGACTGGAGTCGTTTTAGGATTTAAGATGGCAGCAACACATTTTATTCATCTGAGCTCAGACTAGCTGTTAGCTTATCAGTCAGGAAAAACTTATAAACTATTTCTTCAAAGGGAGGCTGTTCAGGAAACTCAGTACTTCTTTGGTACAGACCGAAAGCCTTCGAAAGGTACCGGTACCGAACAATAAAAAAAATTTTTTGGTACTAATTTTCGGTAATTTTACAGTAAAATGTCCTTGTAAATGTGCCGTTCCTTTTCTCCACCGCCGCGTCGCATTACATGACACGTGGAGGAGATTAGCTTGTTTACTCAGAAACACACACGGAGAGGAGGGGCCTGTTGTTGTCATTCTTCCAGCAAGCTAAATGAGTTCCTGGTTAAAAATGCAGAAAAAAATCTAAAGTTTGGCTGAATTTTGGAAATCTAACAGGGAACAGAGCAAAATGCAAAATATGCAATAAGATTTGTGCCTCAAAAAACAAAAATACCAGCAATTAGTCAGAGCAACTTATCGCGCTTAAAATCAACTTGCAGTTGGAACGTCTCCGACTGAAAAAAAAGTATTCCCAAGTTTGCAGACTTTATCCTCCGCTGCATTAACAAAAACACTGGAGGTGTGAGAGAGGGAAGACAGCGTCAGTGGCATAACAGAAAGTTCTCGAGGTAAGCAATAAATAATCATAATAAAAGCATACATATGCCATAAAATTATGTATTTTTGGTTTAATTTAAAAAAATCTTTTAGTACTTTATTATTTTCTCTTGGAATTATACATATAGGTATCAAAAAAGTATTGTTAAGGTACTGGTATTGAAAATCAGGTATCGTTAAAGTAGTAGCATCGAAAAATATTTAACGGTACCCAGCCCTATTCAGAAGCTACAGCAGGTAAGATAGTAACTATTTATAACTTTTACACAGATATAGACTGAAAAAAGGCAAAAAATAAATCCCTTCAACTCCCCACAGTTTGTCCTTCCTAGCTAGCCGTAGCTCTGGCCCACTGTCACTGTTAAAATCGACTCACAAAACCAGCTCAGTTGTGAAGTTAAAGGTAATAAAATTACTATTTTTGGGGAGGCAACTAATTAGTCAACAAATTTCACAAAGTTTAACCAGATATTTTTCCTTAAAAAAAAAAAAAAATCCAAGCATTAGCATTTCAAGCCAATTTCTGCACTGTGCTCGTTCTTCCATTTAAGTTCCCGTTTGCTTCCAGGTCTCTAAGCCGGTACCTACTGGGTGTGTTTCCTGGAAAGAAATCATTTGACACGCGGGAACTGAGGCGTTTTACATTTCCCCTTTGTTTGCAATTAACCGATAAAAGCAGTACCCAACGGTCACCGCGGCTGAACAGACAGAAAGAGAAACTCTAACTGCATCCACAGCAGCTCTGAGGAAAGAGGACACCGCTACGTGACTGACAGGTGACTTCGGAAATCAGCCTACAGGACAGGAGGAGGAACTTAAAACAGGATCCGAGTCGGTTCTGGTGGGACTTACATGTGTGGGGACGAGGGCAGCTGGGTAGGCCAGTTTATGGTGCCTCCACATCCAGAAGGAGAAGAGGACAACGGCGGCCAGGCCGATGATGGGAACCAGAGAGTAGAGCAGAGTGCTGAAGAGCTGGGGCTTTGGGGAAAATGGGTTGGAGGTGGCTGCAGCGAAAGAGAGAAAGCAAAAAAAAAAAAGAAGTAAATACTGGGATTTGTTTCATCAACACAAAACTTAAACACCAAATAGAGGATGTGGGATTGACCTGACACCATCTGTATGTGCAGCACTAACACTAGCTACTGTATCTCACACACACACACGCAGCAGGATTAGCAAATCCATCTCGTGACATGATGTAATCCTCCTGCCAAAAATAAGAGAGCTCTGCACTGGTCCGGCTGCAGCGGTGGCCTGGTGACGCCTGCTGGCTCAGCCCGTCCTCCCATCACACGGTGCCACGGTCTGATTGGGCAGCGCCATCAAAACACCGACGCTCAGACGCCATCCACCATCAAGAGAGGCAGGGAGGGGCTGCACCAGCTGCACCGTGGGCCTCTTGGGGTATTTGTGTAGAACTTTTCACTACAGGCTGTCTGCAGGTTTCTCACAGTTAAGATTCAAAAGGAACACAAAGAGACAGATGAGCCTGTTATCCGTAAAGTGATGAGTACAAGGACAGCAGACAATATTAGTAGCTTCCAGGGGATTTTTTTTATTTTATCATTTACACTGAAAAACACTTCTGAATCCTTTCATTGGACTTTTAGTTGTCTTTATTCAGCGTTATCTTGGTACTTTTCTGTTAAATTTTCAGCACAGACAGTTTAGATTCAAAGCAAATTCAGAAATTTACACATTCCAAAAAAACACAAACATTGATCAATTCTGTGAAAACATTTTCACAGTTTTGTTTAAATTGTTCACAAAGCTTTAAATGATCCAGTGTCAAGCTGGAATGTGAAAAAAGAAAGTTTCTGGAAAGATTATTTTATCATTCAGAAATACTAAAGGTGCTGATCAATTTAAGATCAAACAAAACACACTTCTCCCTCGAGACTCGTTAGAAACTTTCCTAAAGCTCTTATTTTGAAGGTTAATACATGTCTTACGCTTAAACTGGTAACAACACAGGAAAACAATAAACCAAAACTCAGGACCAGAACAGAGACGATTTTCACCTCCAACTACGGTTAAAAATAATTTAGAAATAGAAGAAATTAAAACTTGTTTTAATTTTGCAGTTCGGCTCTTTTCTAATTTATTTTCTTCTGCAGACAGCACCCCCTCGGCACGGGACAAAGCTGCTGTGACAGAAACAACACAAACACCTTCCCAGTGTGTTAACTCCAAAACACTCCAATTAAAAGTGACGTACTAATGAAGTGTGAGAATGTGCAGAGAGGGATTTGGTTGAATTAGTTAAAACCTGCTTTAATATGGAAAAAGTTTCAGTGTTTTTATACTTTTATTATTGTTTTTCAAATTCTTATTTTAATTTATGTGCAACTGGAAACTCAGAAGATGGCAGCTGTACAAAAAAGAGCTGGGATATAAAAGGTTTATCAACATTTTTCTATTTGATGCTAATTAATGCTGCCAGGGCATTAGCATACCGATCTGTTTGAAATGATGTCACGAGTTATGTCTTGGTTTAGACACCGCAGCTGAATTATACATCAAAATGTGCAGTTTGATTAGGTATAGTGTGCCACCACATTTGGTTGCAGTACGTTGAATAACTTGGACAAAATTAGCAAACATTTGTGCTACATTTTTCCGCAGAGATCAATAGGACTTTTGATAAAACTGATTAGAAAACCCTGCTCTTTTGGAGCCCTATAACCAGAGTAAACATTACAGCAGAAACATCATTCAGAGTTTAAACAGGTCACAGGAAGTTGGACTTTAAACAACTGAAGTGGTATTTCAATATATTTTATGTATTTTACACAATCACAGTTTGAGTTGAAGAACCTTTAGACAGATTATTTTACAGAATGTTAAGCTGACAGTTGATGGTGTCTAACGTTTGAGTTTGAACAATTTTTAAACACTTTACAAACTCATTTAAATTCCACCTTTCTTTTTTAGTACGAATACAAATTATACATCAAAACACTGACATCTCACTGCAGGATTGTTCTTTTCATCCTAAATCCCCTCATAGCGTAGAGAAAACGTCCCTCAAGCTTCAACTAAATTTGAGCTCAAACTATTCTCCTCAAAACTGGAGGTGAAGGCTCTTTTTAACTTAATTTATCTCCTACATAAAAGCACAGTAGAAACAGAAAAACACCACCGTGTGACCATTAGAGCCTTCTGCTGCTCACAGTTTAGGATTTCTTTTCAAAATTACTTCTATTTTATTTGTTTTTGTAGTAATTTTCTTTCTTATTAAATTCAACAAGGAGTGAGACGCAGATGTGTGGTTACTATGGTAACCCTAATGAGCCACTGACATGAGCTTTAACATTTCTCATTTCTCTTTACACTTCTTATAAAGTTTATGTATCTAAACCTTTTCTCTCAGATTAAGACTATTACGTTTAAATTTATGTTCAAATTCTAGCAGATTTTGCTTTTAAACTAAAACATTTAGTTTTGCATTCTCTGAACCAAGCGTGCTATAAAGTTATTCCTGGCTTCCTTGTGGGTGAGGGATGTGAATCTAAAATATAAATATATAAGACAGGATTAAATGAAGTGTGATAGAAAGCAGTGATTGTAGGTCTCAGTGGGATGCTGCAGCGTTGGACTGTACATACTGTAGGCGGTTGAATGGTGCGGGTCGCTCTGCGGGGGCGTTTCAGGGGCGTACATGAACCTCTCGTTGCACATGTTGCCTTCGCAGCAGCAGAAGAAAACGTTGGGACTCTCCTTCCTCTCCACGCACTCGTTACTGCAGAGGACATGAAGATGGGGGGGGGGGTCAGAAACACACAACCATTTCTGCTAATTACACTGAAGCCGTTTTATTTTTCCAAGCGCATCACATGTAAAAGAGATGACGTGATGCAAAAAAGCACAAACAAAAACACCACTCACACACACTTTCTCCTCTCTTTCCTTTTCATTCCCTCACAGCCGCAGAGGACAATGAAACAAAACATTTATTAAATAACTCCTACGCACAGCAATATACACGCAAACAAACACACAAGTGCACTATAAAACACACACACACACACACTCTTATTTCACTCTCACACAGTCATCAGATAAAAGCCAAAGGAAGTGGCAGCCGCCCTCGACTTGCTCTGCTCTCTCCAGGGAGGCCAGGCGGCGCCGTCTGAGCAGAGGTACCCGAACTGAGCGCGCTCCAGATCCTGCTGCAACTTTATCGGCCGGGAATCAAAGGAAAACCGCTTCAGACCGGCATCTGAGGCCGGGCACTGCCATCATATATAACTATACAAACACACTATTTATATCTGTTTATAGACTGAATTCCTTTTAAATAAAAGATCCAGAGAAATTCATTTTTATCTTTTGCTGTAATTAAAATCAAGCCTTGTGCACACGCGGGACAAAACCTGAGCTCAAGGTGAATTCAAATGTATTTAGAGTCTGAGTCACGGTGCTTTGTCTTGAGAAATGTTTCACCGCTGCTTCCTGCAGGTGATAAATGTAGTTATTCACCAACAGGTCCTGACAACTAAAACACGACCCTGCGCTGCATGAATGCATCAGTGGTGTTTCACAACATCTGAATCTAAGGCAGGTGGTAAGTTTGAGCCTCTTGGCTCTTTTTATAAGCTGCTGTAAATCTACAGCAGTCTGGCAATCTGGTAATGTGACACATTCCTACAGGGTTGTGGTGAATTAAGAACACTTTTTGTTCTTTAAAACAAAACGGTTCGGAAATTAGTCACAGTCTGTCTCTGGGTTAAGTCAGAGTTTTCAAAAGGGCCTTGAAATCCAAAAAAGTTTTTAAACTAATTTCCTCTCAAAACAGTTGGGAGATGAGCTGTATTCAAAAGAGTTAATGAGAGTCACAAAGTGTGGTGACCAAGTTTAGACATGACACTTTGGCACTTTCACATCTGACTGGGTAGGGTATACGTTTTCACATCTGGGTCACATGCGTACCGAGTCTCCGACCCTTTTTTCAGACCTATTCTTCGGCGGTCCGATTGGGGCTGAGCTGACCCAATGCACACACTGCTTCTCATTGGTCGGTTGAAGTCTAACGCCTACCTACAGTGCAAGCCTCTGATTGGCCTGGTGGTGTGTGTGATGTCACAGAATAGCGCCAAAACCGAACAACTTCCGCCTATCGTCAATTCTTAGCATTTTTCCAAGTGGCTTGAACCACGAAAGATGTATTCTCAGAATAACTCGCAAAAGAAAATGCAACGGAGAGGTTAAAACCTGTCCTTGCTGGCAGAGGACCCAATCCAGTGTGAACTTGGTCACTTCCGCGTTTCTGAGAAGGCTGGCTGACCCTACCTGGACCAGACTGAGCATATTCAGATGTGAAAGCAATATAAATTGTGAAGAGAAACTTTCACAATTTATTTGAAGTTACATCCTTCATAAAATGTCCCGCAAAACTGGGATTCCACTTGAGAATTTATATATTTCATTAGTTTTGCAAGAGTCTCTGCCCAGTAAATAAGAGAGTTCTTACATCTTTACTATATCCAAATTAAAGCAGTTTTCAAGATTTCCCTGGACGGTAAATAGGGATTTAAACATACACAAATGGTACATTTAGGCCAAAATGATTAGTTCACTTCCTTGGCCAATAAGCAAAAAGGAAATTGAACTATAACCGATTTCAGTTAGTCTTAGATAATTTCTTCAATAAAGAAGTGTTTGTCAAAGATTTCCAAAATCCATAAGAACTCTTTGACTCTAAATCAAAACCAACCTTAACAAATGCAAAGGCGCTACTCTGTGACCCAAAACCTTTGTACCTTGAGCCACAAAACCTTTCATTTGAGCATTTCTAATGAGGATGCTGGACTTATCAGCCAATCAGAACACTCACGGTTCATCTGCTTTGGCCCTAGTTCCTGCAGTGAAAATGCACCAACAGTAAAATCTTTTTGAGGAAAAATGCCAAACAAAGCAGCATGAGTTTAAACATTAGCAACTACTACACATGCAGCACATTTTGACCCATTAAAACTTGATTTAATGTGCTAAATAAGGCTGCACAAGAAAATGGGTAAATGCAACATTTTGGGCTAAAATCATCTAAATTGGCTGTGGGTATTTTAGCGTTTGTATCTGCAGTTTATTACTAATATGGACATCATGATGATGCTAAATAGTCTTAAAAACCTGGAGAAACACAAACTGAACAAATATTTACTAAATAAAAGTTTAAGCACAAGCTTTATGTTCTCAAAACATTTACAGATAATAGTTATAATTTCCTCACAGGATGATATAGTTTGAGTTTTTAAGTACATTTTTAACTTTTTTTAAATGTTGTTTCAGGTGGAAAATGACCAAGAGATGAGGAATGATCAATCTGAGACTGAAATCTAAAATATTTGGGGATTTTTTTCTGAATTTTGTAGTGAAAACAAACACTTCCGAGAGTAATTCCTGCAGCTTCTGATAAGCTGTTGCTCAAACATTACTCATTACTCTTATCAAATCAGATTTCAGATCAGGGTTTCATTTGTTCAGCTGTTCATCAACAGTAAAAATGACAAAAGCATCCTACAATATCAGCAATGGAGACGGTTTCAGGACAGGAAATAACTGAACCATTCAAAAATAATAAAGTTTATGCATATTTAAAGCACTATTACCATTTCAGAAGAGTAAAAACTTGAACTTTGAATAAAAAGTGAACCATTTGACCTCATTAATCTGACAGAATCTCTTCCTTTGTCAGATTGTCTGATTTAATCTGACTTTCTGCGTACCTGTCGTAGCAGTTGACGTCATCCAGCCAGCAGCCCTGTCTAACGATCTCGATGGTGCCCGAGTTGTTCTTCCAAGAGGCGAAGCAGTGCAACCGCTTGTTTTTCTCATCATGGGGGCAGGGCTCAATGCCGCTGCGGTTGGTCCAGTCCTTCTCCCAGCTGGAGTTGTAGAAGACGCACTCCTGCGTCTCCGAGCGTCCCAGAATGGCACCTGAGGAGGACAAAAAAGATCCATGTGTTAGAAAAAGTACAAGTCCTGGGGAAGATTCAATTAGAAAAATCAAAACCCTCTTCAGGTTCAGCTTCTGGATTGGAAAACTGACAACCACTGTGACGGGGAAATGAAAAAGTCATTTCCGTGCTCGGTCACAGAGACAGAAGATAATTCAGTTTTGTTTGAATAACCACAGGAAGGACGATTCTTTACTGCCTCAAAGTAAAAGATGAAGTGAAGTCATAATAACATTTGCTTCTTTGGAATGAAAAATGAAAGCTTTATTTTCTTAAAGATGGATGAACAATAAAATCCAGCCAGCATGACTGAAGGTTAGAGAGGGACACAAAGTCGGCCCGCCAAAAGAAAAGGGCTTCTGATTTCCTGTCGATCGACACAGGCAGAGAGTTTTCGCAAACCGATACCCAAGAGGGAGAAACGGCGTGACGGCTCGTCAGGTTAGCGTTTCTGTGGCTGCCTCTCTTCATTCGTCAATAGAGTTCATTCCTCCGACTCTTTTGTACCTTAATTTACAAGGTAGAATGTTTCACAGGACATTGGCAGCTTGTCTGAGTGTAAAATATCTCTACACACGCATATAAAGCTTCCAAAATCTGTTCTAAAACCCTGCAGCCATTATTACACAACATTCAGCTCAAATAGTAGAAATCAATTTGAATAATTCCCACTGAGCTCTGCTGACGTCTCAAGTGTTAAAATGGTTCTGCTGTCCCAGTTAAATGCTGTTTTTGGGGTTCTTGTGTGTGATTACTGGGGCGTGTTGGATGAAAAACAGACACACACTAAACCTGAGTGGATGTTTCAGAGCTCTGAGCAGCAGATCCTAAACAGCTCTGTGATTTCAAGGAGGCAGAAAACGCAAACAAAACCACCTAACTGGACATTATGAATGAAATTTAGTGTAAATAAAAAACCAGCAGAGAGACTTTGGAGCATCATCATCCTCAGTGAGGCAAACAGAATGTGATTTGAATATAAAACTAAAGCTTTAAACTTTATTTGATCATATATTAAGTTCACATGTGGAGCTAGTGGCAGGCGATATGGCCCCAAAAAATTATCGCAAATTTTTAGAGTTTTCTATCAATAACGATAAATCTGGCGATATAACAAATACAAAAAAAAAAGTTTATTCATCTGACAGCACAAACAGATTGCAAGTACATTTTCTATAACAAAAACAACCGACAACACTTAGCAAGACAGGTCGTAGATCGCGGGAAAGTCAAGACATCGCTGTCGTTTTTTCCCAGGCAAGAAAATTTTGATTTACAGGCAGATTTTTTTGGGACCTTAAAAAGAGAGTTTAGATTTTTTTTAAGTCGAAACTTTCTTTTTGTGGACAAATAAATCGGTGGAATTCAAACTTTGAAACACAAGCAACATTTTTCGAGTAGAACGTACTTGCGAGTCACAAATGTTAGATTAAAAAAAGCAAAAACAGCTTAACAAAAGACAAATACTTAGAGTTGGACTTAACCTCTGCATTAACTGAGCTGGCGGACAGAATTCTACATTTCTAGGACTGCAGTTGAGAATTGAAAATGGCCCAAGGGCCACATTTTGAACAGTTAGTATGACCTATTTATAACTGACTGTTATATATATCTTAGGACTCTTTAAACAGCATCAATTTGGAGAAACGTATTCTCTCTGAGCAGACAGGTGAGCTAATGGCTAATCTGAGTGGGACCAAATACAAAATGTTTCTGTTGTCCTAAAGCCTCGTTTCCATTGCGGACTCCGGTATGGGTTGGGGTGCTATTTTGTTTGTCCCCATTGCAAAACCGGTCCATACAACCGACCCGGACCGTGCCATTCATGGGCCATGAACGGCCCTCTTCAGTTGTGGGTCCATAGGAGAATGGAGCGGTACGGTTAGGGCGAAGCTGTGGTGTTAAAACAACAGAGCCCACTGACTGGGGGACAGAAAAACGTCCCCCAAAACGGACGGAAGGGAACAGAACACGCTTGCAACAAGAAAACAAACCCCAGTGTCTTAATACTTTATTACTATAGTAAGAAGTTATTTTATTAGTTGTACACAGATGTGACAAAATAACAGCAGTAGCAGCAAGGTTTGGTCAGCTTCAGAACTCCAAACATTCGGTGATCAACCACGTTCAGGACAAGCTGGATCGGTAAAAAATAAAAAAGTTTGTAAAGAAGTTTCACAGCGGATGTCAGCCGAAGGATTCGAATGGACGGCAGAACTGTGTCGGGCCAAGATGAAGAAATTAAAAGCCCAATATAGAAAAGTTAGGAAGTTAGGGACAGCACTGTATGACGCAATGGTACGCATTCACGTTTAGCCCCGCCTGGCAAGTGAGAGTTCAACAGCCAATCAAAACACTCTCCTGAAATCGCGGACCTGTACCGGCCTACGATGAACTGCCCAAACTTATCGGACCCCGCAATGGAAACAAGGCTTAAAACAACCTTGATTTAAAACATTTCATAATGACATTCATTCATAAGCAGTTACACCACCATAAGTTTCACAGTTCAGGGTTTCTTTTAAAAATTGAAGTCATTTGAAGCAGAAATTAGCTGCTTCAGAACATCCGGTTGAAGTTTAAATTAAGTGTGAAATTTGTGGAAATGTAAAAAATAAATAAATTTTAAAAAATTGATAGTTGTAGTTGTAGTTCCGTACAACCAGAAGTCATCTGTGTGTCTCCCAGCTGAGGCATCTGGACCTTTCCTAAATACTTTTACTAGATTTTGTGAAGAAATCAGTTAATATTACTGAAATCTTAGATATTTTTTCAATAAATGTATTTTTGCATTAATTTACTACACAATAAAGCACTTTTAATGAGAAAATGTAGTTAAAACATAAAAGAGAAATAAACAGAACTTAATTATCTATTAAAACATTGCTTAATTCTTTAAAAATTCACAATTTTTAATCATTTCACTCTTGTAGGATTTGCATTCTTTGCCTCATTACCATTCATTCATCAAGTCTTAATGTCTCAGAAATTAGTTGAATTTATGGCTCTCTCTCCAAAGAGGAGTGGCGTTCTGTCAGCGGCTTAAAGAAACGAGGACGTAGCTTCAGCCCTGGAGGTTAATTTAAGAAAGATGATGTACGTTTCAATAAGCGGGCTGCTTAAGTAAAGCCGGTTAAAGCCACTCGGGTCCCGGATGTGCTGTGGCTCCCTTTTCAACGACATTAACAGCTGCAGGGAGCTGAGTGGCTACTTCACCGGCAGTAGAGGTCACTCTGCCTCTTAGCAGGCCTGACAGCATTTTTCTCTCGTCAAATCCATTTCCCACAAAGCCCAGAAAGGTTTCACAGCAACAGGTGCAGCCTGTGTGGCTGAGAGCAAAAAAAAAAAAGGAAAAACTTATACAAAAAAATAACAGCTGGGAAATGGTTGAAAATGCAGAAATAATTGGTTGTTCACACAAGTGCAGAAAAAGATATGTGCCAAAGTGCAAGCAGACATGTATGTAAGAGGAGATCTGTGAAATAACACCACAGGGAGGATGATCTCATTGTTCAAGTCTTTGTGTTTTTCTTTTTCTACATTCAGAAATGTTTAAATAATAAAAAAAAAACTGGAATTGCACACAAAACAAACACAAAAACAGCTTTAAATCATGGAAGCGAAGCTGGAAAACGGAACTTCTGTGATCACAAGCTGCAAAAACGCCCTAAAGCGAGAAGCTCACATCCGCAACAGGGATTATGTGAAGTCGCTGAAAAGGAAAGAATAAGGTAATAACAGCCGCAACGTTGCGTTAGATGACCTCCAGCCGTGTTTTGAATCCATCCGGAGGTTGAGGGAAACTGCTTTGATCTGTGATGATTGATGGGATTAGTTAAAAAAATATGGATAGATATTATTTTTCCATCCACATCTCACCTTCAGGCAACAAAAGATAAAAGATCTGATCTTTCCATCGAGTTTTCCGCCTTGAAATGAGCTCCTTCGATGTGCTAAACTCCCAGCTTGTGTTTGGCGAGTTTATCCACTCCAAACAGAGCTCTTATTGGTGTTCGGTTTGCCTGGAATCTATTATTTCCATTCTTCTCGTGTGGGGATGAATGCGCGGATCCCCTCCCTGGCCCTCGCTGGAGATGAAGGCGCTAATGATGGAGAGGCACGCGGAGGTAAAGCGGAAGGTTAGCTCATTAGCTGCGTCTTGCGTAGCGGCACTGGCAGCGCTCGCTCGGATCCCAGCGGATGGTGCGTCTTGATGCTTGGAGGGCCTGTTTTACATGACTGGAAGTGAATGCAGCAGCGTGAGATGTTCTCTGTTTATAGATCATCAGAAGAGTCTTTATAATGAGGTCAGAGGAGGCAGAAAACAGGTAAACAGCCACCGTAAATCTGTGTTAGCCAAGATTTATAGAAGGATAAATGAAATATGAAAGTAAAAAGTGGGAAATATGGATTTATTTTAGACTACTTCTTTAAAAAAATATGACAACCACATTAAGTATCACCTGTGTGACCTTTAAAACCTGCCCACAGGTTAAAAAAGCATGGTTTTTCTTTAGGAAACAACCAGAGAAAGGGAAATATTTGGTTCTGCAAAAATGTTTTATTATCATTATTAAATTTTTTAGTATCAGTATTAGCTCTTTTCACCCCCCCCCCCCCTTTCTGCTGGAAAACTTCAACATGGAGTTCAGCCCCTGCTGTATAATAAATGATTAAAAATGCAACAGTCTAATTATAGTTTGCAGAACATAAACACGATGCACTCAGCATTACGTCCTTTGTTCTTCTTTTTTGTGTTTATATGAGCAGAGAGAGGATGTATGTCACTGCAATGACCTTCAAATGTTAGATAATATTTTGTTTGTTTTATTCATAAAGATAAATGAGGAAGTAATACGAAGAATCTCAGGATAATAAAGATGGTTAATATACACTTATAATTTTTTATTATGGTAGCAAAAATGGTATTTAAGAAGCAAGCCACGAGTAAAATTGATTAAAAAAAGCCTAATTTCAAGGACCACAGCAGACTTTTGTCCTCACATTGTGCAGATGGAGAGACACTTAAACGTTATGATCGTGATACAGATTATGCCTCTTCAGAGACCCTGATAACTTTAATTTAAAACAGTAACGTAACCATAGGAAATTTGACCCCAGTGACCATTTAATCCATAGTCCAAGTACAAACATACATTCAATGTTTTGGCAATTTTTAGTAATTTATATTTAAAGAATTTTTAATGTCATTATACTTTATGTTTAAGACCCACAGGAATTACAACATATATTTGTAAAATGTTGATTCAGTCAACAAACCAGTTTCAGGAGCAAAACAATCTAATTCTTTCATAGTAGGGCCGAATGCCATTTGATAAATTCCTTTTGATAAAGCTGCTGCATTGCATCATGGGACGTGTAGTCTTCTTATAGCATAACAACATCCAAAATCATCAAATCCAGCACATTTTGCATTACAAGAAGTTGATGGAACCATAGAACAAACCCAAAAATGTATGATGCAACTAAATGTAATTTATGACCCAATATGGAACATCTGAACGTACTAAAGGCATTTTAAGGACTACAAATTAAGAGATTTAAAACTTTGAGACTATGTAGAAACCTGGAAGTTGAGAAAAAAACCTCAAAAACCTGGTTTCTCCAATATGTGGGGGAAAATGCATTCTTCTAACTGTGAAATTGACTTTTAGCTGAACTGCAAAGTTTACAAAGAGCAAAAAGAGAGATTCAGAGTGAAATAAAATAAAAATAAAGCAGAAGAGAGGTAAAACACGCTGATGAAAAATGCATTGAGCTTTGATGCAGACTGGGACTTAGCTCCTGACAGTTTTACATACAGGTCAGACGAGGATTTTGAGTCTGTATCATGATACTACAACGTCTTATCTTTAAAGTATGTGGCTTGATTCTATTCTAAATGTTTTATTTAAAGCACGGAGCCATGCAAAGTGAGTGACTCTTATTAGATTTCAGTTTGAAACAAACAGCTTCATCATCGTCATCGTATCACACCTCCTCCTTCACCTAAAACAAACAGCTACTTTAAGTTTTGCACATCTGAAATGAAGCCCCAGAGCACAGTCTTACAAAGCCTGACTGCACATTCTGTAAATTGACAGCAACAGATGTATTTCTAAGTGTGACAGCTCTCAGTTTTTAAGAGCAGAGAACAATCCTGTCGTCTTTGTTCTGCAGCCAAGGCGAGCTGCAACACCTTGACAGCACCATTCAAGTATTACACTGCGCCTCAAAGAGCTGGGAGCCATGTGAACTGCAAATACAGCACTCTGTTGTAAACACAACCGTTAAGAGCTCGAATCAATCACTCCTCTGAAACGAGGCGACAATGCAGGCCGGCTGCCTATAGCGCTGTGTGCCAAAGGTGGGCAGTAGCTGCTCGGAAGTATGGCGGATATGAAGGACATAAAGCAGAGGAATCAATCTCCTGACTGAGTCGCAGCTTTCACTAAAGTTCACTAAAGAGGATAATGTCAGAGCCCACAGGAGCGATTGTGCGAGGACGTACAATGGGGCTTCCACCCACAAGCACACAGCCAGGAAATAAAGCCTCTTTGTCTCAGGAGAGGAGCTCACGCATGGAAATGTCAAACATGATCGGCTCGTTTTGTTTACTGTAATGTTGGTCGGAGTGAAAAATCAAGAGAGAAAAGGCAGGATGCTGCTGACGCAAGGCTGATCTCTATAGAGCTGATGCTAACAACATATATAATTCATTTCATAATAAAGGAAAAAATGTCAACTTTTGCTATGCACTTTTTACAGAAGGCCTTGAGCAGGTAAACATAAAAGCTTCTGCAGATGCTGATGTGTCACGTTAGTTAAAATTCATACCAAGAGTTAGAAGAAACAAAGGGAGTTTTTAAACTAACCAATTACAATGAATAAATCAACTTGTATTTCAGATTCAGCTCCAAACGATTACAAAAGCATTTTATTTAACAAAAAATTCTAATAAAAAATGTGCTTTGTGCTTTGAAAACAGGCTTTTATTTTGTGGTATGTAAAAAAATATGCAATTAAAGAAGGCAAAATGTAGGGATGCACTGATACTAGAGTTGTTCAAATAGAGTATGAGTACTAACATTTAAGTAATTGTCTATACAGAATACTGATATGAGTACTAATAAGTGCCACTGATCTAAATCGTTTTTTGGTACAACAGGAAAAAAACAAGTTAAATGCTAGTTTTGCTTTTTTAAAATATATTTTTAAAGAGAATAACTTTGATTTATAGCAGCAGGTCATGTTACAACAAGACAGGATCAGTCAGCTGGTTGATTCACTATAAAATAAAAAGTCAATCCGTTTTTTCATCCAATCTTGGCTGTAAACAGAGTCCTAGAGGTCAGGGGTCAAACTAAAAACAACTCCAGAAAGATTTATCTCTTCGAGTTAGAAAATATTCTATAAGCGGACTGTCTGACTCAGTTAATCTGATCTGGACTGGATGCAAAAATATAGTAAAACAGATTGAATAACATCTAATGTGAAATACTACATACATAAAATATAAAACCCTCACACCAAACTTCTCAGCCAGCAGAGTCCTAGTGAGGGAAAATGACTTTTAGATAAACTAATAAACACACAAGCTCATGCCGTAGAGGTTTCAACGTGTGTTTGATTATATGACATAACAGCTTTCCACAGTTAAAGCAATTCCTGCCTCTGCGGACCAAACTTTTCCTCAGCTGATTAGAACCAACCCGTTGGTTATTTAAGCCTCTGTGTGTTATTCTGAGGTAGAGGTGAAGCTTTAATCAGCTCTACTGGTTTCTTCCGTCATACCTGTTAGCAAAACACGGCTAAACAAAATGTGCTAATGCTAAGGAAATCGAGTGGACATTTCTAACAGATTCGAACGACAAAAAGTGGGATCAAACAGACAACCCTCTGGTTGTCAGATGACCGCTCTACCTACTGAGCTACTGTTGCCTACAATCGTTGCACGATGCATAAAAAATACACCTAAATTATTTTCAGTTATATCTCTTATACAAGACATTTTTCCAGGGGGAAAAAAAAGCCAGGTATGTGTAGAGGCAGCCATTTTTTCTCCACTTTGCTAATAAGATGTAAAAAAAAAATCAAACAAGAAGAAAAAATGTCTACAGAAAACAGGCTTGATTAACAAACCTTTGTTAAGTGGTGTAAACCCTTGATTTATTGGGGCAGGGATAAAGAAAAAAGGCCAGATTTGTAAAACATCAGCCCCTTGCTTCGAGAAATTTAAAAATGTCGACAAAGAGAATCTGCTGCAGTCAAATTTCAGAAATAGGCAGCCTCAGATCTCCACAGTTCATAGTTTTCCCCAATCCTGACAAACCCAATAACACTTCAAATGCCTCGTCTTTCCTGTGTTTCAGCTCTTTCTGAAAGGTCCTTTGCCAATAGCCTCAACATACTTCTGTCCAGAAGCAGGCAGTTACTGAAGAACAGGTTTTTACACCCAAAATTACCTCAAACTGGAAACAAATTGTAGCATTTAACTCTGTTTATTCTCAGATAGTTTTCCAATTTCTGGTCAACTCTGGTATTTTGTAATTGTGTTTTTCTAAACAAGTCATTTTTGTAATTGTTTGTGTACATTCCTGGGTGGTATACCAAATTACCAAGGGTAAACAGAACATTAAAAACCCCATCACATATTCATTAGTCTCCCCTTCCTCCAAATTTTATCACACACGTGAAATGTTCTGTATCTGAAGATGATTTAAATGTTTCCATAAAAATACAGCTAGGTTATGAATGAATAAAGCTGTTTTTACTCTTTGTATCTAAATGAGAAGTGAAAATGAGCTGACATAATGTTCAGATTTATTATTTCTCTGATGGGAAATTGAACAAAGAAGCCATAAGAAGTGTTTTTATGCCTTTTTCTTAAACTTTCTGGGTAATTATATAAAAATTAAGTCAAAACGTGAATATTTTATCTATTTACGCTAAATGTAAAAGGCAAAATATCTGTGAATAAATGTTTTTGCAGAGTTTTTCCTATTATTGCTAAATTTAACCTTTGGCATTTTCTCAATTAGTTATGCAACTTGTCAAAAGAAAGCCAAATTAAACCTTAAATAAATGAGCATTACCAGCAGATAATTTTGAAACCCGTTTTCCACAGATCCAGACAGCACGTCAGCCCCCAGCGTGTCAAAATTAATGAAAGAAAGAAGCAAAACAAAGAAGTCAAAGCAAAGCAATGCTTAAAGGAAAGAAAATAAAGTGGCTAAAAGCAGCAGTGCGCCGCTTACTTTCCATCAACATGTCTAGTTTTATGATAATAACGGATGACTGGGAGACCGCGCTGGAAGCTAAGCTAATGTGGAGGTTATTTATGAAAGAAAAACATCTATTTAAACCCCACATGGAGCCCGAGCATCCGTCTGAGGCCGATTCCAAGAAACTCCAACAACAAACCAAAGACTTTTGTGATGCCTAATTGATCATCTCCTTTTAGAACGAAGCTCTTTGTCCTTTAACGTCGAAATAAATCTTTGCTTCCCCCAAAAGAAGTCAAATCATTCAAATCTATGCATTGTCTTACAGAAATCATGCCTACCCTCTCCTACACGGTTTTCTTTCCACTGGTGAAAAGAAATGACCTCATTGCATTTTATAAAGACACTTCTTTCTCTCCCACTCATACAGGAGATTTATCAAGTTTAACCGTGACCTACTTTAGCTGCAAAAACGTCTAAACACCCGACCCACTTCTCAATTCGCCGGGGCTTTAAAAAACACCTCTTTTCACCCCTGGGCCTCTTAAGATTTCCTGACATTTAAATGTTTTTTGTTGGTTTTTTTGTGCATTTAGTTGATGCTCTTATATAAGCTCAAACAAGACAAGAAATTACCTGTAAAATTGTTTTTTAAAGAGGCTGCAATCACAGGAGGTGTTTCCTCTAAAGAGAGTGTAATAAGAAGATGGAAAAGATGACAAACTTGGCAGAGATGATACAACTGGAGGAGATTACTAAACATCTGGAGGCGGAATTGGAAACAGGATTTTTTTTTTTTGTCAGACTGCCAAGAGATCACATCAGGTGGATGTAATTCTGAAAAGCAACAGTGGAGTCCCTGAGACTGAGAGCATGAACAGAAAGACAAACGAACAGCTGGACCACAATTACCTAAAGGAAACCAGATCAACTGATTCAAAGAGTTCAAATGTTCAGTCACGTCTTGCAGCAGCAACTAAATCACACGCCGTTTAAGTTTTGAAACCAGAGAAGCAACAGTTACGTTTGTTTTATCAGGAGCACGGACTTGTATGAACACAAAACAGAGTTTGCTGAAAGGAAACATGAGCTGGATTCAATATTTTGGCTCCATGACCCCATTAGGAGCTGACTCATCAGTTAAAGAGCAATGTAAAGCATGTTTGCTTAAAAGGGGACTAGAACTGCATGAAGGGTTGCATTTTATAATCACTTTTCATTTTAAACTAAGATTATTTTATGCAGAGAAATTAAGTTTTGGTTGTTTTGGGCAAATTTTGAAGAGTGTTGAGATCTTAAAAAATCTATTTGCACGTGAATTTGAATATTTAAAGAATCATTAAAATATTTGAATTTGATGTTATTAATACGACTTTCGTCTTTATAACTGGTTGTTTTTGTAATGCCAAAATCACCTGGTAGTAAAATGTTGCCAATATGTCTACCAGGTGGTAAACACTAGGGGTGGGCCATATCATATCATATCATGCCCGGTATTACCGGTAAATTTTTTTTGGCCCAGGAAAAAAATATATATCACGGTATGCTAATTTCATGACATCACCCAAGTACAGCGCAGATTATGCTCATATGTGGCTCCTGCAGCGCGGATTTATTAAAATTATGAAGAAGCCTGTGATTTCTAAAGGGAGAAACATGTCTAACCTATTTCATCATTGCAAGCATAAGTCTGTAGCACGCTAGCCTCGCATGCTGCACGTACCCCCGTGATTGTCCTGCAGAGTACGTGTTTGTAGAACTTCGTCTCTCTTGTAACCAAAGTGTCTCGAAATGAGAGACGTGATATTGTTTTAACCACAAGGTCGCCGCCATCATTTTCCTCACTTGTTTTGCTCTCAGCCATTGCGACGCGAAGCAAAGCTAACTCAGGTAGCATCAAACAGGTTATGTAGGGGGATGGCGCACATGATCACATGATATGGAAAGGGCTAACATAAACATAGCCGTCTGATTGGTTATATACGGGATGGGCTACATTTGATTGGTCAAATACTTCCGTATTAGCTTACAAAGAGTTGATTTATAGGACATATGGAAACATTTCAACCCAGCATTTATCGCAGTGTTTGATGTCTTTTGCGATGGGCCTATCGCATGTCCTGTTATCGCCATGACGATAAATTTCCGATATATAGTGCAGCCCTAATTAAAAAAATTTGTGATTCATGATTTAGAATGGCAATAAAGTGTGAAATAAACACTGTCTTTTTCTATGTGTGTGCACGTTGTGGTGGCAGGCTGGGGTGTGTGTATGTGTGTGTGTTAAATTACAAGAAAAATCAATTATCGACTCACAATTTTAAATTTGAGGCTTTATGAGCACACTCTATAAACTAGCACTCAAAAGTATGTGTTATACATGACCCTTAGGCACTATGGCACCAATATTTAACTTAAATTCTGTCAAAGTGTACTCATTTTTGAGTCTGATTGACTCCTAAAGTATATCAGTTGTAGTTCACCATCCAATGATTAGTTTCTGAAAGTTTCATTAAAATCCATTGGGTGGTACATGAGATATTTCTCGAAATGACTAACAAACCAGCACACACAAGCAAAAACACCACCCACCTTTTACCCTGTGGCAGTGGGTGATAAAAATCTAAATGAAAGATTTAATGAAATCCTTTTAAAACTTATATCCTTTTAAGTTTAGAAAGACAAATAGAGTCCCTTAAAACGATGACGCCGTATAAAAGTTGTTCATGTTGCATATAGATTGAAAAGGAGAACCACAGACTTATTTTTGATTATACGTCAAAGGTCAAAGAATAACATAACTCCTGTACTGCTTCAAAGAACTAAAAAAATATATATCTATGCTGAATGCCTGGATGCAAAATTCTGTTTGCAAGATATTTGATCTTTGATGTAGTCAAATTGGCTTTCTATTATTTCTCTGACCCATTGTGTTTCGCCAAATGAGAAATATGATCATGAGTAATTTCCCTCTGAAGTATTTCCTTTCATGAGACGGTAAGTAGCCCGAGCCGAGTTCTTGGTGGACTGACGGGTCAACCAGCACAGAGGCCAGACGTCCACAAAGGAACAGGAAAAGCACAAGGGAGGGTCGCATCAGATCCGGTGTGTCGGCACGTTTCTTTGTTAGCAAAGGGAGAAGTTTATGAGGTAGAAGCCACGCAGCGGAGATGCTTCTGGTCTGATCCGAAGCCAGGCAAGGGAGGTGCATGCTGGGTGGGAAATGACCACCAACCACCTGCCAAATGTCTGAGAAATTTCCACTAAGCCACTTTGGCAGGTAGCCAGCCGACGCCTGGGGGTTTTGTTCTCTTTACTCTAAAGCTACAGCTGCCCGGTGAAACAGAAAGTGTTATTAATGTGAGACTCGTCTTCTTTAGCCTTCAATGTTTTGACAGGAACGCTAAAATTTCCGACACAAGTAAACGCCGTTGGTTGAAATACACTATGAAGGCTGAGCGGTTGTGTTTCACTGACGGCTCATCTCAGGGTTGCGAAGCGGTGAAATAGCAAAAAGAAAATACATTTCAAAATGAAAACTTAGCATGTGAGTTCATTATCAGCCAATACCTGACCAAACACTGACATTTCAGGCTTAAGAGGCTCCCATTAAGCCAGTTTTGTCAGTTGAGACTAATTTCTAATTTCCTATCTGTAGCCGGTCACAGGGCCAGGCTGCTCTGTAGCCTCATAATGAAGTGGCATTTTGGCGGGCTGGGCCGGGCCTGCACTCAGAACTCTGAAGTAGGTAAACAACTCATTCATCAAGGCTTTTTTTTTGTGTGGCTGCCAGGAGCTGGGATTGTTCGTTATGATGGAATTTGTTCTAAGGATCAACTTATCATCTGTGTCCGGGCGGAGATGAAATGCAGTTGAGGTGATGTATGGCTGTTTGGGGCGCTGGTTTGTGTGGGCATCTGCGCTACGAGCGTTAAAAAAAGCCAAGTGAGCGATGATTTTTAGACAGGCTTGAAGAAAGAAGCTTAGGCTGAGGCCAGAAGTCAAAATGCTATCTGCAGCGCTGGCCTCGTCTCTTCCCAGAAACGCTGGTTGTTGGTGCTGATGCAATTTGACACTCCTCCCCCACATACGTGACTCAAGACCCGACTAAATACAGCCTGTGTGTGTGACTAACAGCTAGAGAACCTTTAATCATAGTAGCGGTAAGGCATTACTGCATTCACTGCAAAGAAATTTATTAAATTATTGTTCTTAATTCATTCGATCAGAAAGAAAAGCTGATCATAAACACTAATCAGTTTTTAATCAAGGATTTGGTTCGATAAAACTAAAGCAACTATTAATAAAGTTAGAACACACGTTGAGTAATTTCTATAAACAAGAAACCTGCCTGGTAATATATTCTAAAAATGAAATAGATGTAATATATCTCAGGTTAGAACAAGAGGGAGGGGAGATGAAGAGCTACTCATTGTCAAAGGAAGCTAAACTGTTGATTTAGTTACAAGAGTTTATTTGTTTTCGTAGGTTTCTGTTAATTTGATGCTTGATTTTTGAGTATAAATAATAAATATTTAACTTCTTACCTGTTTTATACAGCTTCCTGAACAGCTTCTGTTCTGAGAAATAGGGTAGGACTAATGCAAGTGCAGCCAAGAACCAAAGTGCAATTCTACTATCGATTTATCAATTTTGCACTACAAGTTTATTTACATGGAATTCTGTGGTTACAAGTCAGGATGAAATGATATGAACATTATGTATCACGAAATACAGTTAACAAGATTATTATGGTACTTTTTAAAATGATAAAAAATGAGCAAAAATAACTTTTACAAACTGAAATTGTGTAATAACATTACATTACAGGGTCTTATACCTGTCTACATGTATTATTATTTTTATTTAACTTGATTTATTTAATATTTAATGCATCAATTATAGTCTGCAGGATGAAAACATGATGCACTCAGCAAAAAGTCTTAGTTTTAGTTAAGTGAGTGCATTAGTCAAGGACATTTATTGTGAATATTTCAGACATATGCTTGGTGTGCTTTCTTTAGTTCACCTATTTATTTGGCTATTTGGACCTCATAGAATTTTTCTTTTGAACAATTAATTTAAAAAAAATAATTACGTTCAGTACGTTAAAGGAAGTTATGTCTCAGTTTGATGAAACCGATTATGTCAGGATAACAAAAGACAGTGGTCTGACTCGTTATATCAAATAATAACTTCACAGTTTAGAAGTTCTATCAAGTACATTTGAATCCCTTACTTCTGGTTACAACAACAAAAGCAAGTTGACAAAACACGCAACCAGTAAAACTGACAAAACATCTGATTTCAAAAACCACCGCAGGCTAAAAATGTGAAATTAGCTTTGATGAACTGTAGCAAATGATGACTCCTCCCATCTTAGACACTACATGTGTCATAAACTTCCCATAGTTTTTAAATAGTGCTGTTACCTTGTTTTAACTGTAAGATTATTTAACCCTTGCACTGTCTTTATTTTGGGGTCTTTGGAGTTTCTAGTCTAGCATGAGCATTAAAAACCTTAAGTTATACTAACTGGAGGAAATTTAGCTAGTAATTGCAAATGATGGTTTCATCCTCGCAAGCATAACAATTAATAACAGAGGCAAAACAAAGCACTTCTAGTGCATTCAGGGGTAAAGTCCAGCAAGAGTTTTTAATATTTTAGCTAAAATAATGGTGTAATATGAAAATTATGATGGTAATACACTTGAACTAGCCATTAGTTAATCAGTCCTGTAGAAAGTATCCTCCATTTCTCTCTATTGCAGCTGTTCAGGAAGCCATCTACAACATAAAAACACTTCAAAATGACCAAAATATCCCTTTAAGTTCTCTTATCAAAGTCAAAACATAAGTTTTAAGTTACTGTGTTGGTTTTTAAAACAGCTCTATATTTCCAAAGTTAAAAGATTCCGGTTTTATAACTGAAAATGTTGCCAAAAGCTTTTGAAAACGGTTGATGTCGACTAGTGGTTCAGTTATATTCACAACATATAGAAAGTTTTTAGTCCAAATAACAACTTTACACAGATGTTGCACAACCTGAGTTCAGTGGGTTTATGAAAACATTTCACTTTGTATTTGTGGAAACACAAGAAAGAATAAAAAGCAGCCTACAGAGAAACGGCAATCACTTAATTGCTTTAGTATAAGTGTTGCTTTAGTATACTTACTTTGTACATAACTTTTATTCTCTCTCTAATGTCATACACCACAAGAAAATATAGTTTTAAGTTGCTGCAGATAATGTGGTTCTGACTCTACAGATTGTGAAATATTAAATCTATGAATTAAGTTCTTAACACTCATTTTTGATGTAAACAAAGTAGAAAGCAGCAGGAAAAGTAGATCACGCTGATCGGCTCCAAAAATCTGATCCTGAGTCTTAATCTTTATCATGCAGTGAAAGGAGAGACACAGAGGTACCAGGCCCGTTCAGAACGCGTGAGGATCAGTGATACAGAGACAAGTAAAAAGAATTGACATGCCTTTGGGGTCATGTGGGGTTCAGACTGAAATGTTTTGTAAGCTGTCAGGCCCGGTTAGAGTAACAGCCATAAACAAACCAGTCTAAGTTTCATTCCTACGCAGTGCTCTCCCTCTGAAGGTGCTTTGTCAAACAGACGACCGCTACGACCGCTTCACACATCTACGCAACGTGGCGTCACGTCGCAACATGTCCAAACAGCTGATGAGAACAAGATTGTGAGGTCACTGTTGTGTTTGTTTTTGTAGATCGCTTCAATGTGAGACAAGTAACCATCCTTTGCTGCCTGAATCAGGAAAGCAGTGCGCCTGCATCTTTTAGAGCTTGAAATATTATCTGAGCGTGCTCAAAAATCCTGCAGCATAAATTACAAATGATTCATTCAGCATTAGAGAACACATCCGCTATGTATCCAGACTCCATGACTCCAAAACGTGAGCGCTGCTGGTTAGATATGCATCCCACCCACTTGCCTTCGAGGCAGCTCCTGGCCGGTATGGATAAAGATTTTTTACACCGTCTGTAGCTGTTTGACTATCACAGGCGTCAGGTACCTGGGGCAGCATGGGGGGACCACTAGCCCCCGGCGAGGTTACCGCCTTCTGTACAGAGTGCTATTATATCCCAATGATGAAACGGTCCCTAATCAGAATTACTGTAATGCAAGTCTAAAGAACTGGATGATCAGGAGACATTAGGGGCTAGATTTGCCCCCTCACAGATTTCTTTTATTTTTTCTTTCTTTGGCAGATCAGCAAACAAATTTTTATATCAAAATGTAGTTTTTAATGTTTTCGAATGTCAAAGGTCAGACAATAGAAAGAAAAACTCATGAGTCCATCAATTACAGCAAGTTGTCCAGTGTGGGGGGTCTGGATCCGGCCCGAGGTCCACCTATCGAATGCCCCTAGTGTAATGTATTGACTGAACCATCAGAACACAGCCTACTCAGATGTAAATATGGTGATATGATATTCAACACATGGTTTGTGACTCTAGATGTGGCAGGAGCACATCAAGGCATCAAGGAGCGTGGAAATCAAAGCAGTAACCAATAAAAAATAGTAAATAGACTGTACCAGTTTAGGCTCTCGTGTTCAATATCCTCAACGTTGGCTTTGCAATCAGCATTTAGGACGGCTTGCAGGTTGTCGGAGTCAAACTCAGGCTTCAATGTGTACGGTTGAACTTGTGGCATCATCCGAAAATTCTGACCACTAGCAGGTTTCGAATGCTACATCTGACTCTGATGAAACGTCATCACGTGTCATAGATTTAATGCATACAAACTGGCAGAAGTAATTGTTTACGACTCCCGATAGTGACGTAAGCGCAAAAAGGGTACTTCATTTTTTACTACATTACTACACTATTTTAAAATGTGGTCTTAAAATCCTGCTGTGGAAATACAAACGTATATTTTCAGCTGAGCTTTTAATCCT
Source organism: Callopanchax toddi (assembly GCA_006937965.1). Taxonomy (NCBI): domain Eukaryota; kingdom Metazoa; phylum Chordata; class Actinopteri; order Cyprinodontiformes; family Nothobranchiidae; genus Callopanchax; species Callopanchax toddi. The sequence goes on from SSNR01000014.1 coordinate 4,102,484, forward strand.
TTTTACACACGTCATTCACAGGAACTATACCCCTGGCTAGGACCTTTAAGTGACAAATTGCAAAAACTGAAATCTGTAAGAGGGCAAATACTTTCCACAGCGCTGTAAATAAAAGATGTTAGGAGACAAGAGTTTTTTGTGCATGAATATGAGGAGCAAAGTTATATAATGACACTATTTGCATTTTTTTCCTTCCAGCAGCAGCGACGATGAATAAATAGAGGTAAGAGTCTCGTCTCAGCTCGGAGACACAGTTTTACAGTAGACAGTAATTTCACAGAGCAGCCTGGAACTCTCTGGAGTGCTACATTAACGCTCAATCAGATGTTGTTGTGACATGGCAGGGGTGGTTGGCTTGGTGAGCTGGTCACAAAGACTGTACTCTTTCCATGGCAGCGAGGAGAAGGGGGGGCCTTTAAAAACCACCACACTCAGCAACTGAATCCAATCCCTCTAATCCTCGCTGGTATGCCCGAGCCCATTGGTCTCTGCCTCAATTAGGGCTAAAGCAGCCAGTCTGAAGACAGGTCAGGGAGCACCTGGGTCTCTTTCTGAACGTTCAAGAAGAAGAGTAGCCTCACATCTCGATGCAGTCGCATGCCGTGCATTCTTTGCACGACGAGCAATTTAAAACGCCTTCTTATCTCTCGTAGGGTTCTGTAGAAGGATCTGCTAAGCTCCCTACATCCCCTCTGTGCTTAAATTGCTTGGATATATTTGAAGGGTTTGTTAAGAGCCACTTGGGCTTAAAGCTGAACTCCGTATTGAATTTGCAGCAATATTGCACCATCTTCAAGCCTGCATGGGCATTTCAATTCATTTTTATAAAACAAGCAATCAATGAGCGCGGAATAAAGAGAGGAAGAGGAGGGAGCGGCACACACACACACGAGGCAGATAAGCCATTATATATAAGGAGATTGGCTCTTTGTGAGTCCAGGCTAGTTAAGTAAGAAGAATTCCCACAATCCACTGCTGCAGAATCAGTGAGTGTGCTTTACACACCACAATAAAATGCAGACTTGCATTGTAAGGTCATCAAAATATGGAATCACATTAACCAGCAGCAGCTTTACTTCAACTAGACACCAAATGCAGGGGGAAAGATAAGCAACTGGATGGGCCTCAGGATACTAAAGGCCTCATAAAATACCTAAAAAACCCAGTATGGATTACATTATTTCATTTCTGATGTTAAATATCTGTTTAACAAAAAGATTTAGTGAAAAAAAAAACTTGACAACAGCGATCTTTCTGCAAACATATATAACACTAATGCCATGATGACCTTAAAAGAAAAGATAAAAGTTTTTTGGGGGCAAAACTACTAAAAGTAAAATTCTTTTCATTTCAACCACTGAAACAAAAACCATGAGATGCAGATGCTGCTCACAAAAGCACCCGTTTTATTTTAGGATAACCTACCCATTTCTGCTGATAACACATGTTGTGCTGGATAAAATTCTCTTCTTGCAAAAAGCACTCAATCAAAGGAAGTATGGCAAGTCAATTTATCATACAGTACTTGGCCAGGACCTTCAAATCCAATATCCACAATCCAATTCTTCGTTTTCTTAACATTACAGCTGTCAAGAACAAGCTTCAGCATTAAAAAAAAAAAAAGCTTGCAAAAATATCATTAGGAATATCTAAAATGTATTTAATCACAAGAAGCCATTTCAGATGAACCATAAACAACTTGATTACATAAATATTTATGAAAATATTTTTGATAACTTAAAGAACTAGGACTCTTCTAGTAAAACTATTTCTAGGGCCTGGTGAAGTAAAAATTGTTTTTAATCAATTGTTATTTCCCCACAAGATTAGTTTTTTCTGTTTTTACTTTTTAGCATTTCATAATTTTATAATCTAAAATAACAATAGGGGGGGGGGGGGGGGGAATGGGGGGG
>SSNR01000014.1:4114277-4210279 GCA_006937965.1 Callopanchax toddi
GGAACAAAAAAAAAAACATTCTGTGGAGTAAAAAATGATTTAAATGGATTCATAGTCATTTGAGATAAGCCTGAATCAGCCATAAATCACTGTATCAGCATGCCAGAGCTGTACAAGAATCAAAAATCTGCCTTTTAAAACCAGAATTGGTGCAGATCTAGTTTCAAGTCTGCTAGGCTGTGCTTGCTGCAAATGAGTTTTTTCTTTAACAAGAGCATAATGTGAAGCAAACACTCATCATTTCCAAACAAATCTCAACTCTGTTCATGTCTGCTCATCTTGTTCATGTGTTACATTTCATATTCTGACTCATTTCATGTGAGTTTCCATGAAAAACCATACTAATCCCAAACTTTTGAGCTGTAGGCATCATGCTTTCTTGTGTTTCCAAACTAAAAACTCAGTTATTCTAGAAATCACACCCATTTAATATCAACTTTTGACTTCTAATCAAATTATTTACACTACAAGCCCTCCTCTTCATAAAGCCTCTCCAGTTTCCTGATGAACCTAAACTAAAGCCCAATTTGTAGCAACGTGTCTCACTCAGAGCTCCACAAAGGCCCCTTGAGGGCCTAAGGCCCCATCTTGAGCTGACTAAATATGCAACATGCACAATCACACAAGGAGGCAGCATATAAAGGGCACTAATAATGAGGGAGGAAGGCTGAGAGGGATTTGTTTTCCACCCTTCCCACAGGGCTGCATTGCAATACACTCTGCATTCTTTGCATACAAGAACAAGCTGTGCGTTGCACTCTGCAGAGGTAACAAGAAGCATTGCATTGGATTCCCCTCAGCTGACAACAAACCATACACAGCCCCTCCACACCCACCTGAAGAGCAGGAGATGAGGAAAACGGCGAAGGCCAGTTTTGTAGCGTCTCCCATTTTCCATCCGAATCTGATCCTCTCACTGGAACGAGTATTTAAAAAGCACCCCAAAAAAAGCTCAAAAAGACAAAGAGTTTGATTAAATTAAATGTCTTGTTGCTCCAAGGAGCGCAGTCTCTGGAAAAGAGGCATATTTACTAGTCTGAATCCAAAATATCCCAGGTAATGCAAGCCTTACTAGTCCAAAAAAAGATGAGGAAGAAGAGGATGAAGAGCAGATTTCCAGGTTTACACACAAGCAATGGAGAGCGACTTGTTGGCACCAGATCCAGGGTTGTCGTGTGCTTGCGGGCTCTGCAGCATTGTTATGAACAGATCACTTGAGCCTGATAAGTTATTTTCAGAACAGCGGCGCAGAAAGCCGAGCCACAGCCGGGCAGGGCTAACATCCATCGGACTGGAAATCAAGCGCACTCCGCTCCCTAATCAAACTTCTCATCGGTGGGCTCCCTAACACAGCAATAAAAACCTCAAAATGTTTTCCAAACCAACATCCCCGCTTTTATATCGAGAAACCCGGAGGTTAAAAGCGTTTCTTGTCGTCGTATACCGCGTGGAAGCGTCAACTCCGTCCGACAGTCCGGTGGGGCTGCCCGGCCACAACCACACAGCTCCGTCCGCTCCAGCAGGGAGGCAACGCGGCTCCAAGCGGTGAGATAGTCCGCTCCAAAGTGAGAAAATGACCGCCACCGGTCAAAGTGACTCGAACGAGCAGGTCAAAACGCTGTTTTATAACAGGAACAATTCATTAAGCCTCCGTGCAGATACCGAGTTCAGGACGAGCTGGATTTTCCAAGTCCGTCTCCTCCTTCGGTCGGGACAATTTCAAGATGGCGTTACTGAATGTTGTCATTTCTGCAAAGCTAGTATATTAGGCTTCCGGTGATAACTTTCAAAATAAAACATTTAACTTGACTTTAATAGATTAGATTTTTCAAAGATTAAAAAAAAAATACACATGTTTTACTGTATTTATACGTTTAGCTGTTTTATTCTGGTATTATTCCTTAAACTTTAGTGGCCAGTTGTTACACCAAACTTTGCTCTTTTTATAGTTGCCATAATTTGGTCAATTTTAGTTTTGGAGATCTGGAACAGTTATAAAACTTTTTTAAGGTAAGTGACAATATTTAATAACTTGTACATTGTGTGGTTCTAAAATAACTTATGAACATTTTATAAACGTTATATATATATATATATATATATATATATATATATATATATATATATATATATATATATATATATATATATATATATATATATATATATATATTTTTTTAAACTATGTATTAGCAGCTAAGGATACAATTATACACATTATGGTTTGAAACTCTGGTTTAAAAAAGATTAAAATATGTGGGTCTGGAACAGAACTGTTAGGATGATCAAATGCAAAGGATGTAGCAGAAGGAGAAGGTATGAAGGGTAGAGTCTTTGGTAACCAAAAGTAAGTAACTTTAATTCTGTGTCCTCATGTGAAATTTGTGTGTGTCAGACTTCAGACAGAAATTGACAAAGCTACTCGGATGAGCAGCGAAACGTCTTCAAAGAACCAAATAAGTCCAGTTGCCTTTATTTAAAACCCTTTTTTGGATTTGTGTGTGTCATTTACTTGCTTTTTATTCTTGTATATGCTGCTGTGACAAGTGAATTTCCCCACTGTGGGATTAATAAAGTAATACTAATCTATTCTGTTCACTTTTTTACACAGCAGTATCAAAAATAAGTGTCTTTTCTTTATATTTTCCCAAAACAATCATTAAGGAATTCTAGCTACACGTATACACAAACCAGAACACAACTTTTCTGTATTTGTACAAACAAAGCCATCAAATGACACATTAAGTCACAGATCTGGCACAAACTTGACCTGTTGAGTCAGTTTTGTTACCAATGCATTTCTACTTCTAGTTTATTTCCAATCATAAGCTTCTTTAGATTGTTTTTTCCCCACAAACCATTGGAATGCAACATCAGGAAACCCTGATTGACCATTATTACACATGCATTCAAATTTATGACATATTTATTAGTTTGATTTTGTTGCTATTTCTCTGCCCAAAATAATATAAAAGTATATGTAATGTTTAATTTTTGTGCAATAAACATAAAGTGCAACATATATGCATTAATTTGAAGAAAAAATATTATCACCACATGCAACTTGCTTAATTAATTTATTTTTTTGTTTAAATCTTTATGTTTTCCTTTTTTGTACATATCTGTTTTTTTGTTGTTGCTGCTGTAACAGGTTTATTTCCACTGGGGACCAATAAACTTGTTTTCTAATCTTTTATTGCATTCTTTTGTTGCATTTTATTTTGAAGCTCAAATCTGTACATTTCCGGTAAAAAGATGGCTAACCACATCCAACTTACAAGAGCGGCTTTACGAGCTTAGGGATTGTTTTTGTTCGGGGAGGCTGTTTGTTTCGTACTCCAGTGTGTCCCGTTTAAAAACAGATGGGCGGTCAGTGTGTTTATGGAAATTAATGAATAAATCAACATCTAATCAATATTTGCAACATATTTGCCAACAGATTTAAATAATAGGCTACTTATTTGTGATTATATGACATATTATAATACATAAAAATGGTTTGTTTGTACTTTTTGTTCACACAATAGAGTACATTTAAAGAATAACACAATGTAAGCTTCAAACAGACCCCAGATCAGCTCTATAACCTGTCATAAGGGCATAAGGAGGTTAAAACTATAGAATAGCACATTTCTCATGAAGAGCATGTCTACTTTCATTCTATAACCACATGCTATGTGTTATATCACCTATCAACATGGGCTGGGTGCAAAGTAATAAATGTTGAGAATGTCATGTAGAACAGATATAGGCTTGGCCTGGTTCCAGATCTGTGTGACACTAATCTCTCTAATAGCCTGGAGCAGATCTCCTACTATAAGCGCTGCTGAGCGATTAGGAGGTCAAAGGTCTCGGGGGATTTCTCCACCAAACTGGAAGCTGAGTCACCTGTTCTATATTGGAGCTTTCTTCTTCAGCAAAATGCACGATCCTGTATCTGAGCCTGAGCACCTGTAAAGGACCAATGAACAGAGGCAGATTTACTCATTTTGGGGCCCCAGGGTGAAACAGAGACATGGGGCCCTCCACGTCCCCCCATGTCAGTTTTTTAACCCATATTTTTTAAAGATCAGTTTGTCACTCACTGTTGTTAATTGCTTCCTGCCTGTTTTTTAAAATTATTACAGTTTTAGTTTAATGCTTTTGTAGATATTTATTTGCATTGTTGCTTACTATTTTTTCATTTGTCAACATTTTTACATGTTCTTTTGTTGTTTCTGTTTCATTATTTCTTTTAGAGATATCTGGAATAGTTACCGGTATTTACAGTGCTGTGAAAAAGTATTTTCCCCCTTCACAGATTTCTTCTGTTTTTGCTGACTCGTCACATTTCAGATCAACAAACAAATTTCAGCACCAGACAAAGATAACCTGAGTAAATAAAAAATGCAGTTTCAAACGATGATTTTGTTTATTAAAGGTGCACTATGCAACTTTTTCATATTTTTAAATCTTTTTCTTGAGCCAGTTTGTGCTAATATAACCCTTTACAGGGTTAATGAAAAGTCCCTCAGCCCCATCTGCTGCTTGGATCCAGAATACAGAGGTTGCAACTTCTGAGTCTCCTGTCCGCTACCCTGAAGTCTCACAAAGTTACGTATCTCGTGAGAAGCAGTAACACTTTTGGCAATCCACGTTTACACCTCAGAACCTGCTCAGGACAGACGAGCTGAAGACACAGACTTCATATTTGTGAGCTAAGAGATCTATTGTATCGTGTTCATCATGGTGGAGCTTCCAAAGAAACACGAGTGCACAGCAAGGGGGAAGGTGAAGCAGTTTGGACACTAGGGGGTGCTAAAAACAAGCCAAAACTGACAAGTGTTCCTTTAATGAAAGAAAAATATCCAAACCAACCAAGCCCTATATGAAAAAGTATTTCCCCTTTGTCAGATCATGAATTAATTGAGATTAACCACATTTTTTACAAAGCTGAGTCCAGTTCCACCTGCCACATCCAGTCCTGATTACTGTACTGCCAGACCTGGAGAACTAATAAATCACTTCAATATAACCTGTCTGACAACATGAAGGAGGCTAAAAGATCTCAAAAAGCAACACATCATGTCCAGATCTAAAGAAATTCAAGCACAAAAGAACCCAAAATAACATTTCAAGTACCACAGGCCTCACTTGGTTGATGTTAAAGTCAGAGGTCATGATTCAGCAATAAGAAGGAGACGGGACAAAAATGTCCTCCATGAGAGAGTTCAAACGCCCAAACCTCTCCTGACAAAGAACATCACAAAGGAACTGTATTTTGAATATCTAAAATAAGTTTTGATAGTTGAATTATGGGTATCTGCTATCTAAATTGGGTTCCTGTAACGGGTGACTTTGCACATTGGGGTACATTGTCCAGCATGACACCTGTTACCAGTAGTAACTCATTTCTCCTTTTGAACACCAATCAGATCAGACCTGTTTCTGGAAAAGTAATTTTACTGATGTTAGGACTGATTTATGTAAAGCACTGATTTATATGTCAGGGCGCTGCGGTCACCACTCCATAATCAGATTACACTCGTCAAAGGCTTTTATTGCGTCACAGGAAGTTTTAGCTTTAACAATAGCTGCGTGATCACCTGCTGGCCTCAGCAGAGGAAGGCCAAGGTTTGCTTTGGAGGAATTTCCAGCCTCTTTTGAAGCGAGATGCACCACTACTCTATAAACGTTTTCAGTTTATGATCATTTCTTTAAGATACTAACATTTCTGCATAAAACCTCATGAGTTTAGACTAAAATCCTGCAACATCTTAGCATCCCTTAATAAAAAGATAGCATGCATGTGGAGGAAACCTTTTATGAGTTTAAACATTTTCCTTAGAGCGGGGAAGACCTTCAGCTCTGCTCCTGGAGGTTTATTGCCCAACGTAATCCCATTACTCATCTATCAGATGCCAAATCTCCTCTAATGGCATTACACGTGCCTGAATTACGTATGGTGATGCTTGCTAATGAGAGCTCAGCACATATACCTTACTGGAACCTGTGGACCTCGTGCACAGTGAGTAACCCCACGGTTCTGTGGCTTAATGGACTCAGTATTGAGTGTCAAGGGAAGTCAAATTTATCGACAAAGAGCTTTTAACAAAAAGCAGGTTGCTCACAAAGTGCATTGCAGCGCAACAAAGGATGTAAATAGTTCTGAAGCTGTGAGCAAACAGTGAAACGTTCATATCTGAGGGTTTCTAACATGTGACAGTGAGAGCTGGACCAGCAGCATGATGGATGGAAGGATGGAGTTTCTCTTTCAGACCTCTAATCAGGCTGAAATGTTGCTTCTCAAGAGTCAGTTTAGGAAAGAACAAAAGGTTATTGACCTTTTTATTCATACACTTAGTCTGGAGAAGTTCAAAAATGTCTTTAAAAAGTTCAAGTTCTGCACAGAAAAGCAGCAGATCAGTTTGTTTTATTAAAAAATAATATTTTATTAATACATTCCTACTAATACAGTGATTTGGAGGTGAAACTCTATCTAATAGAAGGAAAACCTGCGATTTGTTTTCAGTGTTGAAGGTTTCAAGTTTCTTGTCCATAAAAAAAAAAAAAGAATGTGCAACTAATCACAAAAATAAAATAATTTAAAATAAATAAAATAACTTTTCATTTTATCAAAACCAAAAAGTTACATGACAATTTAAAAACAACACACACACTATATACTATAAAAATAAAAAATAACCAAGAAACAAACATATTAAAGGATTTTAAACAAAAAGCTACAGTTATCAACAAAAAGTCATCAGATGAAGCTGAAAATTACAGGCAATTATTTAATCATAAATACACTATAATATACTGAATATAATATAATAAATGTTATTTTTTTAACAATAATAATAAATATTGTCCTAATATCTACATGATTATTTACAAGAAAAACAATGAGGGGATCAGTTTTTTCATCAAAACTAAATCTTTTAAAAATATGAACGAAATATTAAATGAATTAATAAACAGACCCCAAAAAAATCAAAAATATTAAAAATTAAGTCTTTTGTCAAAACAAATTTAACTCAAACAAACAAACTAACTTATTTTAGCGTATACATAGGTATAAATAAAAAGGGAATGAAGAATTTATAATCACGTTATATTCATTCCTGGTTTTTTGGCTGTCCTAATTTTTCCATATTCATCTACAGATAATATAAAAATGAATTAATTCAATGAAAGAATAAAAGAGCCAAATCTTTAGTCAGTTTATAAATGAATAACACTGACATAATATTGACATAAGTTGCATTATTTTAATATACATCAATTACGTTTAAAAATAAGAAATATTTTCAGGAAACCCTGTTGTGTTTCACCATCCTCTCTGTGTTGTTTTATATATATATATGTATGTGTGTGTCTTTCTTTCCACTCAGCTTGTAATTCATGACAGTAACTCGGTAGTCAGATATGACATCACCACTGACAGGTGAAGCGGGCCGAGGTGGATAATTGATTGCCTCGTTATGGTGACACCTGTCAGCAGATGGGGCTTATCAGGCCGGCTGTTCTCGAAGCTGATGTTCTGGAAGCAGAAGGTTCTGACCCAGTTCAGCCAACGAGGGCAAGGAATAAGAGGTCTTCAGGGATTTAGTCAGGGCTTCATGATAGTAATGTGTAAGCCTGAGGTCATGTTACCGGACCGGACGCTTATCTCAGCAGTGATGTCTCCTGCAGGACTACAGAAGCAGTAGCTCTGGGATCATCAGTAGACGATGCTGACTTTGACCCAAAACTTTTAATCTAGTCTCAGTCCACAGCACCTAAAGGATCAGCTTGAATATGGTGTCCAGATTTGAAATATTAATGACCATTTATCCAAAAGAAAGTGACTGAAGTCTCCACTGATGTAGGAAGTCCTAGACCTTATAAAATTTCAAAAAGAGACTTTCTATGGATGTTTGAAGCCACAACAACATAAACGCAGTGACAGAATGAGCCACTTTTTATATTTCTGGCTCCCAATGTTAGAAAACATTTAGGTCAGTGAGGAGTTCAAGCATTTAAACCATTCTCAACTCATTCTCTCCTTCCACATGTTCACTGCATCGGAACTCCAAAACTTTCCCTCTGCATTTATGTCTGCTATTAAAGGCAAAACATCCTCAACAATATCTTAGTTTATATTAACTGAGAAAGAAATGTGCAAATATTTTTTTAAGTAGAAAGGTCACATTGATGTTGTCAATGGAGCCCAGAGTTTCTTGACAACATCAATTGACAACATCAATGTGACCTTTCTACTTAAAAAAATATTGTCAATGGAGCCCAGAGTTTCTTGAGACAATCAGTGAGTTTACATGCACTTAACCATTGCCTTAAATGAACTGAACTTTTTTTTTAAATGCATGTCAACGCATTAGTCTCGCTGAAGATGAAACTGGATCTAATCGAGTTAAAGCACCCAGATAATGCGTTAAGAACTCGATTTCATTTGCAAGTAAACGGCTCAGTTTGGCTGATTTTGGACGCTCCCCTTCTGGAAGGGACGAAATCACAGATCAAGCTGCAGCAGCGTTGTTGTCCATATCTTCAGACATTGTGGATATCCTGTTTTTACTCAATCTGCGTCACTCCCGCCATTGTTTGATTACTATTTATGTGACGTGACAAAACAATCTAAAAAACATCGACACGTCAGGATGCATGTCGCCACCTACTGTAGCGGAGTGGAACAAACCTGATTTGAGAGTTTGGTTTTCGAAGGCACAGGATAAAGGCTCCCAATATATCGACTTAGATACACATGCAACTGCACTGACTGTCTACCTTGGCAGTTTTTTCTTATTTCTTCGCATTTTAGTGCAGTGTTTGATCAGTTTAATGTTATTTGTGGAAATAAGTGCCCAAAGAGAGATGATTAACTTTGCATAGACATCAACAAATTCACATATTGTTAATTTTGTGCTTGATTTGTTGTAAATTAAAGGCACACTATGTAATTTTTTTTTAAATCATATTTTTTTATCTTTTCCTTGAGCCAGTATGTGCTAATATGAGCCTTTACAGGGTTAGTCACTCAGTCCCATCTGCTGCTTGTGTCCAGAATACCACGTTTGCATCTTCTGAGTCTCTGGTTCGGTGTCCTGAAGTCTCACAAAGTCACATATCTCGTGAGGGTTAGGCTAACCCAATGTGGCTAGCTGTTATGCTAGCAACAGAGTGTTTTTAGCTCATGATTCCTGCTTTTTTTAATCTCTCCCTGCTTGAACACAGCTGATTTCTGTGAATGAGTGATGCACCGCTCCAGTAGAAAGCAATGAAGGCTGAGGAGACATTTCAACAGTTAGATTTAGGTCTTTCTGAGCAAAGACAATGCTAACGTTTTTACGACAGTGATTTAAAACGGACACTAGGTGGTGCTAAAAACAAGCAAAACAAGATATGCCTTTAATAGGCCTTAATATTGGTTTATTTAGTGTCATTTTGTCCACACAGCTATGGAAGAGAGGAGAAATTAATGCAATTGCAACAACAAGCTGTGAAGAAAAAGACGTGTGGACTGTAATGTGTTTTAGCAAAAACATGCCACAGGCTAATCATATCAGCTGGATAAGATGAGTAAAAATTTAAATTTCTTGCTTGAGCATCCAGATGCTCTAATAATTTCAGCTTCATGTGGATCCGATGTTAAAATCGGTGTAATCTTTGTGGTTTTCTTGCGCAAAATATCACAAAAAAATGGTGCCAAAATAACACAAAGCATCCTCTTTCTCACTGAGGATGTGGTTGAAGTTAAAAATTCTCAGTAAAGATTTTACAAAGGCGTTGCTGCTGAAAGGTGCTTCGTCATGTTGAAACAGGAAGGAGCCTGATGTCAAGTGTTGACACAAAGCTGGAGCATTGTTTAAAACATTCTTGCACTCTCGCATTAAGATAAGTGAGATTGCACGGAAAAACATCACGTCATTCTGACCATATTTGGTATTAAAATAAAGCTTAATGATGATGTTTTCGTTCCGCTGAGACGAGGAAGCATTAAGCGGTGATGAAATCTCTCTGCAGCCTCAATTGTTGACCAGAAGTCCTTTTTAAGATTCTCCAGCTTCACTATGAAGCTCAGCGAGAGAGCGATTCCACATCAATTATGCATTATGGATCGCACAAGAAGCCCCTCTTGTCTAATTAAAGACTTGTGATTAAAACTGGTGCTACCAGCAGGTAGTTCAGCAGCATCTTTGCTCTGAAATCAAAGCCCGTGCTTTTAAAGCTAGCAGGAAAATGATTTATACGCCTGCTCTGGGCTTGTCGTGATGCCACTCAGAGCGATTTATCTTGTCTTGGCACCAGAGCCCGGTAGCAGGACTTGGCCAACCTCCCCTTCCCCTCCTTTCTGTTGTTTCAGCATGAATGATCTTTTCCATTGACAGCTTTGTTCATCCCTGCAGGCAGATCTGCACCTGTAACCAAAGCCCGGTGGATACCAGCCTAATTACCGTTCTCATCTGGCACCCAGCTGCCTTCCTTGTCCTTGCATGAACCTGCGCAGCAAACCTCAGAGGAGGAGGCATTAGCCGGTTTAAAAAATGAGCCCTCGCCGCTGGAAGATGCTGCACGCAAATCCAAGGCAGCACAGATGGAGCCGAGGAGGAAAAAGGGCCTCAAGGTCACGTAGAGTCAGCTGAGGAGAACAAACTCTGATCGTCACTCACCGACGACAGCTGACGCTCCTGTCAGGGAGGCAGGTATCGCTGTCTTCCTAATCCTCAGCATGCCTGTGTGATCTGTGGCAGCTACTGTTTTTAAAGCGAGACACGCAAGAGCTGTCAGCAGCAGAGGCTCGGAGCTCCGGGCTGGAAAGGCCCCGCTGGATGAAGAGGGCTTCAGCGGGGAGCTGCCAGTGCCCCAAAGGTTGACGGGTTCAGCCTGAAAACAGAAAATCAGTGCACAAAAACATCCAGAGGAGAGGAAACTGTAGGGGAAAAGAGAGCATGAAAAGCTCAATATTTTCATCCTGAATGCTGTGGCACGCTTGATGCTCTTTGCATGGCACAGCCAACGACTGAGAAACGTATTGTGAGGTTTAAAGCTATTTTATTAATCTGGGCCTTTAAAGGCCGCTGCAGCTGAATTTAAATGCAAATCCCGACCTTTGCCGAGCAGTTAATCGAATCCTCCTCTCGTTCTTATCTGCTAAACATTTATTTGTACTCAGATTTGCAGAGTTTCCACTCAGACCGTCTTCGGTACCCTCTGAGCCGCGTCTCAGAAAATGGAGTTTGATGTTTTGAGGTTGGATCGAACGCCAATGAACCGAGCCACCTCTCGTGAAATACGACTTGTTCTCCTCTTTATTCCCCCGTGAGCTGAGGGAGGAGAGGCGATGCGGCGCTGACAGCTCTAAATTTAATACCCTCAAACATACATGTCAGCATGACCGGGCTGGTTTGGAAATAACACCACGGTAAGGCAGAAGCGGCCGCGTGCTCCGGGGGTGACGTGAGGCTTACGCAACGGCACAATGAAACCGTGATATTTGGAGAATGGAACTCGATACGCCACAACCGTTTTAGACAAGTTGTTGCCAGCGTTTATAGGAAGGCAGCCTGCAAATAAAAGGCAAGATATTAGATTTACCTGAGCTCAAACAGGCTCAAATTGGAAATTAAAGTTTAATTAATGTAGAAAATTAGAATTAAAGATCTGGTGCATGAGTAGTGAAATTTAAAAGATTTTTTATACAGCATGGGATGGGATTTTATTAACTCTTTCACCAGTTTTATATATTATTAATGTATGCAAAAAACTTAATTGGGGGGAAAACAACAACATTTTTAAAATTCTAAAAAATGTGGGAATATTTCACTCAAAAGTTCAACTTTATTGCCATATATTAAAATTAATATGATCATTTTGCATTATATTATACCTCTTATTGTCCCAAATAAACAATAAAAAGTCAAATAAGTAAATGCTTTATTTGACTTTTTCTTGGTGTGGAAGGTAAAGGGTTAAAATAATAGAGAAATAAATGAAAATGAAGGTCAAAATATGACATCAAATGGCTGTTTTGCACCCTAGAATGAACAGCAGATCAACGGTAAACCCCGTGAAATCCAGTTCAATTTAGTTTCTAAACATAAATTATTTCAAAGCAATAAATCCAGATCGTCTCAGGTCCAAATTGCTCTAAATGTAATTCAGTTTGAATTAAATTAGATTGATTATAAAATATCAATGGGTCAAATTGTCTTATTATGAAGGATCAGCTTAATGCATTGAAGAGTTACCGGTACTTTAATGTAATCCTCCATTCTGAGCAGGAGGGCGACAGTGGGAAGGAAAACTCCCTTTAAACAGGAAGAGCAGACTCAGAGTGGGCGGAGCCTCCTGCCTCGGCCCACTGGGGTCTGAGAGGACGGGAAAGAGACAAACTGGGACTGGGTCAGTCGTCGTTTCTAAAACAGAACAAAGTTAGTGGCAGCAGGAACAGGAACTAGAGTCTAGACTAGAGCATGACTAAAGGGATGAGTCAGGATAAGCCAACGTAACTATGGGATTTGTTTAAGAGGGAAGTCTGAAGCAGAGGCCTAAAAGTAGACATGGGTTTGTGCCTCATGGAAACTGGAAGCTGGTTTCACCAGAGAACAGCAGGTAAACCACAGAATGAGAGCCAAGTGCTCTGATGGAGACGTCTAAGATCTCTAGTTGAATATCTCTGAGCTTTAAAAGTTAGAAGCAAAACTTTAAATTCAATGCTGGATCTTAGAGGGAGCCAATGAAGTGATGCTGAAACTGTAGAAGTCTGATCTCCTAACTCTCAGCAGAAATCTGACAGCAGCATCTGGATCAGCTGGAGGCTGTTTATGAACACCCTGATAATAGAGAATTTCACTGATCAAGTCTAAGTAATGGATACATGGATAGTTTCTCTGCATGACTTTGGGTCAGGATGTTTCTAATTCTAGTACACAAGTAGGAGACATCAGTCTTAGTAACATGTTATATTATGGGATAAAGAACAGATTCTGGTCCAGAATAACCCCACGGCTCCTTTCATTAGAACTGGAGGACAGGTTAATCCATCCAGACTGAACAGTTTATCCCTGAGGGACTAAAACCACAACCTCAATCTAATAGGCATCCAGGTTTTTATTATATGAATCAAAGACTTAAATTACACAGTAAACAACAAGAGCAAATGATTGAAAAAGTGTTGAACAAATATGCAGATGTTTTGTTTTAAGGTGATAAGAGAGATGGGGCCCATGAAGGGAATTTCCCCCCTCACAGCTAGAAAGGACTTGTATGTTTGCTGTTTTTCTCTCACACAAAGTGGAGTACATTACTAATGTTTGCACAATAATTAACACTTCAGGTTGGCTACCAGTTAATGTTTTTCTCATTTGCAGTTGTCTTCAAATTTACAGTACTTCTCTGACTTAAATTTTATTAGCTTTTCTTTTACTTTAAAAAATAAAAAGATGCTAGAAACATTATGAAGAAGGGGGTCCAAATAGGAATTTGTAGAAAAGTCCACATGGAGAAGATATCACTCAAACTGATCCTTCAGTGGAAACACCTGAGAGCTAAAATATCCAGGATGATTTTATACTTACAGTAATAAGATCATTATTTTAAAAAATATCAATATTTGTTTCAAATGTTGACTAGGATGTAAAATTATATATTTTTTAACTTTTAAGATTTTGTCTTGTATTATGTTATTGTTATGTTAAAGGCACACTATGCTGTTTTGGCTTATTTTGAGCACCCCCTAGTGTTTGTTTTAAATCACTGTCATAAAAACGTTAGCATTGTCTCTGCTCAGAAACACAATCTAACTGTTGAAATGTCTCCTCAGCCTTCACTGCTTTCTACTGGAGCGGTTCATCACTCATTCAAAGAAATCAGCTGTGTTCAAGCAGGGAGAGATCAAAAAATGCAGAAACCGTGAGCTAAAAACACTCTGGTGCTAGCATAACAGCTAGCCACATTGGGTTAGCCTAACCCTCATGAGATACATGACTTTGTGAGACTTCAGGGCACCAGACCAGAGACTCAGAAGTTACAAACATGATATTCTGGACACAAGCAGCAGATGGAGCTGAGTGACTTTTCATTAACCCTGTAAAGGGTCATATTAGCACACTCTGGATGAAGGAAAAGATTTTAAAATATAAAAAAGTTACATAGTGTGCCTTTAATATATATGCTTTTATTGGTTCTTAATGTAATTTCTTATATGGGCATGTTTTTTTTTTTTTGCCTTGCAGATGGTCAGATTGGTTAAATCAGCAGAGATTCCTATAAAAACCTTGAGGAAACCTCAGCGAGGTGTCGCGAAAAGGACGGAAGAAAAGGACACAGGAGGCGTCTCCCCTCTGTTGTCATGAGGAACATGAGGTCACTGATGAATGAAATGGATGAGCTAACAGTGCCACAGCTCAAAGTCAAAGAGAAAATTGGTAGAGTCATTAAATGCGCTGCACTGGATGCTACATGCAAGATTCAGTCCTCTGACTCATTCCACCTGTAAGGTTTAGTTAGTGTCTACTTTGATAGATTCAACCACCTAGTGGGGATTTTGTGTTTGAATACCTGATGTTACATCAAGTTTCAAGAAGAGCGAGAGGAAATTAAGCAGCTAATGAAGCACTTGATCAAATCAAGGTTACGTTTTGATGCAGAACACCTCAGCACCGGAAGCTGCCACATGGCAGCTGAAGTGTAGTTGAACTTCACAGCTCCTCAGACAGAAATTAAAAGAGCATTAGATTCAATTATTTAGAGCAAAAATGCATACAATCTAGATATAAAATAACCATTAAGGTTTTTAAAATGTCACCATATTCGGGCTAAAATGTATGGTGGTCCAGAAGGTTCAAAGACTTTTTGTTGTTGTGTTGTGGTTTTTGTATTCCTTGAACCTTCTGGGCCACCGTAAAAATTGATTTCAGCTGAAGAAAAACTATAAAGCAACTCTTTAGAAAGTTGATTTGTTTCTATTACCGGTAATTTGATTTCTTTAATCTGCACAGAAACACCAATTTAATGCAAAATACAAGCCCTTGTGTGCACTCGAATTTGCACACAAACTTTAAGTTTTTCAGCATAAAACATGATTTAACTGCACGATGCGACTTTTAAATTACTGATTAAATACTCAAAAACAAACCCAAACCAGTTTAGTTTGGCCGTGGATGATCATGCATTAACCGTTGGGTAAAACGTCATCGTTGCTTTGACTTTTGTTCGTTTCTCTGGGGAATTTAAGAGAAACAGATCTGTCCGATTGTTTTGAACACCAGTAATCACACCCTGCGTGGAGATGAACTTGACACTGGTGGCATCTCTACCCAGGTTTAGTAATCCAGTCACGCTCCTCCTATTAGGTGAAGCACTGCCAATTATTATCTAACATTACACTTTGCTCACAAGGTCGGACTGGAGGCACATATGAGGTCATTATTAGCAGAAGCGGCCGGCCTCGGCCTGCCTCGGGCTGATTGAAGCGCCTTTTTGTTTTTACTCTCTGCCACTGCTGCGTTTTCTAAAACTGACTGATGTGATGCGACACTGCTGAGATTAAAAACTGCATCAGGTTGGACTTCCTTCCAGGCATCAGCACAATCAGAATAACTGTATCCACTCTGGTGGAAGTGATCTTATACTGTATTTGTATCAGGTGTTCGAGTTTTATTAGATTTGTAAAGGCGTTTTCACGTAAAAATGAACAAGTTGAACCCACAAAGTGACTCAAACTCACCGTGAAAACCGAGAATGTGATCAAAAAGCCTCTTAGGGTCTAAACTTCTTCTGTTTACTGCGATTGAAGTGGATGTAAACAGTACACAAGTGGTGGTCGCGGCCCAACGAGAGCGCTGCCAGAGTTGTTGTTGTGCTGCAGAGAGTTGGTCCTCGGCCGAGACGCCACATCCATGAGAAACTCAGCAAACACGTGTTTACACGACTAAGAGGGGATGAATTAGTGCCTCCTGTTTGGATCCAGTCACATGCTTATTTGGAGGCTTATTCAAAGTCCTATGTGTGTGTGTGTGAGAGTGTGTGTGTGTGTGTGTAGTCATACATAATAGTTTTGGCCTGCCTGAGCTATGCGACAGCACTCAACAGCTGCTTTTCCAAGGACCTCTCTCTCCTTTTTCTTTTTAAAAATCGGTTGCTCTTTTTCTTATATTCTATGCCTTTTTCTTTTCCTCGTTTTTTAAATTACTTTTTCCTCTTTTCAAAGCTTATCTCTGCCCACCTCACTCTGTCCTCCAAAACCCATTTAATAAGGCACATTTGAAAAGAAAACCAGTAGTCTTAAGATCTTAAGATTAATCTGCTCTGTTGCCCTAGTGAATGCACACCATCATGCCACAAATTCAATAAAGTTAACTACACAACAGGAGAAGTATCTCACACTTTTCCTGATGTAGGTTGAAGAAAAAAGAAATCGGTATTTATTCACTCAACCTGTCATCATTGGTACTAGTTTCTGAAGACTTTGATGTGTTTTCTGTGCCTTAAACATTGTCCCTTACATTTGTTTTCAATTATTTTTTTTGCTCCAGCATCCCCTGACATTCAACTCGTAGTGTTACAGCTACACCCCCAGTCCAACAGGTGGCGATAATGTGCTGGTTTTACGGATTTCCTGCCAGAGATTTTGGCGGTGTCCAAATTCAGGGGCTGCATCCTTCGAAGGACCAGGCCAGGTCCTTCGATGTGAAGACCGTAAACAGAACTTTGACAGGCAGCAGATAATGTTATCATAATTTCCGGACTATTGAGTGCATCTGAAGCAGCATCCACCCAATACAGTAAAAGCTTTTTTCCAAACATAGCTGGTTAAAAAATAAAAAATACCAGGAAAGTAGCCTACAGGGAAAAATCACTGATCGTTATCTTTATGGGTGCACATTATTTTTTCATGGAGGGAAAACCTGGCGCTCATGTCTGGTGCGCAGCATGTCTCCGTGAATTCATCTGGGGGTGGGGTTGGGGGTTGAGTGTGTCGTCGGTGCAACGCGTGTGTCAACAAGCTTCCATATGACCGCTTCTTCACTGCACACTGCAACAAGATGTGAAACTTTTCAGTGTCTGATCAGGTCCACAAAAGCACCGGTCCACAAAGGTGCATTTAGGCAGACGGATCCGGTACGCCCGCATGATACCTGGTGTGCATGCGTACAGGGACCAGTTATGCGCACCCCTGTCTATCTTTATCTTCCTCCTGCACACTAAAAACCACTAATGTCATCTTCTTCAGTGTCGGAATTGAACAACCTCAGAAATGCTTCGTCACACACTTCCTCAGTCTCTCCATCGTTGTTGCTCAGTGTCACTTTGGTGGCGAATTCGCCCTTGAGCTAGTGCTGTCCTCTTGATCCTGCAGCAGGTGATGGTGGATTCATTGACACTACTCCACACTTTGCAAGATCTGAGCAAATGTTGCTCTTTGCATGCAGTTTTGGTAAATGATTTCTCACCAAGCCCATAAAATTAATAAATTAGCTGCATAACTGTTTAAAGCGTGTGAAAAAGTATCGGTTTATAGTTATTAGGTGTCTTCTTTTGGTTTTTCAGTTGGAGTTTTGTCATTTTTCACTCGTCTGCATGGTCACAAAATCCTTGGATCGGGACTGAAAGACTTGTGCACTGCAAAAATGTTGTGTAAACTCATAGTTGAACAGATGTAGTCCAACACGACCCGCGTAGACCACTTGAAGTATGTCTGCAAACAACAAATATTCAGAAAGAAAACTCCAAATTAAAGGTTCTGCTTTATACAACAGATTTGAATTAATCAATATATTATTACACAAAATCATGTGACTCAGTCCTGTAAATATAAACAAAGAAGAAGGTTGAACGGCCTCAGAGAAGTTCAGTCACCTCATTAAACCTGGTGAATTTTCCTCCTACTTCTTCTTCTTCTGCTCCCACACAAATCATGCTAATTTAACTGGAAACGCTGCGTCTCTAAGCTTCAACAACACACTCATCAGGAGCGCTTTGAGAAAATATTTCAAGACTTAAAGGTGAGCAGTGATCAGAAGGTCGAACATCACAGCAAAGCAATTAGAAGGAAAATGACATTTCTAAGTAGCTGGGACTGACTGGGTCTCAGTAGCCGGTTTTGTTTGAATTAATGAGGTAAAATTAACTTATCTTGTTACGAGGAAAGGTTGGGCTGCAGGGCACATCATTTAGGGCTAATTTTATCATCTTGTGACTTTTCTTTAGAAGGGTTGTGGAGTAAAATGACTTTATTAAAGGCTGGTTTTAGTTTGTCAAGAAAAGAAAAAAAAACTAAATATGTGGATTCTTGTACGAAATGTGAAGATTCCTGGGAACTTGTTTTGTGTTATGGCCCAATGCAAAGATTAACAGACCATTCTGACATCTTTATAACTGACAGAGATGAACTGAAAACAATCGTTTTCCTCTTCCAGGGATTGAGTAGCGCCTCCTGGAACGTTACGGTTCACCACCGGTTTGGTTTCTCGCTCGGCTGCAGCTCCAGGAGGTTTTTGTAGAGCTGGACGGACCCTGTTTTGGATCTGAAGTCCTCTCTTGGTGTTTTTTTTCTGTCCAAGAGGAGGAGGTGAAGGAAGGAAAGGAGGGAGGAGGGGGGTGTGACATCAGCGCTGACTTTTGGCGCCACTTATCACTGCAGGATCTCCCAGCTGCCCTGGCATTTCCTTAAACAGGGAGCCACTAACCCCGAGCTCTTCCAGGGACAATTAAGGAATTCTCCTTGGCGATTTGAAGACTTTGTACACAACTTTGTTGAGACTCTGGAACTGAAAAGCTACAATAACAAAGATGATAAATGATCTGAAATTAACACAAAGAATGTTTGGTGTTCTGCAAGAAACCAGCTTCTTTATCAGCATCCTCGTGCAGCTTCAAACCTCAAGACGTTTATTTGTAAATTTTGTAAAGATTTATTGCACCCAGTGATTTTATTAAGAGACATATGCTGCATTTGTCCTGAGTTTCTGGAGTGATCACCATTTCAGGGAGCTCCACGCGTCTCTAAAGTTATTAAAATGATGCAAAATAAATCAAATTACAGCAGATTTCAGGTCAAATAAGATCAGGGTGTAAGAGATCAGATGAGACATGAGTTAAGGGATCGTCTTAGGAACAGGTTTTGTTGCCGGTTGCTGAAACACAAAAGTAATTTTTGGGAGTTTTGTGTTAGTTTGTTAAAAATACCTAATAAACCACTGGACAGGTCATAATGATACTCTTGGATGAACATCTACTAGCTAATAAACTTTTAGGGTCATATTATTTTAAAGCACGAATGACAGAAAGCAGTATTCAGTCCTCCAAGGACCAATATGTAACCCAGTAGAGAAAACGTCCTGTTTCTCTCCTTTTTATTTTAGTATTATTGTAATCGTGTGCTTTTATTTTGAAAAGACTTTTATTTTGAAAAGAGGAAGTCAGACCTTCTTCCAACTTTGTTTTCCTGTTTTACGTTCTTTTCACTCTGAGAGATGAACGAGCAAGGTCGCAACCGAACCACGCTGAACTTTTTGTTTCAATTCGGTGAGTTTACTTCAGAAATAGGTTGTAAACCAGTAGTTGCAATTTACTAAAACTAATTTGGGATGTTTGTATGTTAAGTTGGTTGGAGCACGAGCTGGAGAGGCCGTGTGGTAGCGTCCATTGCTGTGTTCATGTTGAAACTGCATCTTGGTGAGTTTTTACCATGTGCGTGCTGAGAAAACCTGTTAGCCTTGTGCTAAAATTAGCATTTTGCTACTGCAGAATCGCGCAAGAGTACCCAGCTGCATCAAAATGGCGCACGGAGCTCCATGACGTCGCATGAACCTCCATGACGTCAATTACCGGAAGTGGGGGGTTTTTACCCGGAAGTCACGTGACTTAGAGTCACGCCGCCTTCTTTTTAGAAAATTCTTTATTTAAAGTTACGAAAAACTTATTCAAAGATATTCTAAAACAGAGAAAGAGCTTTGAATACAAGTAAATGTATTTATGTGCGTTCAAACTGCATCAAATTCCCGGAAGTTACATCACTGACAGCACAATTCATGTGACTTAAAGTCACGCCTTGTCTTTCTTACAAAATAATTTGACAGTTGCAGAAAACGTATCCAAACATGTTCCAAAAACTAGGAAAGAGCTGTGTGATGTTTTTCTGCATTCAAGCTAGATCAAATATATACTTAGCATACAATAGAAAAACCAATCACGTAATTTTTATTGCTAATACAGCAATACGTACATTTGTAAATTTTATGTATAGTTTTTTTTTGTAAACTCACTTCCTAATTATTTTATTGCAGGACCCACCATAGCCTACTGTTTATGTTTCTGTAACTTTTTGTACAGGTGTTGCTCATAAAATTCTATTCAAAAAGTGAAATTTTGTATATTATCTTTTATGTATTTTTATTTACCTTTACTCTTTTTATCTTCAATTTTTATGTATTTTATCCACCATGACATGGCACCTCAAACCATCACTGACTGTGGAAACATCACACAGGACCTCAAGCAACGTGGATTCTGTGACTCTCCTCTCTTCCTCCAGAGTGTGGGACCTTGATTTCCAAAGTAAATGCAAAATTTAATTTTATCAGAGAACACAACTTTGGATCACTCAGCATCAGTCCAGTCCTTCTTGTCCTTATAAGAATCATACTAGCAATATTGATAATCCAAAAAAGGGTTTTAAATAAAGGCATACACAAGAAGACCGATGGTTTGAGAGAGGAGTTAAAGAAGCCATCTATGTCAAATGTGAAAAAACAACTTTAAACAGAGGACTCAGATTTCATCTTTCCAGCACCCATCAGTCTGCTCTGAACTTAATTCCCAGACAATTCACGCCTTCCATCTAATCAATACAACTCGACAGGTCTCCAGTTGAATACAGTGGAGCGAACACCTTCTCAGGAGGCAGGAAGGTGTGTCACAGACAGAGGAAGATGAGCACAGTTTATAAGATTCTCTCTCTGCTACAGACAGAATTGACAAAGTTACTCGGATGAGCAGCAAAACGGAAAGAAAGAAGAAGGAACCCTTTTTGGGATTATCATGACCTGGATGACTGAGAACCTTCACCAGCAAATATTGATAATATGACAAGAAATCTTTTTGGCTTTATTAATCCACATTAAAAAACACAGTATCACATTGTACACCTCAGATTTACACTTCTCCCCTGGACATAATGACTTCGGCTCGAAGCCTCGTTAGTCCTTCCTCCTGGAGGATGGTAATCAGGATCTGCAAAACATCGTAAAAGATCCAATCACGCCTTTTTTTTTTTGGCAACAAAGAATGCACTGGTTTGTTTTGTACCATTTCAAAAGAATATTGACCACAAAGACCAAATCAAATCTTCCCTCTGGGAGCATCACATCAAAGACGAAGTCTAAGAGAGCCACCTCCCCCTTTTTTATCCTGGCTCCCAAACCCGTCACCTCTTCAATGCTCTTAGGTAGCTCAAAGATCTGATGAAATAGGAATAAACATTTTAAATAACCACACAAACATATATTATGTCCTTTCACAAAAAGGACAATGGAAGTGGCTGGTATCTCTACAGGTCAAATTGCACCTGCAGATTAAGGTTTCTGTAAACAAAAAATTATTTATGTTAAAAATTTGCAATATTGGGACGTTTGGAAAAAAAATAAAAACTAATACAAAAATATGAAAGACTTACACCAACACAATAACACAAAACAAATAAGTTGTGGATACATGTTCAACTATAAGATCTGAATCAGACACTTTTCACCAACATACCCTGGAAATGCACTGCGTTCTCTGTGTGGTTCATCAAGTGCCTCTGGATGACATCATCACCTGGTGTGATGACACTGGGGCAGAGAGGACACCCAAACCCAGACAACAGCAGTTTTCTCTGGAGGAAGGCAGCCTCTTTTACAATCGAGATATGCATCTGCAAAACACGACAAGATCAGTAAATATTGGTATGTAATAAAATCTGATAGGTTGTACATTGATAATGTTTTACCTATAAGTAAAATACAGTAGGGCAAAATACAGCTGTCTCCAGTATCCACAGAACTAAAATGTCTTAAACCATTTTAATTTAATCCATTAATGACATAGAATGCTAAACCATTTTAATTTCTGGTAAACTATGTTGTCTAAGGGCTAGCTTCAGCTGTAGTATTACATTCCTATACATCCCATCAAGCATTAAAAAGATATTGTTCACATGATTGCTCATTGTTAAGAAAAACTTTGCACCTCATATATGTTAGAATACAAACAACAGGAAGATAGAGTTGTTAAAGAAAAACAAGTTTTATTTGACAACTGATTCAGTTAAAACAATATCTGACTAAGATATAGCTACTAAAGCTTAATCAATGACTCTTGTACTTCCTGGACTCCTTTCTCATTGAGAGTTCTCCATAAGGTTAAAATGAGGAAGCCCGACGGAACTTGAAATGTTTTGATAAATAAAAGATGAGTAGTTGGTAAGGTTTTATTTCATTAAAATGTATACTTTGTACTGGCGTGAATAACTTCTGTTTCTGGCAATTTATTTGTATTTGCATTTTAAACTTATTTAAATATCCCCGTGTCTGTTAGTTATAATCTGACTTGACCTATAAAGTTTGAAAAGCATTACGAAAAATAACCCTTTGTTTGTGATTAAAAGGAAACATTCAAAAGTCCGGGTTAGCTTACTTTTGAATCATTCAGAGAGAAAAACTCTGCGGAGAAACGAGAAAAAGAAACTCCATTTACCTCTACTCATATGCTACGATTATAAAATCCATCTTTAAAAAGATATAACTTATATATAAGCTACTTACGCTCATTTTGTCTCCACAGCAAAGATTTCGGATAGAAAAACTTTCGGACGCGCTTTATTGGCTACTACGGTCACGGGACTTCCGGGTCACGGGACTTCCGGGTCAAACGATCACTTCCGGTAATTGACGTCATGGAGGTTCATGCGACGTCATGGAGCTCCGTGCGCCATTTTGATGCAGCTGGGTGCCTCTCGAATCGCGGGTGGATTTTCCCTGTTAGAAGCAATGAAAATGCTATTTTTTGTTAAGCCTATGAATTATAGGAGCACTTTAAGTTATGTTTGCACTGTTTTGTGACTAAATGCAATGTTTGTTGAATGTTAAATGTACATTTTGATGGTTTACTATGTGGAAGTTTTCAGAAGTTCTTCTGTAGGCCTAATGCTAATCCTGGTAGCTCATTTAGAGTTTTACTGATACAAAAGGATTAATTTAAAAAGAGAATATTGTAGTTAGTAAAATATTCTACATAATGAGATATTTAGGTTAAATGTATTTAATGTTATGATTTTAAAAAGCTTTAAAAAATGATTTCATTTGTTAAAATTATTAATCATAAATTCATGGTTGAAACTTGAAAAGATAGAAATGATTAATTTATTTGTTTTACAGAGGTTAAAAATAATTTCATGTACAGCAAATAATGTTTTGAGTTGAACAAAAAAAAACATGCATGTGAAATATTACTGTAGTAATATGAGAACTGAAGATAAAAATTAAGCTATAGCTGTAAGAAGATAGATTTATTTAGCTGTGTACAATAATTTCATTATTGTTGTGCAGGCTAGGTTTTTTTTCCGTGCCGATTAAAAACTGGATCGGATTCTTGGATTCTCTCCAGACGGAGATGGCGAGCTGGTGCCCAGAACCGAACGGAAGCTTCAATTGAAGAACATCATTCTTCTCATTGAACTGGATCAACAAGTGGTAACAACTCAAACCACTGAACAAGAAAGAACTGAACTGAAAAGACATTTTGACTGACTAACGACTAAAAAGACTATTGAAACATTGAGCTCAAATAGGACTGGGGTTTTAGTTTATTTTCTTATTGCCGGCTTAGGATTTTCTTTGGATCCTTGTTAGGAATTATTCTGGCGATTGTCGTTAAGACTGTTGTTATTGTTTTATTGTTTTGTTTTATATTTTTCTAAAATAATAATCAGTTTTTGCTCATTTCTTGCCGCCAGCCACTTCATTTCTGCACCCACTTTACACTCTATTGTAATTCTGTCGAACCTAGCAACTGGTCCATATCCCTATTTAAATCTGAAAGCTTTTAACGTGAGTCCAGGGTTACAAATAGGCCTTTAAGTTTATTAAATCTTTTAAAAAATCCAGAGAAAACTCTCATAAAGAGTAACATCTTCAGGTTTGGTGTGTTTTTACATTTTTCTCCTTATGGTGCGTTCAATTTGTTGTCGGAACTTCCGACTTCTGAGTGGGAAAAATCACTTGGAACACCCCCTTCCCTCCACCCCCGAAGTTGGACTTCCCACTCTGAAAGTTGGAGAATTTTTGTGCCCCAACTTTGGGGAAAAAAGATGGCGGCTCCTCACGAGAACAGTTAAATGCCGTGAAAACATGTTTGTTTTGCAAGATCTGCTTGTTTGGATGTGTCTAAGTTCAGACTCACGTGTAGTTCTTTGTATCTTCTGACTCTAAACGAATTCAGAGTGTTTGCATGAGCGAATTAATTAAAGTCTAAAACATTTTTTTTGAATGTGTGCCGCTAACAAAATGCAACATCTGATGGACAGAGTGCAGTGTGTAAAGTCAGAACAACTCCGTTCTCATCCACTCCCAGTTACCAACGGGATTCCACAGGGGTCAGGACTTGGCCCAACCCTTTTCTCCATTTACATTAATAATATAGCAAATGTTGTTGTAGATTCATTCATTCATTCATCTCTATGCAGATGACACCATCCTCTATTCTGTTGGCCCCTCTCCTGCTATAGTTTCTCAACAACTTCAGCTTAGTTTCAACAGGATACAAAAGGCCCTTTCCAGTTTGCATCTTCAGTTAAACAAATCTAAAACTAAAATCATGTGGTTTGGTAAAAAAGGTCATGCACCATCTAATTCACCAAGTATCTGCACCCTGGATGGAACACCTCTAGAGCAGGTCACTGAGTATAAATACCTGGGAATCTGGTTAGACAAAATCTGTCTTTTTCAAAACACATCAACAATTTGTAGACTAAGATTAGATCTAGAATCAGCTTCCTCTACAGAATGCGTTCCTCTTTCATTTCATTTGCAAGGAAAACATTGGTGCAAATGACCATTCTCCCAGTGTTTGATTACGGTGATGTCATTTACAGATCAGCTTCCAGAAGTTTGCTTCATAAGCTTGATGTTCTTTACCACTCTGCCATCCGGTTTGTTACAAATGCTCCTTTTAAAACTCACCACTGTTCTCTGTATTCTTTTCTTAACTGGCCATCATTGTTCACCCGTCGCAAAATCCACTGGTTTATCCTGATTTACAAAACTCTCCTCGGTTTGTCTCCTCCCTACTTGCAACAGCTGTTGCATTTTTCATCCCCTGCATACAACACTCGATCTGCAAACCTGATTTTGTTAACAGTTCCTAAAACTGCTTCTGCATCAGGATTGTTGTCCTTTCAGTCTGCTGCTGGACACGTTGATCTCAAAGGCAGCTTTTCAAGCTGGGATCAGAACATTTTAAAGATTCCTGCTGCTGTCACTTAGACTGACACCTCATTTTTTATGGCTGCTCTTCTGATCTTGTGTTTAGAAAATTGCTTTTGTGTGTGTGTGTGTTCATGATTTTTGTAAATGTAACTTTTTACTATTTTTAAAATGTTTCTAATTCATGTTATTTTAAATTGTTTTTATATTGTAGCCCTTTTCCTTTCTCCCTCAAAAGACATTGTCTTTTGCCAGGCCACAGTTGTAAATAAGAAATTTGTTCTTAATCTGTTTTGCCTGGTTAAATAAAGGTATTATTAACAATGGTAATGTGCTTGTATGTGAACCAAACATGAGAAGAAATAAAACTGTAAACTGGACTTCCCAGTTCCGACCTCCAAGGAAAAATCGAACGTACCTTTAATTCCACAGATTTTATGATCGAATCCCGTTTGATCCAGTCTGAACAACCTCTATGTCTAAATAGAACTCCTGATTTATGACGTAACTGCAGCTTTCACTTTTATTAATGAAGTATTTTTGAATTTGACTGAAAGCTGAACCAAACAGGCATAGATGAATGGATGTGTCACAAACTGAAGGTTCTGCAGCGTTTTTAGACATGTCATAGAAATACGTTATTTTGTGTGTGTGTGTGTGTGTGTGTGTGTACTCATGTTTACTTGCTTGTTTTACTTCCACTCTGAGTGTTTATTCCAAATGATGATCAATGCCTCATGAAAACTTTTGGAGCCAATTCAGAGCAAAAACGATGATGCATAAACTCCTCGTTCATCTCTTCATTAGAGCTCAACTTTTCAGAGCTTCACACACTCTGAACTCACTCTCTCTCACACACGCACACACACGAAGTGAAACAGGCCAGCTCTGCACCGTAAGACGATTTAAAGCCCTCACACACTCGCACAGCGCTGCCAGCACAGCTTGCCATCAGGGCTGGCCGACTCCAAACGATGTTTCCAATCTCTCGCACCATCTGCTCCTCACCTCGCCGTTATGGAAAGGAGGAAGAGTGCAGCTTCCTCTTCCTCCTCTTCCTCCTCCCTGCGAGGCTGGCCATCTTGTGTGGAGGTGTGAAAGCTCTGGGATGTCGAACCCCCTTGAAAATATCAGCGATAGAAGTGACTTCATGTGCGTGAACTTCTTCTTCTTTCCCTCTAAGAGCCGTCGTCCGGGGAGATTTTATCAGATTTTAATTAAAATATTTTGGATCTGGCCTGCAGGATGCTGGAGTTTCTGCAAGCCAACAGTAAATCAATCAAGAAAAGAAACAAAATAGAAGATTTATCCCTTCAGAATACATTTTATTGTTTATAAACTCATTTTATGTGAGTCAAAACAGAAAACAAATTATTTAAATTTAAAAATATTCATGTTTTCTTTTTTGTCAAAGCTGCTCATTGTTTTTTTCCTTCAAGGCTGAAATGCTTCACAAGAACATGAATAATAGGATGAGACTGCAACAGAAAATTCGCAGCAGAAAATGTGTTCCAGTGAAGTCAGAAAGCGTTTTTGTTTCATGTTTAATTTGTACTCAAAGGGATTTTTCTTTTGTTTTATGAGTTATTCAGTAAAGAAACTTAACATTCATTGAAAAGTGAAACAAAAACATTTTAAATTAAGAAAAACTTCAATTTTAAAGTAAGCTACTTGACAATGTGAGACAGATCTAAAATCTAAAGTGGAAATCAACCAACTCTATTCAAATAGTAGTTTTACTTTGAAGGGGACTTTTTGTTTTGAAACTTTTGTATTTATTGTGTTTTATTTAATTTGAATATTTCTTCTTAACAAACCAATATTTTGGTGCTGAATAAGTTCTGATAGAAACAAGTATGACTTATAAACAAACTGGCAAAGAAGAAAAAACACCAGTGAGATCAGGAAGACAAAGAAAGCAAAATAAATCAATGAATAAAGCAAAAAAAAAAAAAAAAATAAAGAAACACAAATCATTTCATCCTTTCACAGCAGCTCAAGCAAAAACAGTTTCGGCATTTACAGTCTTACAAAAAGACTTGCATATTTGACGAAACAGGATAGTATGGAAGCACTGAAAGGCCAAAAAAGTAAATGGTTGTTACATATCCTTGAAACCTATTTTCTTTTTGCTGTTGACTAGCAAATTTAAAAAGTTATTGATGAGAAACAAAAGCTTTCAGTGCAATTTTTTCTTTCATTTTGGCCAGAAGCAAAACAAAAAAGTTTTTTTTGAGCAAAAAATGTTTTAAGGCTGTTCCAGCTTCTATGTTTTACAGCATTGCATTTCTCTTTTTGCTCTGTGACTTTAAGCAAATAAATATGTTTTTGGAGGGAGACAAATGCTTTAAAAAAAATCAGAATCATTCTGAAAAGGATTTTTCATTTCTAAACAAGGCAGAAATATTACCCTTTTTGTGTTTAATCCTCAAACATTTTCTTCTTATTTTCTTATGATTTCATGACTTATAAGGAGATGAACAGTTCTTAGAGAATAGAACAATACATTCTTTTTTTCTTATGACAGAAGCAAAAAATAAACAAAAACAATGGAAGTTAAATTGAACTGCAAGGTTGAAAAAAGGTAAGAAACAAAATTTCTTTTTTTTTTTTTTTAAACTTTATGACTCTTGAGCACATGAAAAAAGGTTTGGAGGGACAAAAAGTGTGTCCCCTCCTCTGTCCTTCACTGTCTGCTATGGACCTCCTGAATCATGCAAGCCCGGCTGCCATGGTTACCAAAAATGCTCTTTTTGTATCATCTCCATCTTACATCATCACATTTAGTCATTCTAACAGTCCTGACCTACATATTTTAATCTTATCATTAGCTGCTAATACAATGTTGTTTTTTTCCCAACTTCAATGTTGATAAAATGCCCATAAGTTTAGAAAAAATTACCCAGAATGCATAAGTCATCAAACATGGTCACTTGCCCTTTAAAAGGGTTAATGAACCAGACAGGTTGGAACCAGTTTCAAGTCAGTTTCTGTCAGAAAGGGACAACTTTGAGAAGAGTTGGTGACCAAAGCGAGACATACTTACGTAAGACATCTGGTGATTAAATGGCAATTCCACAAATGTTGCAACTTGTTCACAAATGCTTTATAGTGATTAGTGATTTAGTGACGTCAATGACCTCACAGTCCTCCTTTAGCAACAAAGATCACCTGATGGGAGTCGTCCTTATTTTGATTTCCAAAGTTTTGAGTCAGAAATAGACTTTAGACAAATGGCACAGATCAAAATGTGGAAGGTGTTTTAAAATTGGAGGTCAAAGAGTTAAACAGGACCTACAGAACAACACAAAAAGAAGACCTGCACAGATTAAAAGTCTGGGAGTTAGACGGATGTGAGCAGAATTACAAACAGCGGCTGATTGATTTGCAGCTGAAGCGTGTTTGGAAGCAAGAGATGCATCACATGAGTAATTAGCCCCTCATTTCCTTAAACTCCTTTACGTTTTCCTTGATTCATTTCCTCCCTTTCACAGCATCGTACATATTTATGAGAAAAGCTTTGTCTGCAGTGTTGTTTACCTACTTGAAACTGTGTAGTTAAAAAAAACAACAACTCTGTATCCCAGAAAAACTCACCCAGTCTGTTTAGGCATTTAAATATTCATCTTTCCTCCCAAGTCCAGCAGCATCCTGCACCTCCTGCTCGGGGATCACCGGTCACTCCCAGGCCAGCTGGGACTTGTCATCCCACCAGCGGGTCCTGGCTCGGCCCGACACTCTGGGTCCTCGCAGGACGCTCAGGAACCAGCCGGTCGTTCCTGAATCATTTTTGTTTTTGCTTTTACAAGCTGCTATGTTTGATTCCCTACAATTTTGTTTAATATGCAAAGTGGGGACAAAAAATAGGAATAACCCCAGAAACTAAAATAAAAAAACTCAAAATGGAGGAATGGATTTTTAAAGGATGTCAAAAAATAAAATAAAAAGCTGAAAGTTTGTAAGTTCTGAAGATTAAGGAGTAAAAGAAGTCAGAAGGGACACAGTATTTGGAATGAATCTTTTCAGGTTTTCAGCAATTTTTCTGGCTCCAGAGCAGGTTTCCTGCATCTGTTACCATGGAGACAGAAATAAGCCAGCTAAAATCCCCAAAGTGGACCCAAAGTTTCTCAAGTAATGTTCTAAACTGTTTTGTACTACAGGATAAGAGAGAGGAAAAATAATGATGAAACAGACAAAACAAGAACAAATAAAATCCAAACAAAAGTTCTAATTGGTCAGATGGAGTATTAGTATTAGTACTTTCTTCAAAAACCTGCTAGTCCTATGCATGTGTGCTGCCCTCTGGTGGAGGATCTACAGGAGGACAAAAATC
This sequence comes from Callopanchax toddi, assembly GCA_006937965.1. Classification (NCBI taxonomy): domain Eukaryota; kingdom Metazoa; phylum Chordata; class Actinopteri; order Cyprinodontiformes; family Nothobranchiidae; genus Callopanchax; species Callopanchax toddi. Next base: position 4,144,056 of record SSNR01000014.1, read on the forward strand.
ATTTTATTTCTTTATTGCTATTAAATTGTTATATTATTGCATTATAATAAAAAAATTATCATTAAATTGACATTAAAAAGAGTCAAAAGTTTAGAACTTTCCTAATAAAACCATCAAACTGCAGGTTTTCTGGGTGAGATTTAATGATTTTTCTCTTCCTTTCACGCTGTTTTGCAGCCACTGACGGTTTGCAATCAGCGGCTCCATTTCATGACAGAAGACTAAAAGCTATTTTACATCAGAAAGAAATGAACCTGATGTCTAGTTCTGCAGATTCAGTCAGCAACAAAACAATAAACATCCACTGCGTCAGAACCACTCCAGATACTTTGGATATAAAACCATGGAATCAGCTCTAAAGCAGAAAATCCTTTTAAAACTCCATTATATACTTGCTTTTATTTTTTAGAAATCTGCATATTTTAGATGATTTCATGTGTTTATGACATTTTACTCTAAATGATTTAAACCAGGATGATTCATGAGAGTTTAGTCGTGACCTTCCAGGCAGATTACAGGATAAATAATTATGATGAGAAGTCTCACCCTGCTGCATCCTCGTTCACTCATTAAACCCAAATGTCGCTGAGTCTTTCTGATCAATATCACAATTATGCTAAGTCAAAATTATGAGATAGTAGTTAAAAATTTTATCCTCGTTACTCATATTTTAAAACTATCTCATAATTATGAGATGCTTTCTCATAATTAAGAAACAATATCTCATAATTATGACAGTACCTCAAATTTACAAGATACCTTTCATAATTATGACTATGAGATATTTTGCATATTGCTGACTTAGCATCTTCTCAAAATGTGATCTCACAATTTTGACTTTGTATCTATTGATTATGAGATAATTTCTCATAATTATGACACGGATCCAGATATAGAAAGCCCCAGTGGCCTAATGGATAAGGCACTGGCCTCCTAAGCCAGGGATTGTGGGTTCAAGTCCCATCTGGGGTGGGCCTTTATTGGTTCTCAGGAGAAGAGAGAGATGACAAACTACATACTCTATCAGGTTCTATAGGTATTTCCCCCCAAATTCCCATTCTCTCATAATTATGAGATAATCTCTTATATTATATTTCAGAATTATAACTTAGAAGCTTAATTATGATACATCTCATATTTAAGGCATATCTCATAATAATGAGATGCTTTCTCATAATTAAGAAACTGTATATCATAATTTTGACTTTTACTCTCATAATGTTTACTCATTATCTCATAATTGTGATGTAAACTCTTATAGTTATGAGATTAATACTCATATTATTGAGGGCATCTTTTAAAATGAGTCATAGTTATGAGATACCTTTTCATAATCTTGACTTAGTATCTCAAATTTATGAGATACCTTTTTAGAAATATGACTTAAAATCTTATAACTATGAGACATTTCTAATATAGCTTACTTAGCATCTTCTCAAAATGTGATCTCATAATTTAGACTTTGCTTCTTGTGATTGTGAGATCATTTCTCATAATGATGACATAGTAGCAAGCCCCAGTGGCCTAATGGATAAGGCACTGGCCTCCTAAGCCAGGGATTGTGGGTTCAAGTCCCATCTGGGGTGGACTTTTTCAGGTTTCAGTGACAGAGTGTCTTCCAGGTCTATTAAAGTGTTTGCTCTCTGCTCCTCACGGTTGGGTCAAATGCAGAGAACAAATTTGACTATGTTGTACTGAGGTGTATATGTGGACACAGTCTCTCCTTCCCTATAATTATGATGTAGACTCTCATAATTTTGACGTAAAATCTTATTTTTTTGAGATATCTCATACTTTGACTAAGTATCTCAGAATGATGAGATAGTATCTCAAATGTTTCATGTACTATATTATAATTTTGACCTAGTATCTCAAAATTGTGAGATTCTGTCTCATAATTATTTAGCATTTCATAACTACTCATCTGCTTGATTTGCGAGGATGCAGGTCTTGCGTTGGTTGAACAAAGACCATCCTCCTGCAGTGGCAAAGACTTCATCCTGAGAAATCCATAAATGAAGGTGAATTAGTTTAATTTGGGGTTGACTTTAGCTCAGAACTGGAAATGGTGTAAATCTGAACTTTTTTCCTAAATGCACTTAAATACATCACAAAACAGAACCCAATAAGGAACTAAGATGTGGAAATTTTTCATGCTTTTTTTGCAATTAATGCCAGAGACAAACCAAAAATACTAATTGAGATAAAAAGAAGTTAGTTATCTCAGTCGTTTTTAAACATTTTGTAGTCAAATACTTGTGTTTAATAATTTATAATCCATGTCAAGATCACACCGGTTTATGTTTGCATGACTTATAATACATGACCGAATGTTTCCACAAAATCCAACAGCTAAACAACCAACAAAACAAATTATATAACCAGAGAAATGATCACCGAACGTCTCGTCGAGCTCACAGCGAGCCCAGAATGTGTGACTCTCTGCTGAAGCCGACTGCCAAAAAATGTCAGCATGTACAAGTCTAAACTTCTCTGCTGGTTGAATATAGTTTATGGAAGTTTCTCTGCCCACACCTCCAGCAGAAACCATGCAACTTTCTGTTCGTTCCCCCCCACCACACATCCTTCCAGCAGCAAAATCAGTGTTCGGGAGGAGTTGTTTGTTTGTACAACCTGAACACGCGTGTGAACGGCGACGCTGTGCATGAATGTTTCAGCAGCGAGTACCGTGGCCAGCATGCTGGCTCGCTCCTCAGCAGATTTCCACCAGGACGAGTTCCAGCACGCTTGCTGTTTAACATTTCTCAACAGCTCTTCCAACCACAGTTAATGTGACACTTTTGTCTTCTATAACTTTCGGACAAAGAGATGAAATGCTAATTTAAAAAAGGAAACAGATTAGAGTTGGAGTGAGAAGTCTTCAGTAAGAATCAGAGAGTTGGGACTTCTGGTGAAGACGGCTTGAAGATACAGGTTTCTGACCTCCTGGATCTCTCTGTGGCCAACCGCTCTGAAGAACCATGAAATCCCGGATCATGGTAGTCCTTAACAGTTTAATCCACCTGAAACTCTAATCCATGTAAGGAGAACGAGATCTTGACCTTTTCCCTCCATTCACATTTACCCCTCAGAAATAAAAAACCCTTCACCTCACACTTCTAACCTTCTCTTGACCCACTATTTTGTTTTTGATTGGTGTCATGATACTCGTACTGCTTCTTGGTCACCTGGTTTACCTTTGACTTGTTGACCTTTATGGTTACACGATCTCCAGATGAGCTTAACCATCTGTAACTTCACACTGTCACAGCTTTTGTCTCTACTGTGCTTATTGGCTTTGAGTGAGATTTTCTGAACAAGCGCTGCTCAGGAAGTAGAACTAAGCCTGTTTAATCCCAGCTGACATGTGTTTGTATGACCAGTGCGGGCCCCATCAGGCCTCACTGGGTATAGGATGAATGAATCAACAGGAGGCTCTTTAATGAGATGAACATGCACAGAATTATTGAATGGTGTAACACAATATGATATGATACATTATAATATGATACAATACAAAATGATGCAATACATTATAATACAATATGATGCATTATAATCTAATCTAATACAAAATGGTGCATTATAACCCTGTGGGTCTCTGTGTGACTGATGAGGTCATTTGACCTTTTATAAACGTTTACGTGGTGTATCTCTCATTTTTATTATGTGAGCCTGGCCCTAACAGTTGGGGGCTCATCCGGGATATTCACTCTGGCAGGTCATTTTTTAAACTTTTGACAGTTGTAAATTTAACAATGGGGGCTCATTGAGTAGAGGAGCTGTGTGCCTCAGGTGGTGAATGCAGAGCATGTGTGCCTGTGAACTTGGTGTGGTATGGGCCCACTGTGTGTGTTGGTGGCAACAGTTCACGTTTCAGTTCAGATTGCTGGTTGCTACTTTTGGGTAGTGTTGTAGTAACTGTGGTTCAACAATCCATTGTGGCTGCTGTGCACTTTTTATTTGTTACATTATCACCTTCTGAGTACAGCATTCTTGTTTGTGTGTGTGTGTGTGTGTGTGTGTATTCTTTGTTGATCCTCGCTAAGTGCACATTTGGGCATGTGATTTTGGCTGTAGCACTTTTGTGCTTGTTTATTCTGCTGCAGCAGAAATGGGTTTTTAGTGGTCTTAGTTTAGTGGTTTTGCTTTTGGAGCAGGATACTTGAGTCCACATGAAAGTGGACGTATTTTTTTTTTGTTCCCAGAGGGAGGGGGGGGGGGGGGGGGGGGGGGGGGGGGGGGGGTTACGACCCTGGGTCTCTGTGTGGCTGATCAGGTCATCTTACCTGCTGGGGATCACCTGTGGACCTGGGAATCCTTTGCAATAAAATCCTGCATTAACACCTTTGCTCTGCTACCCCCTCAGGCATGCTGCCATATTTCTGTTTGTTTTAGGGTTACAGCTTATCAGTGCTTTAAGTGGAAAAAAAATAAGTGCCGGTACTCTCCTTATTAGTTCGAGATTATACATATAAATATACATCTCTGTATGTATGTATGTATGTATGTATGTATGTATGTATGTATGTATGTATATATATATATATATATATATATATATAATCCTCATGAAAGAAATTCAGGTTCACTCAGTCATCAGTTTAGTCACTAATTCTTCCCAATGCGTCCTCCCCTCATACCTGTAGACTCCATCACTGGATTCTATTTGTCTAAAAGACAATTCAAGACAAGACACCTCTCTGTCTGTCCTCTCTTCTACACCTGGCCCATAATAAATGTCACAGGAGGTCTAGTGAAGATATTCAGCTCTAGTCTAGTTAACTAGACTGTCAGTTCTGCTCTGCAGACTAAGTCCGGCTTACCTCATCATCTCCAACACCTCTACTGTCTTCAGCTCTGCAGCAGCATCAGACTGGAACATTTACTAAACACCCTGAGGTTTATACTCTGACATCTATTACAACCTATAAATCTAAACTTCATCAGGTTATTATGTATAATAACTAGGGATGCTCCAATCACGTTTTTTGCTGCCGATCACCAATACCAATCACATCGATTGACTGTAAATTTCACATTGTAGTGATGATGAGGGCTAATGGCTACTTGATCTGTAGAAAATGAACCATAAATCTCCTTCATTTGGATAAAAACAGGTTTTACTGACTTTTTCTAGGATGAAAAAATACAAAAACTTGAAGGCACCATGTAGACATCATCCATCCATCCATATAGAAATCTATTATTTATAGATATATATTTACAATACCAATAGAAATCTATTATTTTTATATATATTTAAATAATTAAACATATGTTCTTGCAAGATCCCCGTTAATTAGTTTGTGGTTGAAATAACGTTTTGAGAAAAATAGTTGGGTTTTTTTTTACTGCTTTTCAGACACAGAAAAGTCGACATTGTTTGACACTCTGGTCCATTTTATGCCCAAAAAGAAAAAACTTATAACTGACAATGATCTGATCATTACTAAAGAGTCTACCTGCTGCTCTCTCAGCTCCTCCTCCCTCCACCTGTCTGATCCACTGCGCCATGGCACGCTGCTCCTCTCGAGCGCGAGCTCTCCGTCATTAATATTTAAATTATTGTCTTTTAATACCAAATTGAAGAATTATCTCAGCCCGAGCTCTGAGCCAACTATGGAGCGGTGGTCCGTTCAGGGGACGCGAGTCTCCGCTTTTCCTTTCTCATCCGGTGTTTCACCAAATTCTGTCACCCTCCTGGAGTCACTAAATATGGCTGACAAATGAGTTCTCTCATCCACCTGCATTTCTCCTGCACTGCCACCGCGCTCGCCCTCTGCACCTCCCGCCATGCGCTGCTCGTAATATGAGGCAACTACGGCCACCGGAAAAGCTCAAAATTATATTGAGGTAATACCAGAAAAACTCCCGGTACGGACGGAACGCTGGAAATAAGTGCCGGTACGCTGAGGAGTCAAATTTAGAAGTCCCGGTACGGCGTACCGTTCCGTATCGCCCCACTTAAAGCACTGCATTTAACATTTGTTTATTTTACAGGTCAACCACAATTAGTTTAAGGTTAGAATACATTTATATTTGATGAACTTTTACATGGGGTGTCTCTCCTTTTTGTGTGGCCACGTGATCCAGGCCGTTACAATTATATAATACAATCTATAAGATACAAAAGGATACATTATAATAGAATATGATATTTAATAATATATGATACAAAATGGTACAATGCATTATAATATAATAGTACAACATGCTCTTCTAAGTGATGGACTACACAGCTCTTTACATACAGTCACTCACATGCTGATGGCAGTCAGCTACATGGTAGTCACCAAAGCAAAGTGATCAGACACAGGCGCCACCAGACCCTCCAACCTCCACCAGCAGCATGTGGGTGAAGTGACGTGCCCAAGGACACAACGACAGCGTAACCCAGCCGGAGAAGGTTCTGAACCAACAACCCTTCACTTGCAAGGTGAACGCTTTACCTAGTGAGCTACTGCTAAATGATACATTAGAATATAACATGATACAATACAGTATAATACAATATATCATAATAATACAGTACAATGATTCCCTGAAGGGACTTGTGAAAAGAAAAGAAGAAGATAATATGATGCAAGATATTACAATATATAATAAACATATATCATATGTGTTTCTAGTGAAAAATTCTCGTGCACTTTGTAATTTTCTTTTGTTTTTATGGGTTTTTATTTTGTCCTGTTTTATTTCTTCTTCTTTGTTTTCCCCGATTTTTCCTTTATCATTTTTCAAATTTTTATTTCTTATTCAAGTTTGTTGTTTTTTTTTCTAGACAATTTTGAGTTTCCAGGTTTTTTCTTCTTTTGTTGTGTATTTAGCTTTTTTATAAATAGATTTAATTATATATTTTTTCCAAGTTGTGATGTGTTTTGATTTGCTTTAACTTCAACGCTGTTGTGTTTTTTAACACGGTCTGATGTTTCTAAGAATTTAGTTTTCTAAAATGCTGAATTATCAGAAATATTGAGTTTAAAAAAAACCATTTGTACATTTAGATTGATCTTTTCCCCCTCACAGAATGTGGTCTCTGCAATATTAAGAAGATTTGAAAGGTTTTGCTTATTGGTACATCTGGTAAGTTTTTTTTTAACCGTATTTTAAAAAAATTATTAATGTTGTGTTTTCTAAAGTTTAGAAAATTGTCTTCAGTTTGCAATTCCTTTAAACTGATGCTAACGAAATGTTTAATGTTCAGAGAAGTAAGAGGTGTGTTTTCTGAAATGTAGAATTTCCAGAACAGTTCTTTTCTTCTTTTTAAAACACTGTATTTGTTAAATTTAGCTTTTTTTCCCCCCACATATGTTTTGTTTAGTGCAGGTAAGTGAAACTTGACAACAACATAACTGCTTTAAATGTCAATATTTAATGACAGCTTGACCTTTGATTCTAACCTTTGACTGCTGGACTTTAAAGGTCTGACAGACATTTCTCCTTTCTGGTGTTATAATAAGAATTTTCCCCAGTAATTCCTTCCTGAGGTGCTGCAGACCTCTGAACGGTGTCTACAGACAGCAGAGTGATGTAACGCGAGTCCCACTAAACGTGTAATTTTTATATTTATAAGAAGTGATGGTGCAGCATTCTGGCCTGATGATGTAAAGCGTAGAAATCTGGGTGTGATGAAATACGTGAAAACAAGCGGTGAAACTACAAACACAACAGGGAGCAAACTCCTCAAAATCAGAGCTCCAGACCAAAAAAACAAAGTTCCTGTTGGCTCAAATGTAAACGATGTGATAAATATAGACGCTGAGTTTTCTCCTGAGATGTTTCTGCTGCAGGATCAGGTGAAGCATTGACAGGTGAGTGTGTGTGAGTGCTGACACACTCACAAGCATTGTTATTGTTTTCTAAATCTGAAAAGCTTTTCTGAAAATAGAAACAACAAAAAGGTGGAGAGAGTTTACAGCTCTGTGAGAGGTGACTTTTTAAAGAATCACCTCATAAAACATTACCCAAACTTTGCTTTTTCTGCAATTTATTTCAGTTTATCATCTAGATGATGTCATTTATATCAGAGATACGGTGAATCTGTTTAAATTGGCATCTTATTATGACACTTTTAGAGGAAATAATCCCATGGAAAATGCAACATTATCACAATAAATATGTAAAATCAACAGAAAATAATCATTTTGTCATTTGGCAAGGACCCACAGACCTGGCCCCAAAACCCATGGAAGACATGGAGGAGACCCAAGCCCCAGACATCCAGAGGCCATGCAGAGTAAAGATAGAGAAAAGCGCGGAGATCACCCTGCAGGGGTCACCCAGCAGCCGCTGTGCAAGATCCCCATGGGGCTGCAGCGACAGGCCCCTCCTGCAGCCACCAGGGCAGATCCCCAAGACCCAAGGGCAACCCGGCCCCAGCAGAGGCTCTACAGGGCCAGAGGGCTCAGATCCCACCAAGGAGCCACCGGGGGCGAGCAGGCAGATGCCCTAACCCTAGGCCCTGGACACCGAGACCCAACAATATGCCGGCAGACAGAGGCACCATCCACTGCCAGGAGGCATGGCAGAGTAGAATAGGATAAGTTGTCTCAGGGGGGACAAAGCCCGACCTGAAAGAAAAACAATGTCTATTCTTCATAATGTGGCATTCAAACTGATGAATGAGGAAAAATCTGTTGTATGGTTACCATAGTTACTGTTTCTGCATATTTGATTGTCTGCATGAGCCACAGAAATGCCCTCAGTGGGTTTATGAAAAATTCTAACTTTTAAAACTTTTTTTTTACAGAGAAAAAATTTCAGAAAACAACCACATCTGTCAGGGTTTTTTGCCTCCTAGAACAAAAATTGTACATTCTCATATTTCAAATATGTAAATCTGGATGGATTGTGGTGTTTTAAGGCTTTTTTCCCCTCTCTCTGGCTCAACCATCACTAAATCAAAACACAGTGCTGGTGCAGGAAATCATCTCAAACGTGAAGGTAGAGATTGTTTCCAGGGTCAACATTTATTAACACTGATTTAGTATCACTCAAATCAAAGGAAGGCCTGCATCAAACGGACATTTCCTTGAGGAAAATGCTGTTCCTGGATCAGTCAGTACACAGTAAATATATAGATAACATCCAAAAAGGCCTTTTTAAAAAAAAATCTAATATACTGTATGTGAAATTTAACTCATTCAATCTTGCGAGAGGCTCAAGAACTGGGTAAACTTCCTCTAAATGCGATGAATTGTTCACACAACACAAGTCCCATCATCCCTGGGGATCTTGCACAACATAAATACTTCTGTCTTTGACACTTTTACAAACTATTTTTATGTTTTGTTGAGAGTTCCAAGTCACATCTGCTGGTAAAGATGACCTGGAGACTCCTAGAAAACTTCAGTTTGCCAAGATCTAAAGAATCACGTCTGAATTTTCCACATCTTCCTGCCAACTTCATATCCACTGCAGGCATAAAGGAAAAGCAGAATTAAAGAGACAGGTTCTGAGAAAAGAGGGAACTGAGAGCTGATAATCTCTCCTAAATTCACAATATAGGTGAAAATACAAAAATCAGACAGAAAGCAGTGATCCCTCCTCCTGAATGGACTCTGTCTCTTGTCGTATGGACACGTTGGACAGCGGCAGATTGAGGGGAAAAGTAGCAGCTTTACAGAATAGAGAAAGAAAGAAGACAAAAACAAAAGTCTAACAGAAAAAATCCTCAGAAATCCTGACATGTTCCAGTGTTAATAACAGTAGATTTGTTCCTCATTAGTCCCTGATCCTCTCTAAAAATAACACATTGAAAACATTTTTGTTAAGCAAAGAAAAAAAATCTCCCAAACTGAAGTAGAGAGATGGATTTTTTGCTCTGCTCTGCTCTCCTCCTGCAAAAGTTGATCCTTCTTCTGTTGTTCTTCAGAGGATTCCCAGAGGACCCGTCTCAGGAATTCCAACAAGATCTGTGGAGAAAACTAAACATGCAAAAAGAAAATGTGCTCACTTTGTTTGGGTATTTGTTTTTTGGGGATGTTGGTTTAATGTTAGTCTGTGTAGACTTTCCAGTAAAGCTATCCTGTGGCCTGTTATTCAAGTGTTAGTTTAAAATATGTTCTTTTAGTTTTTTCCTGACAAGAACATTTCAGCCATTTTGAAGTCTTTCTTTTGAGAAATACAATGAATGGCTTCTGTTCAGAGAAATCCAGTTTAGGTCAGTGGTGTCCAAACTATTCAAGATATGGGCCAAAACCTACAAGCTGAAAGTCCTTGTGGGTCAAAAAAATGCATTTGTTTAAAACAAAAACATGAGGAAAAAATATTTGATCATGAAAAAGAACAAAGAATTTATGTTTTGTAGAACAGGTTCGCTAAACCTTTAAGAGTAAACGCCTCTCATTTGTTGGATTTAATAAAAGAAAAGTATCAAATTCCCAGGATTCCATGGGCCAGTTGTTCATCTTGGTCTTGAAAATAAATTTGAGCACCAAGAACGGGATACTCTTTAGGTGATGCTGCGGCATTTAATGAATGGTGCTCACACATTACTGATGGATCCTTCAGGTAGGACTACAGACCTGGCCCCAAGGCCCATGGAAGACATGGAGGAGACCTACGTCCATAAACACGTATCCGAACGTTGTTTACAAACCTCACAGACGATGAAAAATAACACAGTCAGGAGCTGCACAGAGATCATCTTCAAAAAACGTAGGTTTAGCCTAGTAGCCAGTATTTGTATTTATGAATATAGGTGTCTTTGGGGCCACTGCGTCATGTCCTTGCGCCGTTCAGCGGAGGCTTACAGCTGTTCTTTGTCATAAAGTAGTCCAAAGTCTAAAATAGTACCTGTAATTCCTTTGTGTCACTTTTTTATTTTCACTTGCAGTCGATATGTTTACTGAGGTCACTAGGCAGAATTAGTATCACTAGTATCACTACTGAGTGAGTTTAAGGACTTTTTTCTCACAATGCTAGTTGTTACCATTCACTTACTGTGCTTTACGCTAAGCTAAAGCTAAAGGAGTACTGCTGGATCAGGAAAACGGCTGGACTGTTTACAAATTGTTTTTGCCCATTTATCTAACTATGAGGAATATGGCAATAGACAAAAAAAAAAAAAAAATCACTTTCTGGTGGAGTATCCCTTTAAGTCCTCTGCTATGTACCTCTCTCAGGGTGTTTATTATCTCAGCAGCTCTGCAATCAGTCCAAAACAAAACTGAGAGATCATCAGCTGTGTGTTTAGATGTTTATTCTAATCATTTCTCACAAAGACACCATACATGGAGTTAATGTTTGATTCGTTCAGAGAGGGTGTTTGTGGCCAAACCGTGAACAAATGGGTGCATATATTAGATGCGGATGAACACAAACTCACTTAAAAGTCTCCTCACTTAGACACTAACAGATAACACACACTCAGATACACACACATTATAGCCCCGGAGCTCTGACAGTGATGAATTGGAGAGTGTGTACGAGGCAGCAGAGAGCAGTGATGAACACGGCCGCGGAGACGAGAGGAAATCACCAGGGGAAAGTCTGTGTGTGTGTGTGTGTGTGTGTGTGTGTGTGTGTGTGTGTGTGTGTGTGTGTGTGTGTGTGTGTGTGTGTGTGTGTGTGTGTGTGTGTAGACCAGAGATTAAGTGGTGGATGAACTCCGCATACAGGTAACACTCCAAATGTTTGTTTACTTGTGTTTTATACATTAAAATATTGTCAATTTCTGCAAATTATAAGCAAGGTAAGAGAAGTCATCCTCTACAAAAAAATGTCTTAGGTGTGATTTTACTTCTTAGTCAGGAAAATGTCTCATTTACTTACAGGGACAGGGCGGGGCTTAAGACGAATACTGCAGCCAGCCACTAGGGGGTGTTTTGGGTCAATTTGGCCTCACCTTCAGCATTACACTGCTCCAAAGACAGGGTGTGACTTGTAATTTTTTCATGCAGCATCTTTTCTACTCCAAACCCTCATAACCAATGAGATTGAAGCACTGGAAATCTCTACCACTGAGACTTTATTTCAAAAGCAAAAACTTAGAGCAGAAGCAAAAGGAGGTGCAGCACAATCAAAACGTGCCCTTCAGAATAAAAGCCTAAATGGTCTGAACAAAGTGAGAACCAAAAGATATGTAAGTAAAATATGAATTGTGTAAAAAAAAAAAAACTTTATGAATTTGTTTATTTTGTTTTTAGAGTTAATTTTTTTGATTTTGAATTTCACACTTTTGCTACTGAAATGTTGTATTTGGTTGCTTTATTTTGATGTATTTTGTGTGTGACTATATATTTTGAGCCTTTTAGCACAAATCTTATCCCATATAGTTGTTGCTGAATTTTTCCTGTGCAGAGAAATAGTTTCACAGTCTGAACTGAACTCCCTGCAGCTGAGTCCTGTTACTTAACAAAAACATTTAAACGCTCACAAAATTAATAATAAAAGAAAGTCGATCCAAAACCGCTGAGCTGCTGAAATCTGATCTCATCCAGAAACTTTTTCCTTTCAAACTCAAAGCTTTTCTGAGTTTTAGTATAAGAAGTAATGATGCAACGCAGCTGCAAAAACACACACACACACACACACACACACACACACACACACACACACACACACACACACACACACACACACACACACACACACACACACACACACACACACACACACACACACCTCTTTCTGCTGCCACACAGAAGAGGATTTACTTAAATACAGTAAAGTGTTTCTCTGATTGCCAGTGTTGCTCAAGCAGATTTAATGAAGCAGCTTTGTGTCAATTGACTTTGAGACTGAAACACAGAGAGAGGAAAACACTTTGAAAAACATCCATAATTACTCTGACTGAACTGAATGTGAGATCAAGGACAACAAAGACATAAAGTGTAATAAATGAAGAGGAGGAATGGAGGAGTGTTTTTTACTCTTTAATGTAATGCCTGTATGTATGTGTGTGTGTGTGTGTGTGTGTGTGTGTGTGTGTGTGTGTGTGTGTGTGTGTGTGTATCCTTCCAGGAAAAGGCTGTACATGCTGTACTGTGTGTGTGTGCGTGTGTGTGTGTGTGTGTTTCTGCAGATATATAATGTATTTGATCCGCCTCTCTGACTCGCACTGAGCCAACTGAAGCATCAGTAGATTTTACTGCTAATCTTTATATATTTATACTTTTAAAGTTTTTAAGGCTATAAATGTCTTTTCCCCTCTCAGTGTTTCATTGAAATCTGAATTCTCCAAAACTCTGTGTTTATGAAAATTCAAAGAACAGATTCAAACAGTTCTAATCCAGTGAGTTCTGGATCACGTCCTCAGAGGACGGCGAACAGAAGGCATCCTAATCACATGAACAGCCTCAGCTGACTCCTTTTGGCGAGGAGGAGTATCAACTCTACTGTGATCTCCCCCAGATGATGGAGCTCTTCATCTTATATCTAAGGCTGAGCCTTGCCACACAATGGAGGAAGATAATTTCAGCCAGGATCTCGTTCGTTAGGTCACAATCTGAATCTCTACCATAGATTAAGATACAGTAGAACGTTGATCTCCTTTTTCACCACGACAAACCAAAGCAACGCCTTCATTACTGCAAATGAAATCCCGATCCATTGGTCCAATCATCGCCTATGAACAACACACCAAAATACTAGAAAAATCTGTGGCAACGACTCACTACAGAGGGAGCATTCCACCTTTTTTCAGGTGAGACCTCAGATTTGAAATCTCAGGTGTTGGTGACTGACACTCTGTCAGAGCATGTGAACCGGTTGTATGAGCCACAACAGGGAGCGCAGCTTAGAACAAGTCACTCAGATCACAGGCTAAACGCGACCAGCCTGTGCTGGTCCGAACCTGACAAAGTTACCATCGGCCCAACGGGCAAATGCCCAGTTTGCCCAAAGGCCAGTCCAGCGGAGGACGTGGTATTCTGAGACGCCAACACAACTACGTACATCATCTGCATCAAGCAGAGTCAAATCCTCAAGGTTCTCAAACCAGACCCACCTTTTCTCAATGGTTACACCTTGAGATTCTGCAGATGAGCCATAAAAGTGACCCCCCCCCCCCATGGAATGACTCAGGGGACATGCTCATCATGGATGTAATTTAAGGGGAGTGGGGCAGCAGGGGGGACATGTCCTCTGCACTTTTTTAAGTCCGATTTGAACCTTTTTACTCTCAAAAACAATGTTGTACTATATTAAAAAGATATGTGTTTAGGTGTAGGGTTGATATCATGACACTGTGTAAACAGTTTAACCCCCCCCTCCTCCAGCCCCCCACCCCTGTACTCAAGTTTGTCGTTCATATGTCTTTATCAAAAATGCAATGCAGAAATTTGTTCTTCGAGTACAATTTCAGAACTTAACCCTATAACTTCCAGAACCAAGGGGAAAAGATATTGGACATATTTTTGTTCATTTGAAGGAATATGGGGTTAAGTGGCAGGTCAGGTAGAGCATATATTTTAGTTTCTACATCTTTTTGAAACATGCACAAAATGCAACAACAACTAAAAAACCTATTAAACAAAAAAATTCTAAAAAAAATGATCAAGATGTTTCAATAAAAAGTTCAATATTATTAGTAAACATATTAGTCTAAAATAATATTACATTGTTATTATCTTCCATTATATACCCAAATGAAGAAGAAAAATGCAACCCCCCAAAATAATCCACATTATTATAATATATAATAATAAATTATATTTCGGTAATATTTTCTCATTTTTATTCAAACATTTTTAGTATTCTATATATATAGTCATAGTGAATGGTCAAATTCAGTGCAAGCTTCAATGAGAGAATAAAGTGTTCTCTACCAAGTTGACCTGCCAGTAAAGGGTTAAAGTGCAAAACAGCTCTTTATTAGAAACTGAGTTACAGATTATTGATAATCAGTGAGTGTTTATCAGGAGAAGATCAGGTAAATAGAAGGCTGTGTGTTGAACAGGCTCCAGAACACAGGTTTTGTCCTCCTCATCTTCCTCGGCTCGTGTCCAGTTGTAATTGTGTTTGGAGTCAAGTCAGAGCATCGTCTCCAAGCTGGAGAGGACAGCAGAAGTCTGTCTGCCCAGACCTTCTTTTTTTATGTCTCTTTTATGTAATTAAGCAAATGAGGTTACCATAAAATGACTCCCTGAGCTCCCAAAACACGAAGGAGGTGCTGATGGAAGAGACGTACGTTAGCTGTGCAGCTGAGGGGAGGATTAATGTGTCACATCAAGGGTTCAGCGCCTCGTGTGTGGATGTGGTTTCTCCACAGGATGAAGAGCAGACGACGTCTCGTTGCTTTTTTTTTTCTAACTGGTTGTCGTGTTTGGAATCACGCAGAGAGGATTGAAGACGCTTTCCTTCCGGATGCAGGAAGAATCAATACACGGCACTTAGAAATGTTTGTGTCTCAGGCAGAGACGCAACTGGTTCTTACAGTAAGTGCCAGGCTTAAAGGCACTTTGGTAGAGCAGGGGAAGCCAACAGACCTCATGAAATATGCAGCCTCAGTGTAGTCGGTCTCCCTCGTGGACTTCCTGGTGAGTCAGGGAGCTAAAAATGTAATCTGTTGCTTATGATTTATTTATTGACCTAAGTAAAGATTGGTTAATAACTTAAGGGAAAAAAAAGTTGTATTACATCATCTTCCTAAAAAATAAATACATTTGTGAATCTACCAGGAATTAGAGTTTGAGGAGCTGATAAGCAGGACGTTTCTACAGAATTGACAATAAAGCCTATCAGAACACACCAGAACCAGTTTGGACTTTCTACATTTCATCCTAACTATATGATCTGGATGGTCAGGGTTGTATATGACCTGCAGTTTTAAAATGAGGCAGAACACTGGCTCATTATGCTTCTATAGATGTAAACACCTGATAAAACCTCCAGTGGAGGCCTTGAAGAAACTAAACCATTTGCAGCCTTTTCAACTACCGGTAATTAATTATAAATTAATAGGATATTATTGGTACAAAGACCTAATAAATAGATATATCTAGGTTTAATTAATTAAGTGCCTTGCAAAGGAAAGATCAACCAATCTAATTACATCATGCAGACGTGTGTCCATGAATGGATACACATCAGTTCATCTTCACAACCCTAACTGTAGTATTGTGTTTGCATTGTATGCATTGTGTCACATTGCATCATATTGCGTTGTCATGTTTTTATCATATTATACTGTATTCCACTTATATCACATCCTATTGCATACTTTGGTATTCCATTGTATCATGGAGTATTATATTATATTAAATTGTTTTGTATTGTTTCTTACTGTTTTGCATTTTATTCTATTGTATGGTATTATAATGTACCACTGACAAAAATAAACATAAACATACAAAACAATACACTTCTCTCTCTCTGCTCTTCCCACAGGTATGCTGCTGCCCTTGTGCTACATTGGTTTTAAACTTGCATCCTTCACTCTTACACACCATATAAATCTAACAGATCTGCACACACCTGGACCCAAACTGCCTGGATTCAGTTTCATTAGTGAGCAGGTGTTTTGAAACCTGAAGACATCAGAGTAATGATAATTTTACAATCTTCACACGGCACAGTAAAACCTAACTGGATTTCACCGCCTGTCTCACAGCACGTCTGGATAATGAATTCAGAGACACCCGTCCACTGCAGACATTATGAATGACTGCATGGCATCAATTCCTCAGGGACATTCAGCTCATTTACACACAACAAACAGACAAATCGGACTTCAAACTTCTCATTTTCAGCAAAAATGATCAAGACAACCAAATTTTTTTTCTTCAGATTTTAAAAACCACACAATCTTTGATTAAATGATCCAAACACACTTTTTAAACAACAACAACAAAAAAAAAAACACACACATTAGCAGAAAAACACAAACACGCGTTTTTTCTTTTCACGTCTGTTGCAGCTGAGAAATTAAAATAACTAAACTATCCCCAAAAAACCTGCTTGTTGTGTATTTGTTTTAGGTGTTTTATGTTTCAAAGCCACTGTGTTTATTGAGTTTTGGACTTTTTTTTTTAGTCTAAATTCACACTGGAACCACTTTACCTTCCAGAATATGTCCTGAGAATTGTTCAAACACACAGGATTCGATCCGTTTGTTTTCTGAAAACAAGCTATGGGCTCAGAGCATCGGCGAGTCGCTGACATCAGATCAGTCCTCTGTCTTTATCCCCATCGTTTATACAGAGATGGGGGTTCAACTCCAGTCAGTGGGTTAACAGGTCATGACTTACCTCAGACCGACAGATTATCCATCGGGCGTCTGTCATTATAAACATCAACGTGTGATGGAAATTTAACACAAAAATGATTATTCTAAAGGTTAAAAGTGTTAAAATATACATCAGAGTGTATTAAAATAATATACTGCTGAGGACAATTTACCCAATTTAAAAATAGACAATCAAAAAACATTTTGTTTACTTCAATATGTATAGATAATTTATATATATAAAAAAGTTTGTATGCAAATAAGACAAAAGTAACATTATTGTTAGGCAAAACTATGAAAACAGAAATAGACTGATGTTCATTCACCCTAACAAAGTCAGATATCAGTCATATAGACTGTGATTTCACTGATCACACCATTAAAAGAAACAAAACATTAAAACTTGCCTTTAAATCCATCAACAGGATTAAAATCACAACAACTTCTAAGGAAAAAATGAATTAAAAAAGATACATTTACAGAGAAGCAACTAAGCAGCCAAACATGAGGAATCACAATATTAACATTTTAAAGTAGAAAACAAATTCTCAACCAGACATAAACCATCACTATCATTTCAGGATGTGACAGAAAACAACCAAATATGGACAACATTAAAATGAATAAATAAATAAAATCATAAAACACAGAGGCATGTCAGAGAAAACTAAATACAATCTCCACTCAACAACCAAAGATCAAAACCTTTTAAAAGAAAAGAAATCAACAAATGTAATGGAAGAAAAAAGTTACATAGTGCGCCTTTAAATTGAGAAAATGTGAAATATCAGGAAAAAGATCCAACAAAAACAAAAAGCCATCAGAATGATATGTGATCCCTTCAAATGAATGAACTTGCTGAATAATGAACATCATGGAGAATGTAGATGGGTGAAATATATAAGTATTTAATATTGATTGTTGCTTGTTAGGGTAATTAACGTGACAGACTATGTTGTTTTTGTCTTTGATACAAGAAAGTGTCAGGCATTATAAGATTTTTCTTCTTTCTGCTCCTTTTTAATCATGGCCGTGTTGTTTTGTTCAAATGTAGTGTGCACAGCATGTGCGAAAAAAAAAAAAGAAAAAGTCTATGCAAATGTACCACCCAACATCCAATAATCTAAAAAACACAAAAACATTTGAGAAACAATTAAACACATTTCAAAACCATCATCATATTTTCTATGAAATGGGTTTTTTAAATTACTGTTGTGCATTATTTGTTTGTGATGCCTCCACATATTTATAAATAAACAAAATAATCAGAATATGAACTCAGACGATGAATCTACAGCAGTCTAATCAGCTTCATGTAGAAAACGAGTCGCGCCGCGGCGTCTTATTTGTGTATCTTTGAACCAAACTGCTTATTTAATTTATCAGAGGATTGATTATGATTACATTCGCCTGATGGGAAGTTAATATCTGTCAATTACTTATGAGATAACGGAGTAACGAAGATGAAGCGCAGCTCGTGGTTTCATTCCCTCGCTGCTGAGGACGACAGACTCCAGGCTGCTGGCCTCAATCTGTCTCCAACAAGACACACATCTGAATATTAAATACTTTTTTTTTAATCAAATAAAAGCCGTTTTTCCTCCTGGGAGGTTCTCCTGAACAATTGTGATGTTTTAAAGCATCTGCTCCTTTTATGCTCAGGATTACATTTACACTAAGAGCTGCCAAAAAACTCATTTCCTCTGTTTCTGCCTGGAGTTTATTATTATTCAGTTTTTAACTATTTATCGCTTGTTTCTTTCAAAACAAAGACACGCATTGTTGTATTATTTAAAGGGAACACATGGAAATGGATCAATTTGTAGATTTTGGTCAAGTTTGAGATATAAACTTAAATTAATTAAATTTAATAAATAGTATTAATCTGAATAAAGATGTGGAACATATTGCGTTTGTAAACATGTTTAATTTTTAAAATAAAATTAAAGAATATTAAAGGTGTTTTTTTATTTGTTTTGGAAATTTTAATTCCTTTGTTTAAAAATGTATGTGCTATACTTTTATTTTAGCAGAAATACTACTGTACAGACTGTGTAGCTCAAAAAAAACTTTTGAGTCATAACTCACACAATTTAATACTTACATGTGTAAATAAATTTCAGTGACAACATGAAAAAGTATGTGTCTCTAATGCCTGAGACTCAGCACTGAGCAGGGGGGCCACAGGGGGGGCCATGCTTGCTGTCAGGGGGCACTGGCCCCCCTTGGCCCTCTACTTAGGACCGCCCCTGTTTGTAGCTGTAATCAGTATTTAAAATATATTTTCAACCTCTTGTCCTTTAATTTTGCAGCAATTCACATTTGAATACCCATAACTGTCTACATTTATGTTTTTTTAAAAGGTTTTCAGTTAAAAATCTCTTTACTTCTCAACAAAAGTGCACACTCTAAAAAGTAAAATCAGAATTTACTTACGTTTTTTGGTGTAACATTTTACACTCAAGAATTTTTAGTAGATGGTAGACCATTATATATAATGTTTAATATAATAATGATTTCATTTTTTAGAGTGCAGCAAGTCATGATTTTAAAATAGATTATCCTTTACAGAGTAGGGATTTCAGAGCAAATTGAAGAAAACATGTGTCCTTTTGTTGTGTTTGACATCACAGCTGAGTGAAACAGCCCTGATTTGAACTGACTCTCTGCTGGAGCAACAGGTGGAGGAGCCACAGTGTGAAAACGCCTGCGGTCGACTTGATACGCCACAAAACATGGCGATAAGTATGAGGCATTCGCAGCGAGCTGGTGGACTGGTTACGCACTCCGACCGCAACAACAGATGTGTGATTTAACGTGCAGCTGCGATGGTCTAAACTGCTTTATGTTTTATTGTTACGTAGAATCTCACAGGAGCATTATGTGATATTTGTCTCCAGCTTCACTAAATGAGACCTGTAATGTTTTTTAAACCTCACGAGTTCTGATTTTAGGAATTTTGGGGTTTAGATGAAGACATGATGGGTCTGATTTCATATGCATGTAGATTGAAGATTGTTTTGGTTTGTTTAGGAGCTTTTTTTTAATTAAATTCCTTCCATTCTTCCATTTTTTCTGATCAGAGTTCAAAGTTGCCATGGCAACAGATCCAGGAGGGAAACTCAGACATCATCCTCCCAAGGTGTTCCCAGGCCAGAGGTTGTAATTCTAGAACCAGCTTTTAAAATACAGCCATAAGGCTTTTTTTATTCAGGAAGGTTTTTATAATGAATCAGTAGCTCAATTACTTTTATTCCAGATTTCTGAGTCCATTTTACTCTCTTTGTTTGCTTTTCTTTTAACAATTTCTTTTTTATTTATTCCTAATTATGTTTGTAAATGAAATGAAAATACATTCTGAAGGATAAAAAAAACAACAACCATGTCCTCTACTGTCATTCCTGCCATGTTGATTTTAGTGAAATTTTATAATCCTACTTAGAAATCAACTCTAAGCTGAATTTTCTCAAAACTTCTGACTTCTATGGAATAAAAAATCCAAAATAGAAGACAGAAATTAAGATCCAAACTTCAATCTTTTGTAAAACACAACCTTAAAGGCACATAAGTAACTTTTCATATTTTTCAATCTTTTTCTTGAGCCAGTATGTGCTAATATGACCCTTTACAGGGTTAATGAAAAGTCCTGAAGTCTCACAAAGTCACTTATCTCGCAAAAAGCAGTAACGCTTTATGGCAATCCACGTTTACACACAGCAAGGGGAAGGGAAACAGTTCGTTTTTACAACAGCGATTTAAAATGGACACTAGGGGGTGCTAAAAACAAGCCAAAACTGCAAAGTGTGCCTTTAAAACTCCACACTTAAGGACTGATGGCTGTAAATAACCAACATGACCTCACGTACTGTAAAGCTACGGTAATAAAAACGTCTTGATTGCATGAAAAGCTAAAGTTTTTAGCTGCAAAGTTTCCCAAAGGTCTGACTTTATCAAAAACTAAACCTGATTCTCAATTTTTTACGTGCAGAGTATAAGTTATGTATCATACAAGTGTTACAATCTAATTTCTTTTGTGCATTTGCACTAAACAGACACTGATTTCCAGTTCCGTCTATATAAACACAAGTGATTTTGGAGTGCGTTCTCTCTTTTGTTGTTGCAAAATACAATTTAATTTGTTAACACAACTTGTTGGTTCATGTAAGGAGAGCTACAAAAAGCAGACAGTTGGTTTCTGTGACAGATATGTGATAGGGGTGTACGATAAATCCAGGCAGCACATGTGGGTATCTGCGTCACTGTTAAGGTGGATTTGCATGTAGACGTTCCACCTTTAATCGCATGAATAAATAGGTTTGGGATAAAAACTACGGCTTTCTTTGCTTCCAGGTTGTTTGCACAAAGAGTTTTATGTCATTTTTGTTTAAAGATCCTAAAATATGCAGGAAGTTTGAGGTGCAGAAAGTGTTTCTTTAAAATAGTTTTTTCCACGTTTGGCATCTGCAGCCATATTTGTCTGCCTCAAACATTCTTTGACCTCGAGCTGCATCATCACCGCTGGTCTGAGGCCAGTGTTGCTTTAAACGCGCTGCGTGGTAAAACACAGAGAGGCGAGGGGAGATGTTGTATCTGATCTGACCGTCGCTATCAAACGATGTCTCATGTGGAGACTGTTTGTTAGAGGGGAGGACGTTTGGGTCGACTCCACCCAGAACCAGATGCTTGATTGAGTTAGACCTGCAGCATCTCCACGAGGCTCAGCGAGGCATTTTTTAAAACAATTTCTGTTTAATAACCTGTGACAGCTCTTTGATGAAGAAAAAAGATCCTCAGGATTAAAACAAGCATGTTTCCAGTACACACAGTAGGCACAGCTACAAGAGGTTTAAAAAGTTTAAAAATTGTTAGGCTGTTTAATAAAAGAGTCTTCATGTGCCTAAAATCTAAATTCAGGAGTGAAAATAAGCACCCTTTTGGACAATTTATTGATGTATTAATGTTTGTATAAGCTAATTTATTAAAAAAAAATGTAATTAAATGTTCTTAAAGGTTTTTTTTCCCTGACTTTTTCCATGCGTATTGATCACTACAGCTGTTTATCTGTGGGTTTTGATGATTTACTTGCACACAGTGGTGAACTGTGACCATTAGACTAGGGTCTTCAACTTGGATTAAAAGGTCATATCATCCACTGTTGCACATCTACGCGCCTCTTTATGTCTTACCATGTAACTGGGGATACCGATTTTATGGTGCATTTACTTAAACTCAATAATCCACACTGAAAAAAGCAGCCAGACCACTTAGATGAGAATAGAAGATCTTGATTTTTGCAGTTCTTTCTGATCCGCACAGCAATGGATGAACAGAGCTTGGAGAAATTCTAGCTTGACCTCTGTTAACCCCAGCATCTGCACTCCCGACAACAAAATTTTGTGCAAAACTTTACTTCACCTTTACCAGTTGCCAATTCACAAATGGAGAATTCAGCTAAGACTAAATCAACAGTTTCTACCTAAACAAAACACAATTCAAACAACATGACAAAGCAGCAGAAAGACTATTATGCATACACAAATAAACAGACTGCAGGGATTGCACAACTTGATGCAAACCAAACAAACACTTTTTATGGAAGCCCAGTAAAAGTTTTATCATCGCAGCTGAAGACGAGCAAAAAAAAACCCCTTTGCTTTAAGCAGCATAACTAGAAACCAGGACTTACTGTTGCTGTTTTGTGAGTGTAAATCATGTTTGAGCACCAAATCACATAATGCATCATCCCTTTGTCACGCTGAAGTGATTTGTTTGTCCCAAAGTGGTCACAGAGCGTCTCTTTGCCCTCTGTGTTTTTGCCTCGTCGTGATTGGTGAATAATGCTGTCAATCTACTTTTTAGTTTTTCTCTCACTCAACTCTATTGGTTCTGACATTTCAATAGAAACAACATCAATCATCCAAAGAACAGATCTTTTTCTGCTAGAATGGAAACTCTTTGGTATGCAGTTCCTCAAGGATTCATCTTGGGTCCAGTTTTATTTACACACATGTGCATCTTCAGCCATATTTTCCACAAATACTTTAGAAGTTCCATAGATTAGAACTCCTGCAGGCCATACACAGAAGCTGTAATCTACAGTTGCATAATTACATTTCATTTGAAGTCCCATGCTCTTGAATCATTTTTGAGTCGAGTGCATTTCATGTTTTTGCACCTACATCCTGGATTAAATTGCAAAATCATTTTAATTTACAATATTTACTAAGGCTGTCTCAGTTTAGGATCATTTAAGTACCTGATGCACATGTGTTCAAATGAAGGGCTACAGGTGAGCTTGTTGAGATGATGTTTTAAGTCTGTGTTGATGTGTTTTCTGTATTTTTCATTATTCGATACAGTTTTTAATTGCCATTCTAGTCAGGACTCCCTTGAAAATTAGATTTTTGAATCTCAATGGGACATTTCCTGCATAAATAAAGGTTAGTAAGTAAGTAAGTGTAGAGGAAATTGTACTTTTGCTGTGAAATAAACCAGTTTTTTTCATAACATGTGCCCCTACAATGTCACTTTAACTAATTATAGGTTTTATTTTCCTTGGGTTGTTTGTGCTGCGCTTTGGTAAAAGTGAAAGAAGCAACAGACACATATTTTTCCTAAAGTGACATAAAGATTGTCCAAAGAGGACATTGTTACATCAAAAGCATAATTTAATTTAACCTGAACAGATTTTGGCGACAGCAGATACATAAATCAAAGGGGCTGATGGGAAATGTAGTGTGTGTTCCCACCGAGGTGCAGCTCTTGAGCTTCGGGTGGCTGTCAGCTTCGCTCAGCTTCATCCTCGGAGTGTGTTCAGACATTCAGACGCTTTAACCCCGACATGAACCTCCCTGTTCATCCCATGAAGCTTTCATAGACTCAGCTGTCGAGTGTCTCCTTTCAGCGGGAGGAAGGTCAACCGCTGCACACCTCGATACGATTGGTTATTCATACGAGTTTAAAATCTAAAATGTGAGAGCGCGCTCTTAAAAAATTCAAGGTTGTGCAAATATTGAGACAAAGATGACGCAAAAAAAAGTCAAATAAATAATAAAAGATGGACTGAAATTGAGCACCATTTGACCTCAAGTTCATCTGTTGGATGACTGATTTAAAACACGTTTCTCTTTTACAGGAAATCTCACAGGTTTATAGAACTCACTTCATGCTGCTTTATCTGTTTCAGTGTCAGACCTTAACGTTTTTAAAAGATGCAATCCAAGAAACGCATAAAGAAGATTTTGTCCCTTAAACATCCACATCAAAAGCAGTTTTGCTCCCTTTGTGCCATTTGAGGTGCTGAATGTTTGTAATTGTGTGGAGTCTGCATGCAGAGAAGGAGGTTGAATTGGATGCGACAGAGTTGCTTTTCAGTAGCTCTGATGCCAGAAGCTACTGGCAGTCAGTGACACCCGTGATTCAGCTCCAGGACGCGGGAATTTGGACGTAAACACCAACTGAGGCTTGTGAGACACAAAAAGACAGGCCCCAAAGGCCCCCGGATTACACCGCCCTCGTCTCGTACCGCCGCCTGAGTGAAGGAGGAGACAAGGTAACATTTGGAGAAGCATCCTGGTTTGACAGATCCACATTTCACCTCATATGTTGGCTTTTTTCTTGCAGTCTGTAACAGATTTTTGCCTCGAAACTCGTATATTTATGTTTAAATGTAGTTGATTCCTGAAAAAAAAACATGTTCTTCCTCTTCTCTTGCTCTTTCCTTAAGATGATGAGTTGAGATGAATTTTTAGGTGAAAGCAAGGAGGATGGAGAGAAGAATGGACTCAGTTTGGTTCAAACAAATAAATGAGAGGCACAAACTATTACTTAAAGGACTTCAGAAGCACCACAGATTTACTCAAAAGGAACACAAAATTATTTAAAAATAACCGGACAATCAAAATATTCAACATCTCTTAAAAAAAAACAAGAAAAACATTTAAAATGATCAAAACAAGGACTCTTTCTCAAACTGCACAAAACATCACCAATAATTAAAATGCATTTAAAAGGATCTAAAAGTTATAAAAGGACTCAAAATACTTTAATATTTTTACTTCATTGTATGTCATCAGTGGCCCTGCGATGGACTGGCGACCCGTCCAGGGTGTCCCCCGCCTCTCGCCCCTTGACCGCTGGAGATAGGCACCAGCTCCCCCGCGACCCTCTGTGGAGGAATAAGCGGCTACAGAAAATGGATGGATGTCATCAGTGGCGGTTCCAGAAAAAAAATGAGGGGCAGGCTGGGGCCAGCTGCTTTTTTAAAGGGGTACATTCTAAAACACTAAGCACTTAACATGGGGGCCAAACTTGGGCCCCCCTGGCCCCCTCTCTAGATCCGCCCCTGACTGTCATTCAAAAATAATGTGTGATATATATATATATATATATATATATATATATATATATACATATATATATATATATATATATATATATATATATATATATATATATGTGTGTGTGTGATAATGCAATAATAAGTGAGGCCACCATAGCTTTAGATATTGTTCTTTTGTCTCAGAACATGGCATGCTGTGTTGCTTTTTGAGATCGTTTAGCCATTAGTGACTTCTTAACTCTACAGGTTTGGTGAAGAATTTAAACTGAAAGCCCCTAAATGTTGATATTTGACAATAAATTCAAGCATCCTCTTTTATATATAAATAGATACAGTTTCATATGAGAACCTCATGAAGGAAATTTCACTTTCTTTAGACGTAAAAGTGAAGCGACTGAACGTTGGAACTAAGCCCAATCTGACCTTGGGATGCTCCTTTGTCCCAGTTCTTTCACTCCTAACTCCCACATGTTCAACACTGTGACATGTTGCCGTAGAAGCTCGTGTCAGAGAGAAAAGGATTGGCCCGCGGTGACGTAATGCACCTGATGAATACATCCTCCTCCTCCAGGCAGCCGGCCAGGCAACATGAGCTCATACGTCCTTGGGAATAAAAAGGCGGAGTGTAGGGGGGGGGGGGGACTATCTTTCACTCTTAAGTAGCCTCTTGACAAATGAAATGGAGCTGAGCCATTTTTTCATAACATTTCAGAAGCAAAGGGTTCAGTGGGTTTATTAAAGCTGATTTATGAAGAAAAAGTACATTTCATAATAAAAGAACCCACAATGAGCCATAAAAATGATAACATATTATCTGCATTGTCTTAATTTTAATTGCAAATTTGAAAACTAAATTAATTACCAAAGTTTTTAGAAATAAATCATATTTTTAGGGAGTAGTGAAACTTTTCAGCACTTCTTTTATCATTTAAATGAATTTACAAAGACTTCCTCCTAAAATTGTTTTGTCATTTGATACAAACGAGTCTTATTAATGCAACACTGCAGCTGTTAATTTGCCTGAACGCAACACTGGTGATGAATTCTTAAAGACGATATAACCCAGTTATTTAAATGGGAGGGCTGCTGCAGGTTAGGAAACATCTTCTTTCAAACACTGCCCTCTGGTGGTGGAGACTTTCAAAGGTATCCAAACACAAGAGCTCTAAAACGTTTTGCAACAATTTTATAAAACAAAAACA
Source organism: Callopanchax toddi (assembly GCA_006937965.1). Taxonomy (NCBI): domain Eukaryota; kingdom Metazoa; phylum Chordata; class Actinopteri; order Cyprinodontiformes; family Nothobranchiidae; genus Callopanchax; species Callopanchax toddi. The sequence goes on from SSNR01000014.1 coordinate 4,170,772, forward strand.
AAAGTAAAAATTAAAAAAATCATAAAATAAGTATAGATAATAACACATTTTAAAGGTTATATAGATGTTTTTTTTAAATAATATAACAGAATTAATATGATGCAATACTGACATCTAGTGGCCAGTTTAAAAAGGACAACCAGCTGAAACTTTGGTTTCACTTTGTTTTCATAAAGAATAAAATTGTGGGACAAACAAATGACCAAACTATGATGTTTAACTACTTATTATATGTGTTAAATTATATTAAACACTTTAATAAATAGGTTTTATATAAATAGATTTTTATAAGCACAAATAGATGCCAGGGAGTTGAATAAATTGTTAGGGTTAGGGTTAGAAAAAAAAACTTTTTTTTTTCAATTTTTTGATAATATTTAGTGGTTTTTATGTGTGTGTAAGTGAAAATGCCAAAAAAAAAAAAGTTTGTTGTCAAATTTCTCAATTTGTAATGTTCAGAAATACAATATAAATGCTAAATTTTAATGAACAGAACAAACATTTTGTTTTATTGCAGAAAAAGCTCAGTAAATATTTGTAGTGGGTGTGTGGTTGTTTGTCTCGTTCGTCTCTGTGTGGCCCTGCGATGGGCTGGCGACCTGTGCAGGGTGTCCCCCGCCTCTCGCCCCTTGACCGCTGGAGATAGGCACCAGCTCCCCCGCGACCCTCTGTGGAGGAATAAGCGGCTACAGAAAATGGATGGATGGAAGAAACTGCGTCAAATCTCTTGGATCTGATTGGCCAGTTAGTTGCTTGGTCTTGAGAATAAGTTTGAGTCCATTGTCAGTCATGTGTGTGTGTGTGTGTTTTACCATGAAATTAAATGAAACGAGAAAAACAAATCGCTTATTTAGCATTTAAAATATTTTTAATGTATAACAATATGAATATAAACATGTTATAAAGCATATCAATAACCTGCTAAAGGACTAAATTCCATAGTCACTCTGAGGGCCTAGTAGTCAGAGCATGTACTGGTATGTACCGCTATTTAGGGGACAGCTAAACTTCTTGACCAATCATCAATCAGTTTACTACGTGCTGCTCACAGGTGTGCTAGCTTAATAATTAGACTCTACCTCATGTTACAGTAGACTATAACATATATGTCTAAGGCTATTATAAGTCATAATAGTAGAATTATGTTTCTTCAGACGGAGGAAAGTCGAAGTTTGGTGAGTCCCCCCCCCCCCCCCCCCCCCCCGACTTAATAGTTTTATTGTTCATTTCTTGCTAAATGCACATAGCATTAAGCTAACATGCTATTTGGCAGCACACACGACATTTTGTTTATTAAGATGTTTAGCTACAGTGTGATTAAGACAGCTGAAATGTTTTTCAAGTAAAAAAATACACAAGTTATGTTTAACTGCGCAAAATTAAACATTATTTTTTATCAATTTATGCATGTAGGCATGTGATTGGCTGCTAACCGAGCTTCGGGATGGGAAGAAAGTGACTTTGAACGTGGCGTGGTTGTTGGGGCCAGACGGGCTGGTCTGAGTATTTAAGAAACTGCTGATCTTCTGGGATATTCGCACACAACCATCTCTAAGGTTTACAGAGAATGTGAGATGTTTTAAGGTCTAAATATTTGATCTCTGCTTGGTAAAGATGCATTCACAGACTGGTAGACCCCCCCTGTTATTTTTAGTGTCAGACTGGGGACATATTTAATACACATTTAAATAACTCTTTTATGTTCTCTTGTTGTTGTTTAATGATTTTGATTTGCAATGATATTTTGTTTGTTTAATTGATTTTATTTGTTTTATCATGTTTGATTCTGTTTTCTGTGAAGCACTTTGTGATTTTTTCTGTGAAAGGTGCTATATAAATAAACTTTACTTACTTTCTTACTATATTCTGGTAAATACTACTGGTAAAGCATGACTCTTAGACTGGCTTTAAATTTTTATTTCTAAGTTTAGGCGAGTATAAATAATTGCCAGCTTTGGTTTCAGACTTGCAGGTTTAATTTGAGGAGACTTATGTAGAATCATGATCCCTTTATAAATAATTTAAATTGTACCAATAATGTATTCCTCATTATTTACCCAGGTAAATGTAAAAAGTGCTAATTTCACATGTGGAGTTTGTTGCCATGAACCTGCAACATGCAGTCAGGCAGAAGCAGTGCATTGTTAAACAGACAAACACATCAGAGAGATGAGACCATGATTAATGTTTAACAGCAATAAAAGTACATTATTTAAAAGCATTTCTGCAGCAGAAAATATCCTGTTTGTTGTGCTGAAACAAGCATTTTAATATATTTTCAAGCTAAAACTAAATTATAGCTTAATATGCTTCTCAGAGCTTTAATATAGTAAAAAGTATAAATAAATTCTAGTTTTAATGTGTAAAACCTAAATCTTTTTAACAACCTGAGCTGCTATGTAACTAAGTTGTTACCTTTGAAACTGATTAGGCTGCAGCTTGCGCTGCTATAAATACAAGTAATGAAACAACTTTAGTTGCTTTAATAAATTGATATTATTAATCATTTTTATCACAAATGTTTTAGAGAGTCCTTTTAATACCTCAGTAAAAGGTAGAAACACATCATCAAAGGAACTTAACCCTGGATAAGTTCACAGTGAATACTATACGTTAAAAAAACTTTAAAGAGTTTTTTGTATTTTGAAAGGACATAAAGATAAGGTTTATGACTCACAATAATTTGAACTCAATAGGGTATTTTATAAAGGTACTAATTAGCTAATTGAATTACAAACTTGTTTAAAATGTGTAAACTATTCAATAAAAAAAGAGGAAAATATCTTCAAATTATAAATCTAATCAGACACTGTGCTTTTTAAATAGGACATAATGTTCTGTACTAAAAGTAATTATGACTTTTCTTCTGTTAGGTTAATAATAACAACAACAACAATAATAATAATGTATTTATAGGCACAATCCTTTTTTTTCTAAGCGCTTTTCTCCTGCAGAGCAGAACTACGACGTAGGAGACAGGGAGCTGTTAGCCATCAAACTGGCACTGGAGGAGTAGAGGCACTGAACACCCAATCATTGTCTGGACTGATCATAAGAACCTGCAATACCTCAAAGCTGCCAAACGTCTAAACTCAAGACAGTCCCGCTGGTCACTCTTCTTCTCAAGATTCAACTTTTCCATCACCTACTGCCCAGGTACCAGAAATATCAAACCTGATGCTCTCTCCCATCAGTTCTCCCCCGACAGCTCTTCTGAAGGTCCTGAACCCATCCTACCACAGTCTTGCACCATTGGAGCCCTTACTTGGGACCTGGAAAACAGGGTTCGGACTGCGCTTAAGCTGGACCCCGATCCTGGAGGTGGACCTCCTGGGCGTCTCTTTGTGCCGGTCACTAGGGCTGTCGCGGTTGAGGAATTCCCCCTGCGGTGAGTCAGGGCGGCTCAATATTGCGGTGTGCGATTTCATTGTAGCACTTTATTTATTTAGCACATTTCTTTGTAAATTACTAAAATAAAATAAAAATAAAAAAGCGCCCGTTTTGTTAAAATCAAGTATATAAAATAAGATTAACCTGGCGCGGGTGGGCACTATCATTTCACTTTCACACACACAAATAACGGTGATTTATAGCTCTGTCATGTCCTTGTTATGCGCAAGGAAAACCAGCATGTTAACCTTATGCGGTTTCAGACAGATCTGAGAGGGGTGACAACATTTCCAGCGACACTGAAAACCCTCTCAGAAGGTGCGCTCGTTGCGCAAATACACATGTACTTGCGTGTGACTCTGGAGAGCAAAGGGAATCGCTCTTGGTTGTTACGCCACCGTGTCAGGGGATCAGGGTCGCGTTAACCGGAATTTTCCGGTATTTAACCGTTTTTTTTTTTTTACTCTGACGGAAAGATCTGAAGGGCGCCGGTCATTCTGACAGGTTTGCGCGCGCGCCATCATACCGTCATAGGCAATCACTGAATTGTCCCCACTAATAATTCGAACTAAGGATGCAGAACTAGCGCAGCATCTCCACCAACCAATACCTGCAGCCCAGACTGAGGTTCTGCAGAGCGCAGACCTGTGATCCAGACGTCCTGCGCTCTGCAACAGAAGAACACTGGTCCGCCATCAGGTGTCAGACCTGATCCGCTCAAACGCCCCTTTGCAATCCGGTGCTCAGCACGCGATCAGATATGGATTAATTACACTTTCTGTTGTAATGCGCTCTCAGAGTAGTGTTTATAAGCTGTGGAGGCTTGTTGACACGCAAAATCTGCTCCACGAGCCGAGCGCACATAGAACTGGACTCCAAACACTCCCTCACGCGAGGAGGTCCGCATTAAACATCAGCACCGGGTTTTCCCCTGAGTATCTCAATGAAAAATATGTGAACCCCTCATCTCTCTCATGATCTCATAATGAACGTTAATATTATATAGTAATCAGAGTCCCGCGGAGCGCACAGAGCTGCACCTGCTGCTGCGCTGCGCTCGACTCCGAACGGAGTTTTTAGAAATGTCTATCTGACGACTGACTGATCGACTAATTTAGAGTCTGATTCTATGGATTTATGTGCTAAATGGGCCCAGTGTTAGAGTAATAATGCTACTGAAAATGTAATTATTATAATTTTTTTAATTAATAAGTGACGGATAAAAATAGATTATGACCGGATTTTTTAACCCTGTCAGTCAAAATGACGGAAAACTAAAAAGTCTAGCGCGACCTCTGCAGAGGATTTTCATTAGGGTCGATGGGTTCCTCCTTCAGGTAGCGATTGAGCTCCAGCTCGGCTCTAACTCTTTGGGACAGATGCAGAAGACGTGCTGGTCCGTGACTTCAGCAGGTCTTCGAGCGTTTTTTTTTTTTTTTTTGCCGCTGGTGGCAGCACTGTCTTCGCCAAGGATTCTGGCTGGGCTGCAGCTGACGCACTGGCACCGCTCCCTCCATCTTCCATGTGTACGATCTCCTCGATCAGCGCGCACTTTACCTCATCATCATCATCAGTATTGTCAGGTGCGGTAATTGCAGTGGCCCGTCATGAGCGCGGTAGGTTTCTTAATATTGCGATATTTCATTTGTGCGGTTACCGTGACAGCCCTACCGGTCACCGTCCGTTCTTTGGTCCTCCAATGGGGACACTCCTCCTGTTTCTCATGTCACCCAGGGGCCAGCCGTACTATTGGGCTTCTACGTCGGTACTTCTGGTGGCCATCCCTCAAAAAGGATGTCACGGACTACGTCCTAGCATGCGCTATGTGTGCCAAGAACAAGACCTCTCATCGACCCCCTTCTGGTCTTCTTCAGCCACTCGCCATTCCCACATGTCCTTGGTCCCACATTGCTCTCGACTTCATCACCGGCTTGCCAGTCTCCAACAACAGGTCAGTCATCCTCACCATCATTGACCGTTTTTCCAAAGCATGCCATCTCGTTGCTCTGTCCAGTCTCCCATCTGCTGTGGCCACTGCCCGTCTCCTTGTTCAACATGTCTTCCGGCTCCATGGTATCCCCACGGAGATCCTGTCGGACAGGGGACCCCACTTCATCTCCCAAGTGTGGAAGGGGTTCTGCTCACTGCTGGGTGCCAAGCCTCTGCTGACTTCTGGCTACCACCCGCAGACTAACGGTCAGTGCGAACGCCTCAATCAGGAGGTTGAAAACATGCTTCGCTGTCTGTGTTCTGCTAACCCCACTACCTGGAGTCAACATCTGGTTTGGATTGAATACGCCCATAACTCTCACATCTCAGCAGCCTCTGGTCTCTCTCCCTTCGAAGCCTCCTTAGGTTTCCAACCTTCCCTCCGTCCTTCTACCTTCCCTGATTCTGCCCTGCCTTCTGTCCTTACGCACCTCAATAGGTATCGTCGAGTTTGGGACCAGACTCGGGCCGCCCTTTAGCGCACCTCGGCCCAGAACAAACGCATCGCTGACCGTCGATGCATTCCTGCTCAGGTCTATGCCCTAGGCCAGAAGGTATGGTTGTCTGCTAAGGACTTTCCCCTCAGGTCCGGCTCCCGGAAGCTGTCCCAGCGCTTCCTTGGCCCCTTTGCCATCGAGGCCGTCCTGAGCCCTTCTGCGGTGCGTCTCGCCCTCCCTTCTCACCTCAGGGTCCACCCTACCTTCCACGTCTCCCAGATCAAACCTGTTCGTTCCAGTCCTCTGGCCCCTCCGGCCGAGCTGCCGCCTTCTGCCCGGGACATCGATGGCCGTCAAGCCTACACAGTCTGCCGCATCCTCGCCTCTCGGCCCCACAGCCGTGGTTTCCAGTATCTGGTGGACTGGGAAGGCTACGGTCCTGGGTCCCTCGTTCCCTCATCCTGGATCCCACTCTTATTGCTGACTTCGAGCGGTCTGTCCCTTTGACCTCCGCTCGTCCGCCAGGTGGTGTCCATTGAGGGGGGGTTACTGTCATGTCCTGGGTGCCTGCAGGCAGTCTGTTTTTCTCCCTCAGGGCGTGGCAGGCAGATCCTCTCCAGCTGCAGCTCCCAGCTGCAGCTCATCATCATCAGAGGAGGAGGACCTTTTATAAGGAGCAGATCAACAGAGGGACGATGCCAGACTTTTCCACCTCACCAGTGGTAAAACTCAGGTCTTCTTAGTATCTTGCCTTTAACTCCTATAACCATTTACTTTCCTTCTTCCAGCCTATCTACTCGGCGTCGTTCCCCTCAAGATCCTCCGGAGTCTTCCTCAGCCTCGAGCTCACCTGGTCTGCCTGCCAGCTGCCTCCACTCCACTCATCCTCCAATCTCACCACCGGTCCAACCATTCTCACCTAGGACAGACAAACCCTCCCAAGATCTTTACCTTCATCCTCTCAGTAAGACGTCCTCTCAAAACTCATATTGGCTCATCATCATCTCCATATACTCACTCTCTTCTCCTCTCTCAGCTGCTTTCATAAAACAATGCTGGCAAATTGCTGCGAACCTGAGCCAGCATCTAGAGCCTTTGGTCGTTCATAAGTGGTCAGACCGTGCCGGTAATGTCGCACAATCATGTGCGTTTCACAAAAGATTTCTCGTGGCGGTATAAAGGAGGTATGGGGGCGGTCTTCGCGCTGTTGATGCGCAGGGTACAGAGACGTGAGACGGAAGTGCTCGTATAAACAGACAGGCAACTTCTGCTTCAGCCAGAAGCTCCAGGATCTCGGTGTCGCTCCAGTTTGCCGTCTCCGCTGAGTGTTTACAAATGCGCAACAGCTTTCCCATGTTTACCTGATTTTTAAATCATTTCTCTGGCCTGGGGTTGGCTCACGTTTGCCACGTTATTAGTAACTCCTCCCTCTGTTGCGCCAAGGCATAATCTTCATTCACAAGTCTGATGTTGCGGGAATATTACTACCAAGCGTGGCGGCACGAATGCCGCAAAATTGCCGCATCGCCATGCCGCCACAGCGCTTTCATAAGACACACCGTGGCGGCAGTATTGCGCTGATTTGCCGGCACGGTGTGTCTTATGAAAGCGGCTTCAGTGAAGCTTCCCGTTACCTGGACCTCATGGATCCTCTTGGATCCACCTTCACACCACCTTACCATAATAATAAATATTATTTTACTTACCTCCTGCTATATGACGGATATTGGCTTTTTACCAATATCCGATATTGTCTAACTCTTCATTTCCGATACCGATATAAACCGATACCAATATAAGCGTGGTAGCCCTCATTAAAAAAAGACAAACACAGTATTTAATGCAAGATGTGCCAAATAAATAAAAATATATTTAATGCAATGTGTGCCAAATAAATAAAAATATCTCAAAAACTATACATCAGATTTGTTATATTTTGACATTTTGGGAGAGAGGAGAAGTAGCCGAACAGTTTGATGTATAATATGTGCATGGTATGTAAAGGTCATGTGTGTCATCATTACAAAAACTGATACCGATATTACATTTTAATGCCAATATTATCAGTAGACCGATACAGATTCCCATCTCTTATTTCTATATATTTGAAATTTACCTAATATTTTTAGCTAAAAATGTATCTTCAATGATGCAGCCACCTCAATATGGAAACGTGGGAATGGTCAAAGATTTACAGCTGGGGACCATAATATGTGGCTCACATAGGATGCTGGACACCTAATAAGTCCTTCTGCTTTCCAGGAGACAATCCCGAGGAGAGAGACCAGAGACAGGAGAGACGGGAGAGGAGGATGGAGACAAAAGCCATGAGAGGCAGATACAGGTGTGTCCATCTGAAGATGATCTATATGAAACACGTTATGTCAAAGAAAAAGCATTTCTTAACTTTGTGTTTATTTTATACTTACTAGTTTTACTACATCATGGTGCATAGACCTGCTTTGAAAAGGGGCTAAACTCATCTATAAAGTAGTATTCTGAATATCAAATGGTCACAAATAAATCTGAATTAAGATCTCATGAGTCAAACACCTCCTACATCTCCAGAAGCTGTTTTAGATGCACCTGGTTTGATTAATGTCCTGTTATCTCTCTGATACGGTGTGTCTTTATGTGGGGAAACAGAGACTAAATGAGATGTCGTATCTGAGCTCCACATTATACATGTAACAACAGTTTAAGGATACAATCCATCACTGCTGTCCTGTATCACATCAGCCAGTGGAGGAAGAAGAAAAAACCTGCCTGGGTCGTCGTTTCTCAGAGATGACAAATAAGCGGTCATTCATCAATAACAATAGATGAAAGCTGAAATGATTTATTGCCTTTATAACGATAATTGGGATGGTTTTGTGATGATGATGATAGAGCTCAGTGGGCAGTGAAGCAGAAAGAGAAGGAGTGAAAGGAGGAGGTGGATTAAAAATGAGAGGAGCAGATAAAAGAGGGAGGAAGGAGTGGAAAGTTAATGAAAACACACTAGAGCTGTACAGTTCCTGTTACTGACAGAATATTAACAGGAACTAAAAACCTGTTCTGGTGGTGGTTTTCTATTACAGATATTTTAAATACCAAACCAAAGCCATAATATAGAGAACAAGTAGATTTAAAAATAGACGTAATGTTGTCAGAAAGAGGACAAATGTTTCCAAAAATGACAACAACAAAAAAATCAAGATTTATTTTCAGATGATATTAAATCTGTGATTTAAGACATTCAAAGCTGGTGGTGTTTAAATAATTTAGCTTTACCATCATTAACATCTGTGAATTATTTCCATAGATGATGTGATGTTTGACAAAGTCGCTGTTTGAATCTTGACTTTAAAACAGCCTAAAATTATTAGGTTTGATATGATTTTTCTGAAGATCAGAATTTGATTATTATGAAAAAGCTTTTTTTGAGAAGAGATATGACATCCCAGGAAAATTAGCTTCAACTTAATAGATACGGAATAATTATGACTTGGAAAAAACGTTTCAGGGTTCAGTCTTTCTGCTTTGACAGTTTGGGATGATTGGGTCAAGTCTCTGATGTTTACCTCCGCTAAATATTTAGTGACTAGAAATTAGACTGTGGTTCGGGTCTGGACCCTGAAGCTGTCCCATACAGACCCAAAGGGACGAGTCATAGAGTGTTTTAATTTGAACCTGCACAGCTTTTGCCATCTTTACTGTAGTGGTTCAGCTAATCAAGTGCCTTCCAGGTGATGAACAATTAGATTCTTTAGTGTGAATGACTTAGAAGCAAGTCTCACTCATGTAACGACAATAAAGTAAGATACACATTAAACAAACGGAGACATACGGAGATACAGATACCTGAGCCAGAGGAAGAGAGGAAGACAGACAACTGAGATGGAAGAAAGTGAGGAAAAAGACGAGAGACTGAGAAAGAGAAAGAAATAAAAAGAACAAATGTATCCTTATCAAGAACAGGGGACAGTGAAGATAGGGCATTTAATCTTTACTTTGAAACGCAGCCCTACTTTTATATAGTTCATGGAAAAAACATACATATTCATAAATATTTAGGTTTCAAGTTATATGGTTGTAAATATTGTCAAACTTTCTGAATTGTGCTGAAATAAAATCACAATAACTAGTGTGAAATTATGAACTTTGCTTCAAGATTTTTTTAAATTGAAGACCTTGAAATATTAGTTGAAAACCCGTTTTATGACGTGACATTTTCAGCTTGAATCAGTTGCCAGCATGACTGTTCAGATCACTTATAAAGCATTCCATGTAGCCAACTTTATTTATAAAGCATGTTAGAAACAGCTGATGCTGACCAAAGTGCAGGGCACCAGGGGGACGCTAGGGGGTGCTGTAGCTCCCCCTGGATTAGTCATTACGCCCCCATATTACCCTCAAGAAAGATTTTAAAAATTCAGGGTTCCCGCAGGGTCTTAAAAAGTCTTAAAAGCATTGTATATATGAATTTGGAAATAATACCTTAAAAATACTTGAAAAAGTCTTGAATTTTGATATCTGGGTCTTAAAATGTGTGCTGTATGTCACTTCTCCGTATCTCATTTCACCTCAAAGATTTCATTTGTCAACCACAATTATTCTGATTATATAACTTGTCATACTTTGAACATTCTACATTTCTTTTAAAAACAAATGAGCGTATGTTCAAGAATTTTTGTTTGTCCTTGTCGGTAGGTCTGCGAAATGGGTATTAAATTTTTATATAAATGGTGTTAAAAAGGTCTTTAAAAGACTTGAATTTGACTCGAAGAAACCTGTAGGAACCCTGTAATTGATTTATCTTTATTTTACTTAATTTGTGTTTTTTTAGAGAGTAAAAAGTTAAAGGACTATCAGCCTGGTGTAGTTTGTTTACATATATATGGTTAATGCTGCTTTCAGACAGGATGTGACATGCATGTTGCTAGAGTTTAACCAAAAAACTGAGAGAGGGGCACAGAGCAGGATGCACAGAGTACAAAAATGCCAGTTGTTTGTCCACTGATCTCCATGCAGGATGTTTCTGTAAACGCCCTGACTGCTGCTGATAAGAAGGAGAAAGCAGCAAAGACCGTGTGGGTTCATGTGATGTCCTAGTGTGGGACAAAGACTTTTAGATAACTAATAAATACACAACTGACCTGCTGTCGTTTGAGGTTTTAAATGATGCCATAATTCTTTACCTGCAGTAGTCACTGGTTTTGCAGACCAAACTTTTCCTCAGCAGGTTAAAACCAAACCATTCTCCCTTGGAGCTTAGGGAATCAATCAGGTATTACTAATGGATTCATAGTTGCTGTGCTACTAATTGTGCCAACATGTAGTCAAAATTTCACACCCCAGATGGGACTTGAACCCACAATCCCTGGCTTAGGAGGCCAGTGCCTTATCCATTAGGCCACTGGGGCCACACAGTCAATGTGTGACAGAGGTATTGTAGAGAACAGTAGGGACACATGACCAGTTCAAAGCCAGGCTCCCCCCATAGACCCTGCAGGAAATCAGCTGCCACCACTGCCTAGTGGTGGCAGCTGCCTAGGATCACATGTCGTGTGCCCCAGGGTTCAGTTTAAGGCCCACTGCTTTTTAACCTCTATATGCTTCCTCTTGGCAGCGTCATCAAAAGACACGGAGTTCATTTTCACAGTTATGCTGATGACACACAGCTGTACATCTCTGTGTCTCCTGATGACACACGGCCAATGGAAGTACTTTTTAACTGTATTTCAGACATCAAATCCTGGATGGTAGAAAACTTTCTCCAGCTCAACCGGGACAAAACTGAGGTTTTAGTCATCGGTCCTGAGGCTCAGAGAGAGAAACTTTTACCAAAACTACAATCACTGTCTATGAATCCTTCTGTACAAGTGAAGAACCTGGGCGTGATTTTTGACTCTGAGCTGACTTTTATCCCTCACATTAAAAACATTACTAAGATAGGTTTTTATCACCTAAAGAACATCGCCAGAGTCCGCCCCATTCTCTCTCGGGCCAACACAGAGACACTGATGCTTTTATCACCAGTAGAATGGACTACTGTAATGCCCTGCTTTCTGGTCTCCCCAAAAAGAGTATCTCAGGTCTACAACTCTTACAAAATTCAGCAGCACGTGTCCTGACGAAGACCAGAAGGCGGGAGCACATTACACCCATCCTGAAGTCTTTGCATTGGTTACCTGTGTGTTTTAGGATCGATTTTAAGGTTCTTTTAATGGTTTTTAAGTGTCTTAATGGTCTTGGGCCTTCTTATCTCTCAGAATTGCTTTTACCATATGAACCTCTGCGGTCTCTGCGCTCCTCTGGCAGCCATCTGCTTGTCATCCCGAAAGTTAGAACACATACTCACGGTGAGGCGTCTTTTTATTATTATGGCCCTCACCTCTGGAACAGGCTGCCGGAGAACCTCAGGGCTGCAGAGAACGTTCATGTGTTTAAAGGCAGGCTCAAGACCCACCTTTTTAAGCTAGCTTTTAACTGAGTATTATTTATTATAGTCTGTTTAAATGCTTTTAGTCCACCTTTTTACTTCTTATTTATTTAACCTGTTTAATTGCTTTTAGTGTAATTTTAACTTATTGTGTTTAATTACTTTTAGCCTGTTTAACTGCTTTTAGTCTAACCTTTAGCTGATTTTAGTCTAATAGATTTTAGGTCTTTAGTTAGATTTTATCACTGTTTTATTGTTTATTCTTATATTTATCTTATGTTATTTTATATTTTAACTTGTTATTTTAATCTTCCTTCCAGTGTTTCCTCTGAGGGAGCCCTCTGCCTCGGGAGCGGTGGTCGGCTGTGGCTGCCTGGATCTCCAGGTGGTTCCAGGTGGAGGTGGGGTCTCAGCCCTGCCTCCTCTGGTCGCCCCGTGTCGGTGCATTGGCTGCTGCTGTTGACCTGCTGCTGCCGGTGCAGAGGGCTCCTTTGATGGCGTTTCCCTAGAACCTGCTCATCTGTACTCAGCCCAATGTCCTTTGTGTGTGTGTGTGTGTGTGTGTATGCGTATGTGTGCTTTTTATGGGGGAGGGATGGGAATGTGGTTTATGTGGGGTCATTTTAACTTGTTAATCACCTTGAGTTACAGTTTTTTTTCTGTATGAAAGGCGCTTTATAAATAAAGATTATTACGGTATTATTATTATTATTATTATTATTGTTATTATTATTGGTGTTAAGGCCTGAAATGATAAAAAGACAAGAAAAACACAAGTAGGCTAAAAATGCTCAGGAAAACATGTAAAAGCAATAAGGTCAAAACATGTACCATTTATACTGGGTCGAAAGCCAACTAGGATTATTAACCTCCTGTGATCCAATCAAGTCAGTGGAAACCAGGAAGTAAACACTGAGATCCTTTAGTGCAGATGAATGAGAGTTAGAGGCAAGCTCTTATTTTGAAATGCAGCCCTGCTTTTATTTAATTAATGAAAAACCATTCTACATATCGATGGTCATACATGTAGTCTGTGATTAATAAATATCGTCAAAACGTTTCTAAATTCATTTGATTTGTTGATTTTTTCATATTTCACTAAAAAGTCAGACATTCTGATTTTCTAGGCTTTTGCTTGAAGATTAATTTTTCTAACTGGACCCCTTTAAATTAGAATTGGACACCTCTGCTGTAGATGAACACATGTGTGCCTTATAGTTCCAACAAACTGCTCCTCCTTTCCTTGTAGCCTCTGCAACATTGACCACCTATCGAGTCATGATGGATTGCTCCAAACCGATAATCCCCTCAGTTCTAGAAGTGAACGGACTCCGATCCTTTTATTGATCTCTTCAGAGAAAGTCTTCCTGATTACCACCTCAGACATACTGACAGAAGCCTCTCCATCTTCTGTTGGTCTCAGAGGAACAAGTCTGGCTTCAACTGAAAGTATAGATAATTACACCTGAACCATTGGTTTCATCTGTGTTGGATTGAGTGTAATTTATCTTAGTATTTAAAATGTTTGTGTATTTAAAGTAGGAGTGGGTCTCTGTCATCTTTACCTCTTCCGTCCTTTACTTTACCTTCAATCTGCTGTTCACCTTTTATCCTCCTTTACTTCCTCCACATGTTCCTGTTATTGTCGTCTTCTCTGTTTTCCTTGTTATAACATTTTGCTGCCATCTGTCCCTCTGTCACCTTTGTTTATCTTTAATATTCCTCTGTCTGTGTCCGTCCCTGTAGCGTCTGTCCTATTAAACTCTACCACCTGTCATTGTTTCCTGTTATTACAGGTTGGTTAGTCTCAGTTTTAGTCTGTCCATTGTTCTCATTACTGTTCTCCTTGTCAAAATTATACAACACAACCTGCTGTTCAATTTGGAATAGCACACTATGGCTTTAGGTAGTGGTACAGCGTACAAAGAAAATAAAATTCAACAAAAAAACTGACACATTTCCCCGTGAGATTCCCAATGAGATTGTATTGAAACAGGTGAGGAAGCCCCGCCTCCTTTGGACCTCTATATTCCAGGTAGTTGTTACAGTAGAAACATCATTCAGAGTTTAAATGGGAAGTTGGACTTTACATGACAGAACTGGTAGTTTGATATATTTTATGGATTTAACACATTAATTGTTAGGATTTCATGAGATTTTCCCACAAAACTTTTAACTGACAGTTGAACTGTTAAAACCTTCAAGTCTTTCGTGGACAAACTTTTCTTAATTCCCACTTCTTTTTCAGTAAATATACAAATTATACATCTAAATGTTGACATTTTTGTCTTCTTTCACCCATTGTCTCTCACTGCTGTCAGGTCAGAATGCAGAGAGGTAATAAGCATCAATACACTTCTCTTCAAGAATCTTTTTCATTTCTTAAAAAAACACCATCGAAACATAAAAATCCAGATTTGTGACCACTAGAGCTTTCTGATGCTCACAGATAAAAAAGACTTCTGTCAGGAAGTGAGACACAGATCACAGATCTGTGGTTACCATGGTGAACCTAATAAGCAAACGGCAGCTGCTATCTTTATTCTTTTTACACTTACTAAACAGTTTATGCATTTAAAGTTGATATTTTTTAGCCAGGAGCTGCACTTTCTTTAAACAGCAGTTTAGTTGTCCCTTCTGTTCACTGCTTTAGTTCTACTTCCTGCTGTTTTTACTGTAGAGTTTATGTTTTGGATCCTTTTTTTTGGTTGTCACACTCTAGTCCTTAGTTTGAAAATTCCCACTCACTTGTTTTATTAGTAATTAGTTTTCTTAAAATATCTTGTTTATCATGACTGCATGTTCTGGACTTCCTTTTGTTAGATTTACATATAACTGATTTACTGATTTTCCAGCTTATGCAGTGCTTTTAATTTTGTCAAGTTAATTTATAAAAAAAAAAAAAAAAAAAAAATTTTTTCCCCTCATCTTGTCTGGCAGTGAAGCAATAAGAATTGATGTTTGAATGCCAAAAACAAGCCTTACAGATTTACTGCTAAGTGCTAATGCTATAATGCCCCACTAGATATACTATTTTATTAGAAAAAAATACTTAATTAAAATAGCTTTTGTAAAATTTTAATCCCAACAGACAGATGGAAATAGAGGATGAAGGCTAAAGGAAGAGAGGTGGGGGAGAAAGGTAACAGAGAAGGAATACAAAAGGTACAAGCACTCCGCTTCTGGACCTGCAGAAAGAGAGAGAGAAAAGAAAGAAAGAAACAAAACAAACAAACCATCGACAAACAACATCTCTATATGCAACAACGACAATGTCACTGAAAAGCACACAGCATTCAAGGTGCATTTTGTGTCAACCATAGCCCAAGTTAGTGTGTCTGAGAATACTTGAGTTCATAATTACGTGAACACCTTATGAATACCTGTGTGTGTGTGTGTGTGTGTGTGTACGCGCTTGTATATATAAGGGTTTTTTCCATCCTGATTAAATTATTTCTGATAAATAATTTTTTAACCTAATCTTGCTGTCTGTTCATCTCACATTTTTTTTGTTCTCTCTGTTTTGTTGTAATATTTTCTTATAATTTACTATGTTTTGTGTTGAACATTTGGACGTAGTTGTCCCAAGAACAGAAATATTCAAATAAAACTGTATATTATAATCATAATGTCTCTAGAAATAGCCAAAAATGTCATATTTTCTTCAAAAATATTCAATTAGAGTAACTCAGAAGTGTCTTTTTATGATGTAAATATTAATAAGATAGTTTAGACAAACTTGTGGGTGGAAAGGTTACAGAACAAACAGAAAAGTCAGCTAACATTGAAAATGAGCTCTGCCTTAAAATGAAGATGCATGAAATGTAAGAGGAATTTTAACCGTCGTCTACAGATCTTTTTAATTTCTTGACACGCTTTATAAGCAAAGTCATAAAATATGATGGTTTCCTTCCCTTTTCCTTGGTTCCTACCTCCTTCCCTCCTTTTCTGCCCTCGGTGTCAGACGGACTTCCTTGCAGATCACGATCTCCTCTCTTCTGCTTCTCTGACTCCTGTAATTCAGTTCACTCTCCCCTTCCTGAGTAATTGAAGTAATTTCCCACCTTGGCTATGATGAATGTGTCCCACACTCTCGCCGTGCCCTTCTACTTTAGTCGGCCTAATTAAAGAAAACATTCCATGATTGCCTATTTTTCCTCGAGCGTGACAACCTATTATTCTTCCCAGCACCTGATTAGAGACTTATTATGCTTAGATTTAGATTGATTTAACCAGGCAGCCTAATAAAAGACTACTTGAGTTGTGATTTAAAGTAGGGGAATTGCAGGTTTTTGAGCCAGTCACGCTGTGTAATTGTTATTACTGGTTCATGATATGGAGGGTGGGTGTGTGGGGGTGGGGGTTAGTGGTCTTGAAATTGAATTAGAAAATTAGAAGGTCACTCCGTGAACAACAGGTGACATTTTGGGACGTTCCTGCCACGATAGAGCTGTCAGGAGTTGAGACGTTCAGGCACGGATTTGTCCAGAGTGATAAATCACAACCGTCACCGCCTGAAGAATCTGACATATTTCTATCAAAGCAAGATTAATCTCTCCATCAGCTGCAGGGACGAGGCTCATAATCGTCTGAAACAATTGGATGCAAAGTGGGTAAACCGACTGCTGTTTGTTTGGTGGTGCTTTGACCTCCGCTTTAATTGAAAGCCAAATAGGGGGATGCAGTCAGATAATAACACAGCTGCTGGGATCAGACATCTATCAGGAGATCAAATTGTTCTGACTGATTGTTAAAACTACAGAAAACTGGACGCTTCTAGTTAATCTAAAGGTCAAAGTTCATATGTGGTGCTGCAACGTTTTGAAAAGGATGAAAACATAAAAACTTTGAGATTTAGATGCATCTTTATCACCAAGTAATGGTGGAAATGTTTTTGCATTTGTGATTGTTTTTGTTTGTTTACGAGCAAACTGTCTAATTAAAAAGTCTCAGAAATAATGTAAATCTACAACTTATTAACTTTTAGATCAATCTAATTCAAATCCACAATTTAAAACTAGAACATTTCACCTGTTTGTATCGTCATCCAGACACTGATGGAGGATTTGCTCAAACTGAGACTGTGTTCAGATCTTGTTAGCTGAGCAGCATTTTGATAAATGGGACAATTATAGTTAAAATGAGTGGTTTGACTGGAGCTGCACTATAAAAGCCCCGACTTTTTACTCACTGTCAGAGGGTCGAATCAGATTAATCTTTTATGTTTGATAGTGTCACCGGGAGTCTGGGGTAACTGATCTTCTTTTATTGTAGGGATTATTGACAGTTTCTTCTCCACTGTCACTGGAACGAGTGCTTGATCTATTAATGAGCTGATTGATGGCTTTATTGGTGGAAGAAAATGCTGCACATTTTTGATTAGAGATTTTAAGAGATTAAGGTTTAGTTTCAGGGTCAAATTACCTCAGTGTTTGTGCTATCAGACTCTGTTTTTCTACAAAAGATAACTCAACATTTAATCTAATTTGATAGTATTTCTTTCTGCCCATTTTCTGGTTCCGGAGGTGTGCAAGTCCTTGATGGAGCTCAGGGGAACACCAATGATCCTTTCAGCTGAAGACGCAGAGAACTAAGTCCTCTGTTTAAAACTGGGCCAGCAGGTCCTTTGGTGGACCAGACTATTTCAGGTTTCTCAAGAGTTAAACACTCTGTTGGGCCTTTTGAGGATGGAGATGTTGCTATCCCACGTCAAGGTTGGGCGATAGTAAGAACTTAGAGATACAGCCCTGCTGAAAAAACCAGCATAGACCAGCATATGCTGGTTCCAGCATATGTTGTGTTTTGGTGCTGGTATGCTGGTCCATAGTGATCCATTAGTTCAACCAGCATAGACCAGCATTGACCAGCATTGAATCATGTTGGTCTACCAGCTAAACCAGCACCAAACCAGCATAGACCAGCACCAAACCAGCATAGACCAGCATTGACCAGCATATAAATCAAGACCATCATGATTTGTTTGCTGGTCTTTGCTGGTCAATGCTGGTCTATGCTGGTTTGTTGCTGGTCTATGCTGGTTTGTTGCTGTTCTATGCTGGTTTGTTGCTGGTCTATGCTGGTTTGGTGCTGGTCTATGCTGGTTGAACTAATGGATCACTATGGACCAGCATACCAGCACCAAAACACAACATATGCTGGAACCAGCATGTTGATAGAGCCAGTTGTTCAGCTTCAGGTTGCTCTGTTTGGACCAGAGGTGGACAATCCTGGTCCTCGAGGGCCGGTATCCAGCATGTTTTAGAGGCAACACACCTGATTTAAATATTGAATTACCCCCTCAGTGTGCCTTCAAGGCCATCAGAACCCTCCTAATCACCCACTAATTCAGATCAGGATGCATAATACAGCATAAGAGTTAAGAAAAAGGATCAGATCCATTAAAGACACGAAACAGAACCTGAGAGATACATCATCAGGTTTTCCTCACAAAGGTCTTTGGGAATCAACTCCTTGCCTCGCCTCACCTTCCTCCCCTTATCCGGGTCCGGGTCGCGAGGGCAGCCTCCCAACTAGGGCGTCCCAGACCGTCCTCTCCCCGGCCACCTCCACCAGGACCCCAAGGTGTTCCCAGGCCAGATTGATTACTTTCTCCAACGTGTCCTGGGTCGACCTGGGAATCAACTCGTTGATGTTAAAATCCTGTTTTTTAGTGCGTCAGACTGTGTTATTCTTGGTATTTTTATAGATTAATTAAATTGGACTAAATTGAGTAATAAAGCTCCTAAAGTTTTCTGATTTGTATCGACACATCACTGGCTTATATCTTAAGTTATGCAGCCATTTTATCCTCAGAAACATAGGCAGGTGTTGGCCTGAAAATAAATGGAAAAGCAGAAAAGTGCAAAGAAAACTCTGAAGAACTGTTGATCAAGGGCAATTTAAAAGATTACAAGAAACTATGGCTGCTTGGACGCAAAATATCAGGACTGAAGACTTTTACAAAGTACTATGGGACAACAACAATGATTGTTTTAACCAGGATTTGCAGGGATTGGTATAAACTATAATATTTGGTGAATTAATGATGAGGAAAAGTATAAAGATCATAGAAAAAAGAAGGCAGGACTAAAAAAAAAAAGCATAACGAGAGAGGAGGAGGGGTGATAAATGAATGGCTACAGATGGATGCAGGAAAGAAATGAGAATAATTAGCATTAAGGTAAAAAATCATACGTATGATGTTTATTACGTTTTGGATAAATGAGATGTTGCAGCAGCTGGCTGGACGACATAAACATTAAAAATAAAGAGATGATTTCTTTAAAGGATTAATAGCACTCTGAAGTCACTGACGATCGCTCACTGAGGACTTCATTATTCCACTTAATGGGCCCCTTCGCTACTTGACCCGACCGTCAAAATTAGCGATGAGGAACCTTTAAGTCAGATGGATGAACTGCCACAGCCTCGCCGGCTAATTGGCAGCCACAATCAAGAGCGAATATGTATCAGGAGAAGAAGAGGAGGGTTCATATATTAGCAAAATAAGAGATGAAGAAGAAAAATGAGGTTGTGAGCAACATGGTAGCACCAGCTGTCTGGATGTCAGGGGGGGAACCAAAGATGTTTCATAAATTTACAAATTTAAGCAGAGTTGGGAGTTTCATAAACATTTATAAGTCTCTTAGAGCCGATCTTACCCAGTCTGTTAGTGCTGATGAAGTATTTTGTCTCATTCTAATTTGGCTTTCCATACATCACGTATGACTTCAGTCTGAATGCTTTTATTCCAACTTTTGGTGGAGAGCTACTGTTTTAGTTTGCTTCCCTTATGAAAAACAACTCATACAGCTTATTAACTGTTTTATGTTTTTGCTACAGGCTCTTGATGGAGTGGCACAACAGATGTAGTCGATTGCAGCCTGAGATGGTGGACATGTCAGTCTGCAGGTTGAGAGACTCACCAGACGTTACCGAGGACTTCTGCAGCAACTGGGACAAACTGGAGGTAAAAAGTACGAGATAGCTAGCTGGGTTAGCCAAAAAGAAACTTCTATAAAGGAAAATAGCTACTGGATATCACAAATAACGCCTTACAGAAAAATCTGATATTAGCTTTTGCAGACAGAACAGTTTACACCACTGTTGTGCATCTTTGTTCAGTTTGTGAAGTGCAGTAACTCACTGGGCTGTAATTTTTGGTGACAACATGCAGTTAGAGTTTCCTGACATGATTTGCAGGGCCTCACTCTCTGGAACTTCTTCAGTAGGGGTGTGTGATATTTTGACAATGAGGCAGCAGATATTATTGAGTATTTACCCAATGGCATTGGGGCCAAAATGCACACCCAGCGACTGTTAGGTTTTGGTGTATGTAGCGGAGGACCCATGAGGCAGGGTGAGGCAAAGAACAGCAGTAGTGATGGCAGGTAAGAATTCCAAGGGTTTTTATTAACAGACTGAGGATGATGACTAAAAGGCAGACAAGGATAACAAGTTGGCATAGTAGGATCTGACAAACAATGACAAGACAGGGACGCTTATATACTGAGGGAGGTGATGACGAGACGAGGCACAGGTGGCTGGATGACAACAGGAAACACCTGTGAGGGGACAAGAGGAGAAACATTAGTACACAGGGAAGACGAGCACAGACCTGAACACCAGGGGGTAGAATATGACGGCGATGGCTACTTCCTTTTAGCAAGAGGCTATATCCATTCCAAAGCCAGCAGCTACTGATCTGATTAATGATAGGCCGGTGTAACACGAGTGCTGCCAAATGAGATGGAGACTACTTACTTTAGTTAGCATATAGCATACGCTAATAATTAGTAGGGATGAGCCGGATACCCGTTTCAGACGAGTATCGGTATGGATAATGCATATTTTCCGAATACGAGCATCATCCGAGTGAAACACGTTATTATCTGTGCTCGGGCTGAAGGAAAATCCTGATTGGGTAACTGTCTGACTGTCCTCTGTTCGCGCTCTCTGCCCGGCAATCACACAGAGCGCCTAAGGAGACGCGCACCTGGACCAGGACCAGGTGTAGTGTGCGCCGCGCGTATCTGAGCAGACGCGCGGTGCCCATGAGAAGATACTGCAGCCCGCGACAAGCTCGGGACCTGCAGGGCCTCCTGAAATGGACCGAACTAGTGTGTGGTTCGGAGTTGGTTCGGCTTGGAGGAGGAGGAGGAGGAGGCGGGGGGACAGGCGATCGCTGCGGCTCTGCGTCAACCAGACTGGCTCTGGTGAACCCGAGCGTTTCCTGGTGGACTAGCATTGGTCCAGACTTTTTAAAACTCATACTTTGATCTGACCGGTCCATAAAACCAGATCAGCGGGCCCAGTGTCCGTGGGCCCGCTGATCTGGGGACACTGGGCCCGCTGATCTGGGGGCCCAGTGTCCCCAGATCAGCGGGCATCACACAGGATCTTTCATTCTGCGTGATGAGCATTTGGAAAAAAAAAAAGGTCAGTGTAAAAACCCGTCAGCTTAACTCGATTTTTTTTTCTCCAGTCACTCCTCCTCTCTTTGGCTGAGGGACGAAGGTCCCGTTATCTGATCACGCGTCCGTCCTGTAAACTCTGCGGGGCTCGCGCCTCTCATTATAATAAAGTGAACGGGAGCGCGCGTCACAGCTGTGTTTCCCAGCATAAACTGACAGCTTAAAATGCAACAAATCAAATATCAACACTAAAAACACATGTATCTGTCAGTGACTTTATCAGAGGGTTACAGTTGTTTTCAGAGACTCATATTAAATACTAAATACCCCAAAAGTAGTTTTACTAAAACATGATGACAGAGTCCTGCATGCTGTAAAATAAACAGTAGAGAAATAAAGTCATTTTGAGGCAGATTTAATCCATTACAGATAAACTGGATGCTACAATCACTTTTTGACAGGTGAAAAAATCAGTTTGAAGTTGATGTAAAAATACAGTCGATGCTTTAATCAGGTCACCTGTAAACTAAATCTAATCCTTTATTGTCAGGTGGACAGATGAGAGTTTACAGTAAAACTATTAAAACAGGGTGAGCCTTAGTAAACAGCTGCAGTCCTGACAGATACATTTGCTTTAGTGTTAAAAATGTTTGATTGGACCAAATTCAACCTGCTAATTTTATCAAACATCAATGAGCTCAGATTTCAAATGGTCTGGTGAGTGTTGGGTGGGTTTGTGCAAATCGCCCTGTGGTGATTTTTTCCAATGATAAAGTGTACCTTGGCTCCAAAAAGGTTGAAAAACCCAGCCTTTAATATTGTGATCAAAAACATTGAATCTCAATTCTGAGGCTGCTCTGTAAATAGTTTTCAAATAAACAATACATATAGCTAATTCTGATCAATCATATCAATTTCAGACTTAAAATAATGTACCCATGTAAGCCATGCCCACTTCAGGGTAAACCACACCCACTTCCGGGGCAATCCCCGCCCGCTTC
This sequence comes from Callopanchax toddi, assembly GCA_006937965.1. NCBI lineage: Eukaryota > Metazoa > Chordata > Actinopteri > Cyprinodontiformes > Nothobranchiidae > Callopanchax > Callopanchax toddi. The sequence goes on from SSNR01000014.1 coordinate 4,193,426, forward strand.
CGGTTTAGGCACCGCCCACTCCGAGTACAGATACGGATACAGATAATTTAGATGGTTGAACAGATACAGATAATGCTGTACTCGCTCATCCCTAATAATTAGCATTCCTAGTGTCTAGATGTTGGTTTGGCTGCATCGTTTTATGACAGTTTGTGGGGCCTCCCATTTAAATCTTGTTTCAGAGTTTATTTATTTCCAGAAATTATGTATTTTTCTGTTTTTATTTTTCATAATTCCATATTTTAATATCTGAGATCTTTTATTTCAAAACTCCAAAACAGATAAACTTAAATTAGGGGGAGAAAAGAAAACAAAGCATTGGAATACGATTAAAATGTATTTGATAGGTTATGGTGTCTTGAGTGACGAATGGGAATTATAAATTACAACTGTGAAAAAAGTCAGGACTTTAAATACAAACCTATTAAGATAAGAAGAATTTGTATTTAATAGAGAAGCAAGAAACTGGAAGAACAAGCTGAACTTTTGCTAATCTAAACTGTTCACTGAATTAAACAATTTTTGGGGTTTATTTTGCCAAGTGACAAGATTCAGATTCAAAAGTAAAGACTCTCCAAGTAAAGCTCCCATCTCACAATTTCCTACCCTGAATTCTATCTCTAATATAATGTGATGATGTAGACGGACCTTAGATGGTTTCAGATTGACTTTAAATCCAGGAAACGGCTTCGATTTAGCCTGTTAAAAAAAATAACTTGATAAATGTCTGTTGAACCGCTGTTGTGACGTGTCTCTTACGTCTCAGATCAGTTAAATGCTTTCTCTGTCTGAATGTACAGACGAGGAGTCGATACTATCTGTGTTTGCGATGCGTTCACCTCAGTGGCTCCAAACTCTAGAGATAAACACCTTAAACCGGGTGTCTTTGTTCAGACACAAGTTTATTTCCCGCTAAACGAAACACACTGTGGTTTCTTCATGTTCCATCATTGATTTTTCTCTTTTCTGGGAGATGAAGGAAGAAAAGGGATTTAAAACACGATGCAGAAGTCTTGTTCTCATGCATCAAGCAAGTCGGGCGTAAAATAGTTTGCTTTGATGGGTGATCATGAACTGGAAGCAAACGAGGAAGTTTACCACAGCTAAATAAATGCCCAGGCTGCCTCCTACCTCCTGCTACGGTCCTAATTTATGGTAATAACATCCTTTATACTGATGGCAGGAGAAGAAGCAGATGAGAAACTGGTGTGTTTACGTGCCCTGGATGTTTGTGGAAAATTGGAGTTTTAATGATGCATGGTGTCTCCTCAGGTTGACTGGAAAAGGTACATTTAAGTCGGTGTTAGATCACATGATCTCAGTTTTCTGCATTATTTTAGGCTCTTAATAAAAAGTATTTTTTAAAGATGTTAAGAAATGTAAAAAAAACCAGATGATTCATATTTTTATCAGTTTTTTACTCTGATATGAGCTATAAGATGATTAAAACTCTTTTATTAGGATATTTACTTACATTTATTGATATTCAACAGCCTGTCAGAGACATGCGAGAGCCAAAAGCTTTACTCAGATCAGCCTAAATAGTCAATAAGAAACATCTAAAAAATAAATAGTAGTGAACAAAGTGCAAAGGTCATAAAATTACAGCCTTAGGAAACCCTAACCCTGATGATTTCGTGAAGATCTAACCACTCTTGTCATTAACACACCAGTTCCCATAGAAGTTAGCTGATTTCACTAGTTTCATGGCTTACCTTCCAGAGATGACATGAGGACAGGAGTGCAAGCTCTCCTACCACCATCTCTTTCATCTTTGCATCATTGATGCTTAAGCTGTTTGCCGTACACCAATCAGTGAGCTCCTCTACCTCCCTCTTGATTGGTGAAGCCGTCCTCTGTGCAAAAAGCACCACAGAACCTTTTAGGGTTGACACCTAGTAGCAAGAAGTACTACAGTATATTTTATTGACAAAGTGATCTGAAATTATTCAGATCTCATGAATTTTTATTGAAATATTTTAAAATAAACTTGGATTTCTTCAAACCAGATAGAACTCTCCTATTAGTAAAACAGTTTTATACGTATAATAAAAGATTTCACAGCTTATGTTAAAATCCTGGATGTTTTTTGTTGCCTCCATACAACCAACTTGACTTTTTTATTTGACAGTTTTAGCTGTTAAATATTTCTCGTATGCAGGACTCCTTCCATGTTCTGATCACAGCCAAGTCAATTTTCACCTTTCGACATTAACCCTTTATAGAATACGTGACTATTTTTGATCACTTGCTTTAAATTTAGATTTGCAGCCTAAAACTTTAACTAAAAAACTAAGAAAATGAAAAGAAGAAAAAGACCAAGGTTTTACAAAAGTGAAAAAAGCAAACATTAAAAAAAAAGTAGTGAGTAAATAAAATGAGTAAATGAAAATACATTTACTAAACATCAACAGAAAAGTGTGAAGCGGCTGGGATGAGGATCAGCACCTCCAAGTCTGAGGCCATGGTTCTCGACCAGAAAAGGGTGGCATGCCAACTCTGGGTCAGGGGAGAGGTCCTGCCTCAAGTAGAGGAGTATCTCAGGGTTTAGTTCATGAGTGAGGGAAGGAGGGAGCAGGAGATCGACAGGCGGATTGGGGCAGTGTCTGTAGTGCTGCGAATGCTGAACCGGTCTGTTATGGTGAGGAAGGATCTGAGCCAGAAAGCAAGGCTCTCGATTTACCAGTCGATCTACCTCCCAATCCTCACCTATGGTCATGAGCTTTGGGTAATGAATGAAAGAATAAGATCGCAGATACAAGCGGCCGAAATGAGTTTCCTCCACAGGGTGGCCGGGCTCAGCCTTAGGGATAGGGTGAGGAGCTTGAACATCTTGGAGAGACTTGGAGTAGAGCCGCTGCTCCTCCATAGTGAGAGGAGCCAGCTGAGGTGGTTCAGGCATCTATAGGATGCCTCCTGGACGCCTTCCTGGTGAGGTGTTTCAGGCACGTTCTGCTGGCAGGAGTCCCCCAGGTCGACCCAGGACAAGCTGGAGGAAATACATCTCCATTCTGGCCCAGGAACGCCTTGGGGTCCTGCTGGTGGAGGTGGTCAGGGAGAGGACGGTCTGGGATTTCCAGTTGGGATGCTGCCCCTGTGACCCAGACCCAGATAAGCAGGAGAAGACGAGGAAAAAAAGTGTGTCTTATAAATGGAGCTCACTGAAATACCACTGAATGTTATTGTGGCCTATTAAAATGACATTTTAATACATTTTACTTTATTTTACTAATTTATTTAACTTTCTTAAGCATTTGCACCTCAAAAGAATTACCGTATTTGCCCGAATATAGGACGACCCTGATTATAAGACGACCCCCCCTTTTCAAGACTAATCTTCAGAAAAAAATACTAAATTCACTTTTTAAAGAAACAATTTTTATTGAAATTTTGAGAAAATAATTTAACTAATGCTACTAATAATGACAGACTGCTTTAATATTTGCTTATTAACAGTGGTGCACACAACTAGTCCACCAGTCCACTGTACTGATCTCTCTGCCCAACACACCTTTGCTGACAGGAGCTTTCACGGTCAGATTGTGCAGCTCCGTGATCATCAGACACTGATCAACTTCACATCCAGTTGTGGAGCTGTGATGGAGTTTTCATGTAGGGGAAGCTTGTTTACACACACACGCTGCTGCGGCAAAATGCACAGACACACACACACAGCTGCGCCATGAACGAACAGACACACAAACCCGCTGCTGCGCCATGATCGCACGCGCACACACACAAACCCGCTGCATGTGTGAGGGAGTGTGTGAGTGTAGGTGTGTGTGTCGGGTGCATATAAAGGACGGTGAGACGGATGAGGTTCTGAGGGAGAATGCGTGTGTGAATTGAGCGAGCGACGCGAGCCCTCACCTGTACAGAGTCTGCTCGCTGAAAGCACCTGCTGGGTCTGGACATTTTAATTCTCAGTACTAGTAGACCTGTAACTTTGAACTAGGCCAGGCCCGGACCTCTGGAACCGCTCGCGGTCTGAGCTGCTTCCTGCCGCTTTGACCAAAAAGCCTGCGCCCTCCGCCGGAAAAACTAGGGCGCGATAATAAGACGACCCCCCCTTTTTCAAATTATTTTCAATGAAAAAAACCTCGTCTTATATGCGGGCAAATACGGTAAAAGAAAATCGTTTTTTTTCATACTTTTAAAAATTTTTCATAAAACTTAAGTAAAATTTACATTTTGGACGGCAAATAAAAATTGAAAGCATGGGACCAAATATGGTCAGTTGCCTTTTAAAGGGTTAAAAATGCATAGATGCTTAAGAGGAGCCCTCAGATCTTCTTTCTTTTCCTTCTCTGCCCTCTTTTTTCCTCCTGACAGAAGACAGAGAGCTAGTTAAGATCATTTACATCCTGGCCATCAGGAGTTTGAGATGCCTCATTAGCTTCTAGCGTGTAGATAAAGCTCCAAATTGACAAGTGCAAAGTACGGGCTGCTCTGCCGATTTAGAAGGAACAGGAGGAGCAGCAGCTCTGAAGCTCAGGTGATTGATGCTCCTACACCCTCTCAGCTCCGCTGCTGCACTTAGAGGTCCTGAATTACTCGGCCTGGTGGTTCTTCAGCCAGGAGGCTGGACTTTAAACCAGAAGGTTAAATGTGCTGTGACTTGAACACGGTGATTACTGCAGTGATTAATGAGGTTTTCAAAAACGTAACAACACTAGAGCCTCTCCTTCATGGAGTTTTAATTTAACACTTTTTTAAAAAGCCCTTTTCAAAAAAGTTTAATGAAAATTATTTACTCTAATTATTCATGCCGCCCACCTCCGTGCTGTGATCCCTAACACTCACCCCCCCTTCCCCACATCTTGCTCCCTTAAAACATTTCAGTGCAGATTAATGCAACAAAATGTCTATTAATTAATGTTTTGTGCCTTTTAATTTTTGGCACGGATGCCGTCTTTATGCAGCTGCCTGTCGAGGCCGTCACTGCTGAACCCGAGCCAAGGCAGTGCAGATGTAATTCTGTTATCTCTTGCTTAGTCATTTACACAAATTAATTTGAACAATTAGCCTTCTACCGGCCTTTTATGAATCACGCAAGAGGAGCTGCCAAAAAATTAAAACGCTCAACAATTTCCATTTCAAATTGAGATTGGAATGAAGTGTTATACCTTGTCTGGACAAAGAATAAACAAAGTGTGTATTGTTAAAAATCAAGCTTGTGGAATTATTGGGATCTTAATAGAAAGGTCATTTGCTAATTAAAGTAAAATACATATTTTAATCAGGTTGCAAGATATCTTCTAATTCCTAAAATTTTCTTTTATCAGTGAGGAGATTTACTGTTGTTCTTAATGGTTTTCCTCCATAATATAAGAAAACTCTTGATTACAGACTGATATTGTTTTTTATAACAAAGAAAAATGATCAGAAAGTCAAAATTATAGTTAAAGATGTAGAACTGCAAATTAGGGTCACTGAAGAAAATAATGGGAAGGAAAAATTATTTTTGTTTCTCAATTTTGAAATTTAAAGGCACACTATGTAACTTTTTCATATTTTTAAATCTTTTTCTTGAGCCAGTCTGTGCTAATCTGACCCTTTACAGGGTTAATGGAAAGTCACTCATCCCCATCTGCTGCTTGTGTCCAGAATAACACGTTTGCAACTTCTGAGGTTCCAGCCCGGTGCCCTGAAGTCTCACAAAGTCATGTATCTCGTGAGGCTAACCCAATGTGGCTAGCATTTATGCTAGCGCTGTAGTGTTTTTATCTCATGATTCCTGCACTTTTTTTTATCTCTCCCTGCTTGAACACAGCTGATTTCGTTGAATGAGTGATGAACCGCTCCAGTAGAAAGCAATGAAGGCTGAGGAGACATTTCAACAGTTAGATTTAGGAGTTAGTTTAGTTTTAGTTAGTTGAGTTAGTTTAGCAAAGACGATGCTAACGTTTTCTTGACAGTGATTTAAAACGGACACTAGAGGGTGCTAAAAACAAGCCAAAACTGCATAGTATGCCAAAAAGAAAAAAGAAAAGTCAACATATTTCCATCCATCCATCCATCTTCTGTAGCCGCTTATTCCTCCACAGAGGGTCGCGGGGCAGCTGGTGCCTATATCTCCAGCGGTCAAGGGGCGAGAGGCGGGGGACACCCTGGACAGGTCGCCAGTCCATCGCAGGGCCACACAGAGACGAACGAGACAAACAACCACACACCCACTCACACCTAAGGACAATTTACCAGCCCAATTAGCCTGACAGTCATGTCTTTGGACTGTGGGAGGAAACCGGAGTACCCGGAGGAAACCCACGCACGCACGGGGAGAACATGCAGACTCCACGCAGAGAGGCCGCAGAGCCGGGACGCGAACCCACGACCTCCTTGCTGCGAGGCAACAGTGCTAACCAACTGCGCCACCATGCAGCCAAGTCAACATATTTTCCGAATAAATTCAAAAGTTGTTGAAGAGTTGAGAAACAAGGCTGAACATTTTTTCCAGAATAAAGTTAAAACTTCAAATTGAAAGTTTAATTGCCAATAAAGTTAAAACATTATTTCCATAATTGTCAAAATGTTGAGATTTAAATGAAAGTTTGAGATCAAAATGGAAATCTTGAAAAAAAAAAAGTTTAAATATTAACACTGTTGTTGAAATGTCATGGTTAAAGATAACATGTTGAGATAAAGTAACATTTTTAAAGTCAAAAAGTGAAAAATGTAATTTCTAAGTTAAAGTTTAAACATTTAGAATAAAGTTGCAGCATTGAAAAAAAACTTCCAAAATAACGCTGAAAAGTTAATGGAAAAAGTTAAAGGCAGCTGTTTTAAAACTAGTCTAAAGAAGAGAACCCCTCTGTCAACTTGACTGTATTTGTTCTGTTTTTATTATTTTTTAATCTTCACCCAACTTGCCTGTGTGAATGTGAGTGTGACTGTGTGTGAATGTTGGTGGTGGTCAGAAGGGCCGATGGCGCAGAATGGCAGCCTCGCTTCTGTCAGTCTGCCCCAGGGCAGCTGTGGCTACAGACGTTAGTCGTAGTTTACCTCCACCGGTGAGAATGACTGTGTGAATGAATAATGCAACTCTGTAAAGCATCTTTGAGTGACCTAGAAAAGCGCTATATAAAACTGATGCATTATTATTATTATTATTATTATTATTTTTACTAGATAAACCAAATAAGTCCAGTTGCCTTTATTTAAAACCCTTTTTTGGATTACATTTTGACTGTTATAAAATTAGTATTTCTAGTATTTCTTTGTTTATCAGGTATTTGTATTTTTCTTCAGCTATATTTTGAATAGCTAAATTAAATTTACTTTTTTCTGCTGTAAATGAAGCTTCAGAAATGTTTTCATACATTTTTAGTTAACAGAAAAACACTGTTCTGTTAGATATTTTAGTTGTTCCTTTCATGGCCAGCAGAGGGCGTTTTTCTCCCACTTGTGAGCAGCTTTCTGCCTCTTTGCTGGCCTGGAAGCCTCAGTGTCTGAGTCATTAAGCCTTTCAGCCTTAACGAGCTGATTGCAAACGGAAATTGAGGTTGGAAATGTAACCGAATAAGCAGATTTCTGTTTTCGCTGGAAGGAGGAGACGAGGGATGACTGGAGGATGGACAAGACGGCCCAGAGTCCTCCTCTGCATTATCTTTAAAGCACATTCTTTTAAAGAAAAGAGGCCATTAGGCATCAATAAGTGGAATCCATATGATCTGCTCAATACTGGCATGTAATTTTGTGACAGTTATGTGTGGTTACACAAATGTATGGGGCAGCCCTTTTCCCCTGTAAGTGCCCGCTAACTCAATTGTGTTTGTGTACTTCTTCAGCTCCGTGTTTAGTGTCCATTAAGAGTTGGAGACTGAGGAATGTGATGGTGTCCTGTAGCACTGCACAAAACCATTATTTTTTTTGGTCCTGCTGACTTTTAAAAGGACAGTTTACGGAAAACCCTTGTACTTGTTAATTGTATCATCAATTACACCGGATTTTTTTCAGGGTTATTCAGTTATTAATTAGGTGCAATTTGCTCACGAGCTAATTGTTTAGGTAGGATGGATGACTTTAGTTAAATGCCCTTTCAGATGTCCAAGTAGTGACCTGTGCAGTGTACTGGAGCGGAAGTTTAATTAAGAAGCTTATATTTCAAGGAAATGCTCGTACAGTTTCAGGGAAAAAATGTATGATTAGAGTGATTTGGAGCAAGTGATTTTGAAGGACAGGAAAGTTTGGTGAAGCTGCTTCAAGACGTGAAAGATGTTGATAAACTTAGTCTAAATCAGTTTTACCATCAGATCTGAAGCCTACATAAAGACACTTGAAGGTGACCCTTTGAGGCAGAGTTTTAAGATGTGGAGAAATGATGATGCACAGGATCAAAAGCACCAAACACAGTGACGTAAAATCAACAGTCCTTTAATACAGCCTGAGGGATTAGTGATGGGAATTCTGGTTCTGAATTCTGAGTGTTTTCACATGACGTCACCATTAATGATGTTGATCATATTGGTGCCATAAGAGACGCAAACATCTGCTAAACTACTACTACTGAGCTGTTGGTTGCTGCAGTCTTATCATGACCAACTATTTATAAGCTGCCAAATGTTGTGTTTGAAAGTATTTTGTCATATCTTCAAAGAAAATCAGCAAAACAATGGTTACGTTGGCTTGACCCATCCAGAACACATCTGGTGTTAAGCTTCTAGCTAAAGTAGGACTTTATGTTGTCTGAGGTGTATGGATGTGGCGTAAAGACCAAATAGTTTACAATCACTGTAGTACGTAATATTGAGGGAATCTCTTGATCCAAACATTTGCTGTTTTGTTCATGATTCTGATTCCCTGTTTTCTAAGTTCTCTGGGTGAATTTTGGTAGATTTGATGTGTTTATTTACAATTTTTTCATCAAAGTAGAAAAAAATATTAGTGTTTGACTGGGTACCATTAAACATTTTTTGGTACTACTACTTGAACGATACCTGGTTTTGGATACCGGTACCTTAACTACAGTGGGGCAAAAAAGTATTTGGTCAGCCACCGATTGTGCAAGTTCTCCCACTTAAAATGATGGCAGAGGTCAGTAATTTTCATCATAGGCACACTTCAACTGTGAGAGAAAGAATGTGAAAAAAAATCCATGAATTCACATGGTAGGATTTTTAAAGAATTTATTTGTAAATTAGGGTGGAAAATAAGTATTTGGTCACTTCAAACAAGGAAAATCTCTGGCTCTCACAGACCTGTAACGTCTTCTTTAAGAAGCTTTTCTGTCCTCCACTCGTTACCTGTATTAATGGCACCTGTTTGAACTCATTATCTGTATAAAAGACACCTGTCCACAGCCTCAAACAGTCAGACTCCAAACTCCACTATGGCCAAGACCAAAGAGCTTTCGAAGGACACCAGGAAAAGAATTGTAGACCTGCACCAGACTGGGAAGAGTGAATCTACAATAGGCAAGCAGCTTGGTGTGAAAAAATCAACTGTGGGAGCAATTATCAGAAAATGGAAGACATACAAGACCACTGATAATCTCCCTCGATCTGGGGCTCCACGCAAGATCTCATCCCGTGGGGTCAAAATGATCATGAGAACGGTGAGCAAAAATCCCAGAACCACACGGGGGGACCTGGTGAATGACCTGCAGAGAGCTGGGACCAAAGTAACAAAGGTCACCATCAGTAACACACTACAACGGCAGGGAATCAAATCCTGCAGTGCCAGACGTGTTCCGCTGCTGAAGCCAGTGCATGTCCAGGCCCGTCTGAAGTTTGCCAGAGAGCACATGGATGATACAGCAGAGGATTGGGAGAATGTCATGTGGTCAGATGAAACCAAAGTAGAACTTTTTGGTCTAAACTCAACTCGTCGTGTTTGGAGGAAGAAGAATACTGAGTTGCATCCCAAGAACACCATACCTACTGTGAAGCATGGGGGGGGGAAACATCATGCTTTGGGGCTGTTTTCAGTGGCGGCTGGTGAAAATTTTTTTGGGTGGGGCGCATTTTTGCTAGTCAGTTTTCAGATGCGCAAAAAAAAAAATCACATATCACCACTAGGGCAGGGAATGATAATATTTTCATCTGACTGAATATTTTTCTGGTAAAAATCCCTAGTACCACCAGTTCTCTAGAAATGTGGAGCTGTTAGGTCTAATTCTACACATCAAACAGTAAAGAAATCATAAAGTCTTCATGAGGAGACCTTAGAATAATATCAATATAATCAGATACAAATAAAAAACAACCAAAATGTGGTCACAACAGAAGTTGTAAAAGTTTCAAGGAAAAAACAACCTGGCAAAGTCAAAAACATTACTTAATATTCACAATTAGCTTTCTACTGACACCACAAACAAATAAATCCATCTCTAACTAATACAGTCAGATAATTAATGTTACAATTCAGACAACAACCACTAACCAAGCAAGTCATGACAATCAGCTCAACTAATGAAGTGAATTAACAACAAAATAAAGTCAAATCCACTGATAAGTCCCATCAAACCCAGTCAGACCAAACTTCCTTAAAACGCCATAATAATTTAATGAAAAGTAGAGAAAACGCATGAAAAACGGGCTAAACTACATAAACCAACGTATTCAATCAGCAGTATCTGTATTTTTCTAACATTCGGCAGACACCTCAACAAACACATATCGCTATTTAAGGTATAAATTCACTCATCAGGACTTAGCACTGCTAGCCGCGGCTAGCTCCGCCTATGGGGTTTTTGAATGGGAAAATCCGTGACAGACACATAGTCATTAAGAAAAAGAAACAAACAAACGAAGTCACTCACCATTGAGTTGATGAAATCAGGACAAATGGAATCATTCGGCTTGTTTTCACGAGCAGGAAAGAAGGATTCTTTGAATAAATATCCATTTTCTACCCTCCATTAAAAAAAGAGCAAGAACTTCCGGTTTCGGTCTGAGCAACACTCCAGTCTCCTGCCGTTGTGCGCATGTCACACAGGGACGCTGAAAACCTGCGTCCCGAGCGATCTCCTATTTTTTGCACTCAGTGCGCATGCGTCAGGAAAAATTTGCCAGTGCGCATGCGTCAGGGGCAAAAAACAATGCGCTATGTTGGGACGGCGTCCCGTCCAGACATGCGCAGTAGAACCCAAAGAAACACGACCTATCGGTCCAGTAAAAAATAGTAAGAAAACCTTTCTAAACTACACCTAAATGCAGATTATACACAGCACTTATTGTATATATAATGGATGGCTCGTTTATTTTTATTTTTATGTTAGTTTTTTATATTTTGTGATCCCTATTTCTCTTCTTCTTCCTCTTGGGGCTGGTGGGGCGGCGCCCGAGCGCCCCCTATGGACGGGCCGCCACTGGCTGTTTTTCTGCTAAGGGGACAGGACGACTGATCCGTGTTAAGGAAAGAATGAATGGGGCCATGTATCGTGAGATTTTGAGCCAAAACCTCCTTCCATCAGTGAGAGCTTTGAAGATGAAACGTGGCTGGGTCTTCCAACATGACAATGATCCCAAACACACTGCCCGGGCAACAAAGGAGTGGCTCCGTAAGAAGCATTTGAAAGTCCTGGAGTGGCCTAGCCAGTCTCCAGACCTCAACCCCATAGAAAATCTGTGGAGGGAGTTGAAAGTCCGTGTTGCTCGGCGACAGCCCCAAAACATCACTGCTCTCGAGAAGATCTGCATGGAGGAATGGGCCAAAATACCAGCTACTGTGTGTGCAAACCTGGTAAAGACCTATAGTAATCGTTTGACCTCTGTTATTGCCAACAAAGGTTATGTTACAAAGTATTGAGTTGAATTTTTGTTATTGACCAAATACTTATTTTCCGCCCTAATTTACAAATAAATTCTTTAAAAATCCTACCATGTGAATTCATGGATTTTTTTTTCACATTCTGTCTCTCACAGTTGAAGTGTACCTATGATGAAAATTACTGACCTCTGCCATCATTTTAAGTGGGAGAACTTGCACAATCGGTGGCTGACCAAATACTTTTTTGCCCCACTGTATACTTTTTTCGGTACTTACTGTATATGTCCAAGAGAAAATAATAAAATATTAAAAGTGATTTTTGAAATTAAACCAAAAAACCATTTTATTTCATATTCATGCTTTTATATTACTAAGTATTTATTTATTGCTTACCTCGGGGAATTTTTTGTGATGCCACTGATGCTGTCTTCCCCCTCACACACCTCCAGTGTTTTTGTTGATGCAGCGAAATCGGGTCTGCTTTTTTTAATATATATGTTTATTTGCAGTCAAAAACTGAACACGCTTCAGCTCACAAGTTGATTCCATGTGCGATGAGTTGCTTAGACAAATTGCTGGTATTCCTGTTTTTCACGGCACAAATCTTATTGCATATGTTGCATTTTGCTCTGTTCCCGTTTACCTTTCCAAAATGCAGCCAAACTTTAGATATTTTTGGCATTTTCAACCTGTAACTCATTTAGTTTGCAGGAGAACTGTTGTTGAAAGAGAGAGGAGGGGCTGTGTGAGTAAACAAGCTCATGTCCTCCATGTGTCACGTGACGCGGAGCGGCGGTGGAAGAAATGGAGCGGCACATTTACGGGGACGTTTTACTATAAAAGTACCGAAATTTAGCACCAAGTACCAGTACCTACTGAATGCTTTTGGTCAGTACCAAAGAAATACTGTGTTTTGGTTCCTGACCCTATGTTTGGCCAAACACTGCTATTTTTATCACTGCCACTGCCACAGCCTGAAATGGCTGTGGATCCTGGACTTTTGTGATTTGATGACTTTGGTGAAAGCATTCTATAAGAGTCTGCGTTTTTGGCTCCCAGATAGCTCCTCATTTAGACCTATTGAAGTGTCATATGAGTGTGGTAGTTCCTGTCCAAGAAATGTTTTTATCTTCCAGGATTAGACCATTAGGTCATAAAAGAGATGTGCGTGCTATCACACCAGTTTTTCAGTTTTGGTTTTTACATGGTCAATAAAGCCAATAATTCAAGCTGAAGTTCCAAAACGGAAAACGAGGAAAATTCAAAATACAATCTGGGTCTAAGTCACAAAACCATTCACTAGATGTCAAAGGCTGGAATGCTGGTGAAGGTTGTCAGTCATCCAGGTCTTGGTAATCCTAGTAGGTACAATGAAGTCAACTGGGCTTCTTTGGTTCCTCAAAGTGAAACGTATTCAAGGAACCAGTGAAGTCCAGTTGACTTAACTGAAACTACTAGGATTACAAAGACTGGAATGCTTGACAAAAAGGACATATACGAACAAAAGGAAGACTCATGGGGTAGGACAGTGGTGTCCAGGTGGTCCTTGAGAGTCACTCTCCTGCATGTTGTAGATGTTTCTCTGCTCCAACACACCAGATTTGAATCAGTGGGTGATTCCGGGCTTCTGCAAAACTTGAGGGCTAACACATGCCGTATAAAAGCTGTCGACGACCAAGATTGGACATCAGTAGGTATATAAACACAAACGGGGAACGACAACAAGACATGGGTAGGATAAAATTAGGATGCGACAGGTACTGGTCACAGGCAGGGACACCAACATAATCTGAAAGGAGTCAAGATATTAGGACACAGAATAAAACAGGAAGTTCATAAAGCTGACATATCAGTCTAACCAGTGGAGCCAGACATGACAGATGGAAATATAGCCAACATGCACATCTGTAAAATTATAGCCATTTTGTGTTTGTTATTATCAATTTGTTTTGGGGGGCCATCTTAAAGTAGATGATCTTCCTGTGATTGATTTCTGAGAGTTTTGTTAAAAACCATCCAGTGCTTTGTGAGCTACTTTGCTGACAGACAAACTTTTCATGTTAAATCACCTGAGGGCGTTTTATTTATAGGCCCCAATTGGAAAAGGATTATATGTTGTGCAGGAAAAGCTACCAAGCACATGTTCTTTATGTGGATGAACGTCTCATCAGATCATTAGGGTAATTTAGAGGTTAGACGTTGACAAGAAAGAAGCCTTTTATGGTTTCTTGAGCACACAGGCTTTTTTGTGTTTCAGTATTTGTGCCATCGTTGGGAATTTAACTCAGCAGTGTGTTAGGCTCAGTGAGCTCCTCTGGGATTTCAGCTACTGAGCTTAGAATAAAGCTTTTATTGAATATTGGATATCAATTTAACTTAATCATCAGCTGAAGCATGGGAGAGACTCCTGAAGGGAATTAAATTATTGATTTTATTCCAACTAAATCACATTATGGGCTGTATTATTTTACTATGATGTGATCAAAAGCAGGATCTTTAAACATAATTCATTCTATTTTGGGGTTTTGTTGCACCTTTAAAGCTTAATTCATTCCCGGAGTTGTGTGTTTATAGTTCTCATTCTTAGTATTAGTGTTCTTTCTTCTTCTTTTTTGATAGATGATGTTAATTTCTCGTGATGGTCTAGTCCTGATCCAAATGCAGCCACATGACAAGACTAAAGTAGGGATGTTCCAATTGATCGGCTACCGATCAAAATTGGTCATCGATGTGACAAAAACGTGATAACCGATAAACTCCTTTCAGCGCCGATCATAACAGCTGATCAAAAGCTCCTAAACCAGAGGTCACAAGGCGCACAGCAAATCCGCAGAGCTACTGTGAGTTAGTTGTGCTCCCGGGACTCGCCGTCCCCTGAACGGACCGCACCATTTATGGTTAGTTCGGAGTACGGTCTTGGAGGCGAGGTAGCACTGCTGACTCGCGCACTCCAACGCTGCGGCTCCTCCAGCAGCTGCAACAAGAGAGTCTGTTGCTGCTGCATGCACGTTACACAACACCCCGCCGTCGGGAAGCTGAGATGATTCTTCAAATTGGTATTAAAAGACAATAATAAAAAAAATTAATAAAGGAGTTGCAAGAGCTCGCTCGCTCATGTGCCGAGAGGAGAGGACAAAGCAGCGCGTCATGGCGCAGGTGGAGAGGATCAGACAGGTGAGGGGAAGAAAGACTGAGAGAGCAGCAGGTAGACTCTTTAGCAATGATCAGACCCTTGTCAGTAGTAAATTTGTTCTTTCTGGACATAAAATGGACCAGTGTGTCAAAACAATGTCGACTTTTCTGTGTCTTAATAGCAGTAGAAATAAAATAGATTTTTCTCAAAAAGTTATTTCAACCACAAACTAATTAATGGGGATTTTGTGCACAAGAATATATGTTTAAGTATTTAAATAAATATAAAAATAATAGATTTCTATAAGGATTGGATATATATATATAAATAATAGATTTCTATAAGGAATGGATATATATATAAATAATAGATTTCTATATGGATGGATGTCTACATTGTTCCTGCAAGTTTTTGTATTTTTTTCTCTTGAAAAAGTAAGTAAAACATGTTTTTGTCCAAATGAAGGTGATTTATGGTCCATTCTTTACACATCAAGTTGCCATTAGCCCTCTTCATTACTACAATGTGAAATTTATAGTCAATCCATGTGATCAGTATCGGTGATCGACAGCAAAAAACGTGATCGCAGCATCCCTAAGGGTTAATTTATTAGTCACTAATCAACATGAGCTTGTGTAATAGATTCAGTGCTGTAATCCATCAGGTCACCAGGAAAAGAATATTTAGACAAAAAAACATCATGATCATTTTATCAGCTGACAGTTAGATGGTAGTAGAGGCTGGGAAAGGTCTCAAATTAGACATAAAAGTTCACAAAATATCCAACATTTATTATGTGTATTTATTATGATGTTACTAAAGTAAAACGTTGAGCCATAAAGCACACTTTTGGTTTTGAAGTAATTGTTTTTTGTTTAGAAATGTAACTAAAATTAAATAATCTGAAATCATAAAATATAAACATTACTATCAACATAAAACAAGGAAAACAGGAACCAGACCTATAGAACCACATCCAGGGCCTCGCTTATAAACCAACCTACAATCAATTTAGATCTTTTGGTTTGATTTGCAGCTGAAATAAAAACTTACTATATCATGCAAATGATGTTATCTGTAAGCAAAGTTCAGATTTCTGATGAATATGCATCCAAGCCTGTGGTGAACTTTGCATGAACTTTATAAACTGTGTGGAGGCATCAGGAACTCTAATAGAGAGGAATTCATTAATCTGTTTTTTTTTTACATAACAAAAGATTCATTGTGAATTAATTAGAGAAGCAAAACATTCTGAGAAAGACTGTTTAGTCCAAAGCATTCTCTAACCTTAAAAAGTTTGTTTTAATTTAGGTTTGTTACTTTGTTTACACAATAAGTCATAAAAAGGAAAAAGATCAGATTAGAAAACTCCTGCATTTACAACAAATCATATCTAATCACACATAAGTAGATTCCAAAACCACAGTCAACTAAAGACCCTTGAAGGAATATCACCCACTTCCTACAACGCCAACGTTTTTAACTAAAAATGAAGGAGTTTTGGCAAAATCTCTAGATTAATGTTATACGTGCTCTGTTAGCACTTAGACTATGTGTTGTTGTGAATGACTCTCCGCTACTAACATACCAAACCTGAGCCCAATATCTGTAAAACCAACTGAGTTAGAGACACGCTTGTATTCACTAATATTGATTAGATGTGATGGCAGTCGGTGAATTAGGAAAAGTCCTGTGGTTTATTATACACTTTACTAACAAATAAGGTTGACTCCCAACAGTGGAAATTAACTGAGGTTTAGATTTTTTGTTTGTTCATCTTGATTTTCTATGGCAGCCATCTTGAATTAGGTTAAATCAAGTGTAGGGTGGCCATATGTCCGGCCTTAAGATGAACAGTCAGCACCCTTGAGATGGATGCCCATTTGTCCTCCTTTCAACATTATTATTTTTTGGAGTGCGAATTGTGAAAAAACAGATTGTTTTCTTTTATTTTCAGTGCAAGAGCTTCGGTTCAGGAGGGGCTTCAAAATCATAGGGGGGGGGGGGGGGGG
>SSNR01000014.1:4210289-4252873 GCA_006937965.1 Callopanchax toddi
GGGGGGGGGGGGGGGGGGGGGAACCCTTAATTTGGACTCTAATGAAAGAGTAAATGCACCTAAATAATATAATTGATAAAAAAAATAACTAAGTCTACATGCAATTATGCATACCATGAGATGTTTTTGTGGCAGATTATTGGATGAAGTCGATGTCAAATAAATATTAGAAATTAAATGGGTTAGAACCGCCGAACATAATAAAACTAGCCATGTTGGCTAGGTATGATGTATGTCAGGCAGACCAACCAACTCTCACTCTAACAAAAAAGTACTGGAAGCAGCCGTGAACAACCAAAAATATAAGAAATAAACCTTCATATTTTTGGTGAGTAAAACAGTCATACATTGTAATTGGTTTGGTATTATGTTTTAGTTTTTTTTGTGTGAAAAATGTCCTCCTTTCTGGTGTTGTGGATATGACCACCCTACTCCAGCCAGTGGTATCGATGAGATATTTTACAAACAAAGTGGGTAAACAAAAAATTAGGACCTAGGTTTTCAGTAAAGTTATTCTTATTTTAGTTTTTGTTTAATTTAGCATTTTTAAATTTTGTTGTTTCATACTTAGCTGACTCTGTAACACTGGAACGACCCATAAACACAATTAAACTGGCAAAAGACTCAACCTATAGACGATGGTTGATATATGCATCCAATTGCCCAACTCTACTGTATGGACTGTGGTATAGATTGTTGTACTCTCAGGGATGAATCTCAACACCAAATTTGAGCTCAATAACTGTAAAACTGACTGAGTTGTAACCATTTATATGTTGGCTAATGTTGATTAGATGTGGCGGCCATCTTTAATTGAGTTAATCAGCTGCAGACATACAGCATAAATACATGAAACATGTTTACAAACACATAACTTAGGAACTGAGGCAGTATACACATGTTTTATGCTTTTTTTTTATTAATTACCATGCTGCACACAGCCTCAACACCAGCATCAGTGCAGGTAGAAACACTGTTCCCGTATCCTCATCATCTCGTCATTAACATACACAACACGACCACGGCTCTTCTCATTGACTGTAATCACCTTAATGCAGAAAGCTGATGAAGTTGCCAAAGCGCAGAGTGCTCCGTCTCAGACCTCGCCTCTGTTTTATGTGTGGTTTTGTAATGGCGCTGTCATAACCGCTCTGCTCCGTCTGGGCCTAAGTGAATCTGAGGCGCCATCTTTTAAACGAAGCTAACAAATGAACACGTTTTCCCCCCATCAAACGGCTCCTGACAGTGATGCATGGGCTTCCAGATGAGCTCTGAAAAACTGATGGATCTGCGACGGTACGAGCGCTTAGATAAACTAATGCATGTAATTACGTTTTCCATTCCCACTTCGTTGCAAGGCATCTTATTACAATATCATTAGAAGAAATGTTTGGCTAAAAAAATTATATGTTTTGTAAATTTCTTTCCTTTCTTCCCTTCACTTTTTTTTTTATCTTTGTTTGCCATGTGGGGTAATTACTGGAAGTTGATTCCTTTGACGGGAGTAAAAACGAATTCAATTTGTTTGCTTCTTGGGAAGACATTATCAGGCATCTCAGTGTAAGTGTTGGTAATTGTTGTAAGTCTTATTCACTACTGTTGTGGATAAAAAGACCATCAAGATGGTTGGAGATACCCAGTGTGGGGTGAGGCTGTGATTTAGATTTATTAAACCGATTCTGGTCTCACTTTGTTCGTCCACTCCAGGTCTTATCTTTTTATTTTATCTGGAAGAAATGGAAGACAAGATGTTTGCTTTAAAACAAAAAGCTTATAAGTTTATATTTTCTTGATTTTAACCTTTTATTAGAAATTTTACATAAAGAACTCATGTTCTGCATGTTTTAGTGTGTATAACCTCAGGAATAATATATTTTTAGATGTAGGTGACCATGGGAGTAGATTTGGCATGATGGAGGTGACGTGTCCCCACTGATAAGATCACTGAATTGTCCTCACCAGTAACTTGATCCAAGGACGCAGAAATAGCGCTGCATCCCCACCATTAGTATGTGCAGCCCAGCGGACCGAGGTATTGTCCTGCTGTGCACGGACATGCATCTAGGGAAGGGAGGCTAACTGGATCGGCCGGCGCAAGCCCCACGCCGAGCCAGCCACGCTGACGCCACCTGCCCCGGTTTCTGAATGTGGACTGGGCTGGAATGGCGATCGGGCGTTTTCCAGGTCGGGGTAGCTTTGGGCCGGTCCAGACCATCCTGGATCTGAGCGGCCATTTTATTCTTCTCTTCCAGTGTCGGCAGTCGCCAGATAATGATGACTGACAGAGGACAGACTGGATTGTGGGTCATGTAAAAGCTGTGGCAGGTTAAACTTCACAAGTTGCTGCAGGAAGTCCATCTTCTGCTGGATCTTCTTAAAGACTGCGTTTATGTTAGCTGACCATTTCAGGTCCTGGGTGATGGTGGTACCCAGAAACTTGAACATTGTCTCCATAGAAACAGTGCTGTTGAGAACAGTGATGTGGGCCAGAGTTGCTCCTGAAATTTACTGCTATCTCCACAGTTTTTAGACTATTTAGCTCTAGGTTGTTCTGACTGCACCAGAGGACCAGCTGTTCCACCTCCCATCTGTATGCAGACTCATTGCTCTTTCAGATGAGGCAGATGTCATCTGCAAACATCTGGAGTTTGACAGATGGATCACTGGAAGTGCAGTCCTTTGTTTAAAGGGAGAAAAGCAGAGGGGACAGCACACATCCCTGGGGGGCGCCCGTATTGATGGACTGGATGCTGGATGTTATTTTTCCCAGCCTCACCTGCTGCCTCCTGTTGGTCAGAATGTTTGTGATCCACTGACAGGTGGAGGCTGGAACAGTTTGGACATGAGGACTTCTGGGAAACCAAACCAAACATGATGTAGAAAACTATCTGTTTGAAAGGCAGATTTTCTTACCTCTTTCAAGGTTCATTGAATGCATCCTAACATTTGTGATTTCTGACATTTTTTTGCTTCTGGTCCACAAAAGTACAGTAACAAAGACATGGGACCACAAAGTTGCTGGTTGATTTATACAAATATTCTCAAAATGCTGAATAAAGACAAGTAGATACATCTACATCATACATCAATTTGGAATCATCTCGATTTTAAATAATTTCTGAAGATTTTCTTAACACCCCAAAATTAGTTTCCTGACCCACACTATGTTTTCACTCATTCTGCTCTGAACTCTGTCGCTAAATGGGAAGTTATTTAAATAAATACTTCATTACAAAGGAACAACACTAATTTATACTTAAAAGTTTATTTGCTCATTTGCACCAGCACTTTAGGACAATGGTGTATCAGGGCCAGTGAGAAGAAAATTAGATAAGAAGAAAGTGTCAAGATTAAATTTGTGTCAGGAACATTATACTATTTCCAGAAAACGTTGAAAGTGGACTATTTCATGAATAGCTCAAAGAGCTGAATCCTGTTCTGCTCTAGAACCTGATTGCATTTGTTCAGTTTTGACTGTTATTGTAATCGAAGGTTCTGGGTGGGTGTTTACTGAGTAAGCTATTACAAAATTTGGTATTTTATTGAATATGAGGTGCAGGCTACTTTCACAGCACCACTCACAGACAAAGAACTTCCATCTGTCCTTCACAATAAGAGTCTCAAACATGCACACACATGTCAAAACACCTGAGGCTGCATTCTGTCTCTAAAGAACATGTTTGTATAATAAACAAGCCTTTGAGTAAATTTGTCATAAATGATTTAAACAAACCTTTTTTGCAGCACCAGGTGTGTATATGAACAATCACATGATCCATCATGGAGCTGATTGTTTCTAAAACCATGTGGTTAAATAAGACTTCTTGTAGTTTGTGTCTGTTTACAGTTTGTTACACCACTGTGAATAATTAACATTTAATTTCTCAGAGGTTTGTGTTTTTTATTACACAGAGGAGACTAACCTAAGTTAATTCAGGAGCCTATTTGTGCAGTCACATTTCTAGCTAAAACAAAAACGATTTAATTCCTAATATTGATCTGATTTAGATGCACCGCGTATCTGGATGTGCAGACGAGACAAAGTGAAAAGTTCAAATTTTGAGTTTTGTTGTTAGTTGCATTGGTAGATTATTTTATACAGGGTTTGGGAAACGTTGAGGAATGATTATATTCAGGTTTGGATTGATTATTTGTGATTACATTTAGAATTTTAAGTCCACCACTCTGAGCTGTCATTTTTTTAAGTTCATGTTCCAGTTTGTATTATAGATCCCTTGTGACTCTTCTGATAAACATTGTTGTGTCTTTCTGTGCAACAGCTTTGTGCGTCTGAGTGAATATCATTATATATAGTTAGTTTATGTCTGGGTCTTTAAATATTCTATTCTGTGTAATTTTTGCTGCAGCTGTGCATAGCTTGTGTTGCCCTCTTCTTCACTCTGCCTGTAAGTGTGTGATGTTGTGGAGGAGCGATGGTGGAGCTCATTAGTGGAGTACCAGGGGAGCGAGGCCACTGCAACCTCCCCACATCCCAGAGCTCCTCGTCGGGCAGCCGTGCCGCCCGGACGGCCTCTTAGTCGCAGCTCCTTAGCTGCACGAGTCAGCCTGAAGCGGCAACATGCCGTCATCCGCTAGTTGACGGGTGCTCTCCACATCAGCACTTCTGTGCAGCATTTTATGTGATTTTTAAGCAACATGCATTTGTTTGAAAGGTTTTTCATCAGCTGGTGTGGAGTTATTTATTTGAAACTTCATGTTTCAGTGAAATCAGTTTGAGTTCATTTCAGAAGTCAAAACTGAGCATTGTTAAAACTAGCATTTATAGATTATAAAGTCATACATTTTAAATTTAACAGCTGTGCCTTACTACATTTAGCTTTAAATAACGACGGCAAAATAAGTACTTAGAATCAAATCCAAATAAATGAAGTTGAAACCTTTTGAAATCTAAAAATGATCAATATTTGACCAACACTCAATCTGTGGTTAAATGGAAGAACCAAAATGGGTGGGGGGTGAAGTCATCCCCTATCTAAGGTCTCAAAGTCTTTTTGATGGTTATATCGTTGGACTCAGTTTAACCTGGGTCATTTATCAATGTGCAGGGAGAACTCATAAAGGTACACTGATATTTAGAAATCAAAATGTTTAGAATAAAATCTGAATATGTGGTGTTATATTTAAATATTTTGTAGCAGTTTTAAACTAAATATTTAGCTAACATGCAAATTTTGGCTGCCATAAAATGGAAGTAGACTGCCAAAATAAGAGCGGGTGAAGAGATCCCCCTATCTAAGGTCTCTGTCTTCAGGGATTGTCTAGGATGAGTCCATCTGTGAATTGTTTTTTAATGTGTGTGGAGCACCCAGACAACCAGGAACAACGATATTTCCAAATATCTTCAATGAAAATTAAATGTATAAAGTTAAAACTATAAAGCTAAAGATGAAATCTAAATGAATTCTGTGCAGTTTTATGCTAAATATTTATAGAAAAATGTCAGACTGCTATAAAAGTTCCTACCAAAATAAAAGCAGGGTGAAGAGCTCCCCTATCTAACATCTCAGAGTTTCTTTAGTGATCACATTTAGAGAATTCATTTAACCACAGATCATTTATTGATGTGCGGAGAGAACTCAAAAAGGAACATTGAGTTTTAGAAATGTTTAGAATCAAATCTAAATATGTTAGAATCAAATGTACATATACAAAGTTGCTGAAATCTAAATAATGTTGTGGCATTTTTAAGCTATATATTTAGCTAACATACAAATTCAGACGGCTACAAAGTGAAAGAAGTCTACCAAAATAAAAGCAGGGAGAAGAGATCCCCTTCTAAGGTCTCTGGGTCTTTGTGATGGTTAGATTGTGTTGGTGTTAGGGTTGATGGACTACGTCTGTTTTAAGGCAGTTTAAATTTCAAT
Source organism: Callopanchax toddi (assembly GCA_006937965.1). NCBI lineage: Eukaryota > Metazoa > Chordata > Actinopteri > Cyprinodontiformes > Nothobranchiidae > Callopanchax > Callopanchax toddi. The sequence continues at coordinate 4,216,175 of SSNR01000014.1, forward strand.
GTTACCTCAACATTTTATTCAAAACTGTCACATTAATACTTAGATTCATGATGTAACCATCTACATTAAGATTTGTTCCTAAATATTTGTTAAGAACAATTTGTGGGTTTTTGTTTTAAAATCTAGAAAGTTACTTTAAATATTTCACACTTTATTTTCTTGTTTTGAGGAGCTAAACTGATTTGTGTATTTCATCCTAAGCATCTTGGTGAAAACCTTCTTTCATCACTTAAACAGGTTACAGTTTCTAGTATAAAGACACCAAGCGGTTGTTAGATGAGGAAAGTTTTCATTTCTAAAGAACTGCTCTCTCGACTCAGATCAAAAGTTGTCTCCATCACTTAACAGACATTTATCAATTGATTATGATTTCATCTTTTATCAGTGTCGCCCGGTTCAAAATGAAGTGTCCAGTTTCAACTGCAGCAACATAAATCCTTAATTACATAGTTGTTTTGCATTATTGATATTCACGCCACATGGCTTCTGTAGCACTGATCCTCTGATTTAGGATCCAGCTAATGAGTTTTGATGGACAAGTTGCTCATTTTATCTTTTTTTTTCAACTTCATGCTCAAATTAATTTGAATCTTTTTGAAAATGTGAGCGAGGGCGGGAAGATGGGAGGAAACTGGGTCACCACGGCAACTGATTCACACGAGGAGTAACGCAGCTCAGTGTGAGATCAGCAAAATGTTGCATCTGTACTCTGGAATCAGAAGCAAATCTTTATTTTATGAACCAAAACCTGATAAGGTTGGTCAATTTATGGTTTCATGGAACAACAACGACTGAGGCGAGGCTGAGAGCGATTTAAGAAAATGAAACAAATGATTTTAGTTGCTTTGTTTTGACGGATGTTTGGTATTTCAGTGATTTACAGGAAAACAGAGGTTATTGCAGCCTTTTTAATTATTCAACATAAAAAATAATTAAAAGAAAGAACGTGGCAAACAAAACAAAAACACCACAGAGCTCATTTTCTCCTCTTTTTTTGCTGCATGTGATGCAACTTTTACAGCTTCTTTTAATGACTGTTTATGCCTGATGTTGAAGCCACCAGAGAACTCATGAAGCAAGAGGTGAAAAATCATTAAAAACATAAGCAATGTGCACCTGCTTGAGTTAGTACTGGAATTTATTTCTTTTTAAAAGCCGAGAGTTGAAATAAAAACAACCGAGCTGCGTTATGAACTGAACTGGAAGCTCAGTTCCTCGCTCTTTGACAAATGAGACTTTCATTGGACAATTATCGTTTTCGGGATCGCAAACGTGCGAGCCGAATTTGTCACTGTCACTTTGTGTGTTTAAGGGCATATTAATCAAGTGATTAATTGCCAGATATTACTCACTGAACACGGCCCTGTGTTTCCATTCAAGTGCTACTTTGCCTCTGAGTGTGACTGGTTAATTGTTTTTTTTTTGTTTGTGAAGGCTTTGTGTGATATTTACTGGCTTATCTAAGTGTGTTCTGACATTATTTGACATTAAATATGAACGCTTTTATTTCTTTAGTGCTGTATTCAATTTTTATTTCTGATTACAATTAAAACAGAAGCATTGTTTAAATTGTTTCCCCATAGAAAAAAATGCATTAAGGTACAAGATACATGTAATAAAAATGGTAGAATATGAATGATTTGGAAATTATTAATATATAAGTATAACGTCTGCATTTGTAAAATGTTTTTGCAGTATATCAAAGAAGATATTAGCTATTGTAAGCTATATATTTAGCATTTTTAATTTATTATGATCATTTTAGTGCTAGAATGCAACAAATAAATATTTGTCAGTTAATCTTTCTGTCTTTTTTAGCTGGTTTTGATCAAATTTGATTCCAAATCTTATAAAATCATAGTTTTTATTCATTCTTGTTGTTTTTTTCCAGTCAAACGTGGAAAGACTTCTAAATAAAAGTGAATAAAGTCAGATGTTTTAAAATACATGTTAAAGCTTCAAATTCTTTGCTCATTTTTCAGTAATTTTAAGGTAGTAATTTGCAATATTTTTAAGGAAGTTTAGTATATTAGAACCTTTAGAGCAACTTTAGTTTATAAATCTTTTTGAAAAATTTGTTAAATGTAACTGAAAATGGAATCAACTTGAATATGAATAGGTTTTTTTAAATAAAATCTTATCACATTATTATTGACATTAATTTGAATACTAATCATTTAAAAAGTACTTTTTCCATGGTTGGACCCTAAAATATTTAAAATTTTCTGTTGCTTCTGCATCAGTACCATGTTTATCCACCAGAGGGAGCTAAGCTAATGTGTGATGGGAGTGTTTTGCAGCACGGTGTCTGATCCCTCAACGTGCACACACACACTTTTCTGCTCCAGTTCAAAAACATTTCTAATTGGGCCTTATCTGCTTTCCAACTCTGCAAAAAGATGTCTTCTCTCAACCTCCAGTCTTGGATGCACAATTTAGTTTTGACAAATGTGATGTTTCAGTTAAATTGTTAATGGTGCTACAGGACTCTGCGAGCCAGACATCAAAGGGCATACATTAATACGTACGGCTCGTGTTATTTTATTTTTTGTTCTGTTTAGTCTCCCGGGGAGAGGAATACTCTGCGTGAGGGTCCTGTTTTCTCTTTCTTTTGCTTTTTTTGTTGTTAATAAATCCTGACGTTTCTTTTCCTAAAGGTAAAACACCTCAAATGAGGAGGAAAGAAATAAAAAAAAATTAGGGATCTGGAAGCGAGGGGGCCGAGCCGGATGATCCGCCAACGTTAAGAGGCGCGCTTTGAAGAAAATTCCATCAAAGGAAAACAATAAGTGAAGCGGTGTGCGCGGGAAGCTGGTGTTAAATACCTCTTGTTGTTCAGAAATGCTTAAAATCTCAATTGGCTGCGTTAACTGGCATCTGGAGAACAATGAGTTGAATCTGTTAGGGGTTTATGAAAGGCTTTTAGCTTTTACGTCTCCTTCCATATGCTGCTCCATGATTGCTTTGCATCTTCATATTAGCCTGCACACCTTGTTTCCGTCTGCCGTGGCTGAACGTTTGGGCTGTTGGAGCGTGCGTTCTGATGTTTGAACATGCTTGATTTACTGGCAGCTTCCTGAGCAAGACACATGTCGAATGAGATGGGAATAAAGTGCGTCTATTATCTCGACATATTTCTGCATATTTATTGTAGTTTTCAGTTATGAATAGACACATTAACGCTGCTCTGGATTTCACCCCCGGGGACGCGTGCCAGGGCCTTTCGTAGCTAACGGTTTCTCCCATTGATGAAGGACAGATTTGACATGACAGATGAAGTGTTAAACATCTTGATGGGGAAAAAATGTGACTTCTTCGGTCTGACCTTTTTTGCGCGGAGCTCCTCATCAGCGGCTTGTGGAGAGGAATGCTTCCTGCCTTTTGTTCAGCAGATGCGTGGAGGAGCTGAAGACGTGCCCGTTCCTGACATTTTCCCCAACCTGCTGTGACACAAATAGACTCACTGTCACATGATGTATAGTCAACAGTACATCAGGGGAAATGCTCGTCAACTAAACGGAGCAGCAGGCTTTTATAGAGCGGAGGGATTTATTGGTGTTTTATAAAAATGTTTGCAGGAAAACTCTCCTCGAGATGTAGGTGACCTCTTGGGAAGAACACGTTTTATAGAAACTGACAGTTGAGGTTTTAGAGCAAATTTCTGTATTTGTATTTTCAATTTGGGCTCCAAATCAGCAGAAAAACTTTGTAATCGACCAAAAGAAAAAGAATATTTCTCATATCCTGCTTTGTGACTCTTATCTTGTGGTACTTTTAAAAAGTCAACACAAGTAGAAATGGCAGAATGAGGGCAAAACACACTGGCAGTGTCATAAAATATGCCTCAGTTATTATCAGTTACGACCCCCATACATTCTAAGGAAATACTTTTCCATCTGGTTCTATTTCCAAGCATTGTTGCTCCTGAAAAACACATTTTAAAAACACTTTTTGGACCTCTGGGCTCCCGTAGCAGCTCTTCTGTGCCTGCAGTCTGTTTAAAATGTGAAATCTGGAATTTTTTAACTTTAAATAATCAACATTTTGTGATTTCTAGAGAGAACCTGTTTGTGATCAAAGTGTATAATTCTGAAATAACAACTAAAATCAATAGAAACTTTGGTACAGTGATCACAGATCATAATATTCATTCTAGTGCACCCTGAAGAGTGATGTTTTGTGTATGTGTTCGGGGTCTCACTCTATATTCCTGGTGTGTTTTCATCTGAAAAGGAAAAATAAATGCAACATTTTTCTCAGCTCAAAAAGTAAATAGGTTTAATGCTGACGAATAGCAGTGAGTTTAAGGTTTTCCATAATCGAGCATCTCTCAAAGGTCAGAGAGATGACAGAGGTAGAAAGGTTTCTTCCTCTTCTTTCTCACCGTCTTCCTTTGAGGTCACCCTGACAGCCGTATCACCTCCTTCACTCACCGCTGTTCTTACAAACGTCTCGCCAGCGAGCCTGCCAGCTGTCTTTAAGCGTCTCCTAACCAGGTGAGACGTGACCGACCTCTCCTTGCAGCCTCTACATCCTCTTCATGACAGAACACTGGCCTTGTGTGTTTTGTGCCGAGCGTGTTTGGCATTTTCGCTGCGAAGTGTTGGGCCCGACTGCAGCGCCACAGGCCGTTACCCGTCAGCTCGGAGACGCTGTCGACATTGATGGGAGCGGGAAGGGGCCAGGTAGAGGTGGACCTGTCAGCGCCGATTTGTCAGGCCTTCACTCACTGCCTCTAAAGGCGCCAACAGAGGTATAACTACAGTTTGGATGAAGCCTGCACTTTGTCATACGCACACTGACGGCCATTTGTCTCCCCCACACTGTCCAAACATGAGATAGTGTCTTCAAGAGTTAATTTATTGCTGTCCAACTGAATCACCTTCAGGAGAAAAATTACACAGGATGGTGAGGTGGAGCAACAGTGCAGGCAACTGCTTTTAGTCACAGGAGGCTGTGATGGATGAAACGGGTCGTTTTCAGTAGCACAGTTGTAATTTTTCAAACAAATTGTATTTTCTTTTGCGGAATCCAAACCTGCAAATAATTTTAGATTTTAATTTTAACTTTTTGGATGCTTTAATTTGTCTTAAGCATTTATTATTTGTAGCGTAGTGTTACATTTTAACTTACATGGCTTTTTTGGTCTCATAGTTGATTCTTCAAGCAAAGAATTTCATTGTTTTTCTTCATAGTGACACCTAGTGGCCCAATTGGTGAATTTCAACCAACTCCCTCAAAACCCCACCTGCCCCTAAAGGGTTTTGTTTTGTAATTGGGGAAAGAAAAATACAAAAGGTTCACTTCACTGTTTGATTAGTCTATTTTTGACTAATTTAAAAGAGTCCTTCAAATGATAAAAGCAGGATTTGTTTTTGTGCAAACTAAGGAAATGAGGGGATACAATATTGTAACATTGTCTTCTATTATTTATGCAAGAATGTATCATTGTCAAATTGTCAGGCATATTAGAAAAAGTACAACAAAGCAAATGAATGAATGCACAATGAAGAATATTTCTTTAAAATAATTTCTTTAAACACTCAATATGTCCTCTTTTATCCAACACACAAAAAGCAAAGTTGCATTTTTATGATAATTTGTAAAAATAAAAATGATAATAGAATGTAAAGTAATAATAATAATATAAATGAATAATGTTAATCTACATGTAATAACAGTTAAATTAGTAATATTTTAATAAATATACAGGTTTTCTGCCCTCTGGTGGACGATTTAAGTAAAGTTGGCAAGTGCACATTTTGTTGCATTATTATCTAATTGCACAATAAATGTAACACAGAAGTAAATGATTGTTATACTTTTTTCCATGTGTCAGGCTTTAAAGGGTTAAAATCTATGTTTAGTTTAGTAGTTTTTTCCAACAGTTCAGTGCTTCATTAATATACTGTACAGGGGCTAAAATGTGCTCAGTGAGTGGTTAATTTGCCAGTTGATGGGTTAAACAATATATTTTTTGCTCTATTATTAGCTATAACTAACTACCATAACTATTTAAAGGATGCAAGTGATAAAAATAAAGAGTATTATCTTACCTCAAAAATAATCTAAATATAGGACACCTTTTGATTAGATGTATAGCACTTTTGTCTGATTTAAATGTGGGTGGCTATATTGAGAATCATTTTACTTTATAAATAAAAAAAGGGAATGTACAGCTGTTTCAGTTTTACTTGGTTCAGACACTATGCAGTCTAGGTCTGAGTGAGTAACACGATCATAAAAATATGTAACTGTATGGCAGCAGCCTGAATCAATTAATACACAATGTTGTCACAAACAGATGTGTTTTCATAACACTGTGAGACATTCTGACTCCAAGCAGAGTTTATCTGGGACAGTGTGACACTGACTAACCAGGACACTGATGAATGTAATACTTTTCATTTTTAATTCTAAACCTTTACATGTCCCCTTCCCTGTCATCATGAAATTATGAGTTCAACAAAATTGCAAATGATATGATGAATAACTGGGCACAAATCTAAATGATTATAATCATTTACATTACTGATGTCATTACTGCTCCTCTGTATGGAGTGATAAAGAAACATTCCTGAATTGGGTAGCTGGTGCCTGTCCCCAGTATTTACGGGACATGTTTAAAATTTCAGTTTGAATGTTTGTTGTGATCATTGCTTTCACATATTGTTTTATTACCCTACAATACCTTGTAGTAGATATTAGTATCCAAATGATTAGAGTGTTTCACCTCAGGTTGAATTAAGAGCTACAAAGTTTTTTGCAAAGAACAATGTTTCTCCATATTTATCTGCTGATGAGGTCATCAGAAGAATAGTAAACGTGTTCTTGAATCCTTTTGAAATGCACTTTTACTTCAATGTATTTTGGTTTTGTATCCCTAACTAAAGCTACATAACTTTAGAGGGTTTAAAAAATGATTTTCTGTAGGTACAGTTTTTAAAATTTTATTTATGTTACAAGAAAATACAAATGTGTTAAAAATTTCTGTTATTAAAATGTCCAGATTTTTCAGTTGGCCTCATGATTCTTGCTTTAATGAATGACTGACTAGTTTAATAGGATGTAACATTCAATGAGTGGGTTCTCACCTAGGGCTACACATGTAATCTTTTTGCATTTTCCTCTCGGTAGTTTCTGTTTTTTATTTCGTTTGTACCTGAAAAAAGCTGAGTTTGTTAAAAAGGCTGAATCTATTGAAGAGTTTAGTTTAAATAGAAATCCAGATAGTTGAAGGTGAATAGGAATACTCTTCTCTTTAGCATCACCTTTTGATGGTCACATCATTAACCACTTTTTTAATGTGGGTTGGCATACTGAGTTATCCAATTATACTAATGCAGGTTCAAACTGCACCATCATTTCTTTAAATACATTTGAGAAATTGTCTTCAAGTTGTGGCTTGTTGTTAATAAGGTGCTGGTGGGTCCCAAAGCCAGACCACTGCTTCAAAACACATCTAGACAACAAATTATTAAACTAAATTATCTATGTGATGAATCAGTTACATGAAAATAACATTAACAGACAGTGCTGCTATAAAAGCAGAGAAAAGCTGCTATGGTGGCCCCAATTGTCCAAGTAGGAAGTGAATGAGTGTTGATGCTTAGAAAAAGAACAGTTTGGAAACATATTGTGGGACACGGTGGTAGAGTGGGATTATAACTTATAATAACACTGTTGTTTTTTGACACTGATGTGACCTAATTCTTGTTCTGATTTCTTGACACGCTACAAGCCACCTGAATGTGTCCTTGAGAGCTGAAGTCCAGCTGGAGGGTTCTAGTTCAGCCTTCAGAAGGGGCGAAAGTGCGCAATTCAGACGACGTGACAAAATAAAAGCATGCTTGCGAAGAAAAATGTGATGAAATAATTTAAATACTTTTTTGTCATTTAAAGGCATACTATGCAGTTTGGGCTTGTTTATAGCACCCCCTAGTGTTCATTTTAGGTCACTGTTGTAAAAATGTTAGCATTGTTTTTGCTCAGAAACATCTAAATCTAACTGTTAAAATGTCTCCTCAGCCTTCATTGCTTTCTACTGGAGCAGTTCATCACTCATTCAAAGAAATCAGCTGTGTTCAAGCAGGGAGAGAGAGGAAAAAATGCAGGAATCATGAGCTAAAAACACTCCAGCGCTAGCATAACAGCAGCATTGGGTTAGCCTAACCCTCGTGAGATACGAGATTTTGTGAGACTTCAGGGCACCGGACCAGAGACTCAGAAGTTGCAAACGCTGTGTCCTGGACACAAGCAGCAGATGGGGCTGAGTGACTTTACATTAACCCTGTAAAGCTGTGCTATTCAATAGGGGGCCAAATGCGGCCCACAACCTGCATATTTCCAGCCCACCAACCACATACGGACTTCTTGTTTGTTCAGTTTTGCATGAGTATGTGCATGCGTAGGCCTGCATGCGCCCCTAAGCAATGACTTTTAATCATCTAATGTTAGATGCTGGTGCTGAGATTTGAACCTGGGTTTCTCAGGTGGAGTCTCCATGGAGTGTCATGTGGCCATCCCGCTTCGTAATTGAATACCCCTGCTGTAAAGGGTCATATTAGCACATACTGGCTCAAGAAAAAAAAAAGAAAAAAGTTACATAGTGTGCCTTTAAGTTATAGCACACTGGGTCACAAATCACTCCTTAGCATTAGCACTTGATGAACGTGATACTATAGTGTTCATATTAAAGTTAACATTATTTCCTTTAGGTGTTTAGGTCAGCACAGACTTTCTATGCTGTAAGAAAGATTGTTGACACTTTTCAAGCTACATTCGTTGGCATCATGTGATTGGAGTTTAAAAATGATGTCAGATAGCTGGTTGTATTTGTGAACACATCTTGAATTTGTCCTAACAGCAGCTTGTGAATAAAGTGGAGAACGAAGTTTATTTCAGATGGAGGTTGATTATTTTCCTGTTTTTGTCACACTCACTTAGGTATTTATTTTGTCTGAGAAAAGGATACAGGTCACTCTGTGGGATCATGGGAACAGAATGCTCTGTTTTTGCATTTTTACTTTCTTATTGTTTGAAGTAGGTGGAAGAAAATACACCTAGAATATTTAATACGGAAAATTAAACCAAGAAAAGAAGCATTTTATGAAACACATGCCTTAGCTGGCCTATATCCGCATTTTTTCCAGTGTTGCGTTCAGTTTGAGTTGCTCTGGGATCTGTGCTATACCCTTTTTTAGACATCCAGCCCTCACCTCCCTCCCCAGGCTCTGATTTCCCCAAAGTGCTGTGTTTTATGTGCTTTTCTTTGGAATCGCATAGCTGGCAGGGTCGAGAGGAGCAGAGACGACCGTCCGAGACGTGGGAGAATGAAATGAGGTGGCTGTTTATTCTCTCTGCCAAAGCCACATACCTTTTTAGAGTGGCTTTGGAGCGCAGCCTGAAACAACACCAGAGGCCGTGTACACAAATTATACCAGAGGAGCACTGGATGGGAGGATGAGTGCAGTTCCCAGTAGACAGTAATAGTTACCCAAACAGGTATTCGCATTTATTATTATTTAGATTACGAGCCACCATTCCAAATTAGGATTTCACAGCAAATTTTTTAAGCTATTTTCGTTTCGGGTTCACAGGGAGGCCTCGGTAGATTATACAACATCGAGCTCGTGTTTCATTTCACTAAGAAAACTGTGACTTTGATAGATTACAGCCAGGACGAGTCGTCTTAATTGAAACGAATATCAGAATTCTCCCCGCGTGGTATTTTTCTTGTCTGCCCTCGAAACCAGACAAATAAGAGTGGGTCCACATTGTGTTCACGCTGTCGTTATAATAATGATATTAATGCCACACTGGCTTTGTGGTTTGGAGATCTTCAGGGGAAAAATAACAGCCAGCGTGAAATGATAGGCGTAATTAATCCAACCTAAATATTGAGAATTCTCTTAAAAGTTGTGTTTAAGTCCTAAAACACACATGATGGTACAATGCTGTTAAAAAGTATTTGTTTTAAAATGATGATTTAATTTATTAAGGGAACAAAGCTAAACAAACCAACCTGTTCTATGTAAAAAGTAATTGCACCCTGATCTTAACAACTAGTTGCCACGTTGGAGGGTTTTCCAGCATCAACAGTCAAAGGTCAGATGTTTTCTTACAGGATTTTCTGTCAGACAGCAGAATTCATGGTTCCATCAATTACAGCTAGACCATCACACTACCACCACCATGTCTGACTGTTGCTATGATGAGACACACACACCTTCCAAAACACTGAATATTTCCCCTGAAGTCTTGTTAAGATGCTCAATGAGGCAAGTCTTTGTGTTGTTTCAGCTCATGAAACTCACCCATGATGCCATTTTTGTCCCCCTGACTCATTTTTATTGTTGAATCATGACCTTTGACCTTAACTTTAACCAGTTGAGGCTTGCAGAGCTTTAGATGTTGTTCTTGACTTTTTTGTTCTTGTTCTTTGTTCTTGAATTTCTTCAGAATGAGGCCCAATGTGTTGCTTTTTGAGATCTTTTAGCTAGGCTTGGGTGGTATTATGGTAATACAGCTGGTGTTTAAAAATAGCAAGGGTGTCAGTTTCAGTACCGTCATGAAAAAATTCACGGTCAGAGCTGGACTGCCAGTGAGTCGATGGTAACTTTGGACTGGTATGGACTGGGATCTTGCAGCCGGCGATCTGAGCAGCTCTCTTTAATCAGCACTTTCTTGTTGCAGAGCAAACTACTATGGCTGCGGGTGTGTTCACACGTTCTTACAGCACTTCAGTCAACGGTGGAAAAATCAACCCACAACTTAGCCGTTCGAACCAAACATCAGCTGTAGGTGCTCATGATGGAAGCCATGACCAAAATTGCCCAGGCCGAATTATGCTCCCAGTCCAACCAGTAATATCGTACACTGCGGGAAAATGTGGAGTAGGTTTGACGGTTTCAAAATTTGGATACCGTCAAACTTCCTCCACATTTTCCTGGGGTATACGTTATTACCGTGACCAGGGTTGGGCTGGGACCATAATTTGGCTCGGGCTTTTCCGTCATGGCTCCCACCATGAACACTTAGCCGATGTTCGGTTCAGACGGCTACCGCTGTTGACTGAAGCGCTATAAGCACGCGAACAGACCTGCAGCTATACGAGCTCGCACTGCAACAAGGAAATGTTGAATAAAACAGGGGAGGGGGGATTTTGTGTACTCTTGTTCTTTTGTGTCTGAGAAGGAAATGGAACAACTGGAAGTAGCCGTTATTTGCTTTTTGCCTTGTCAAAATAAAATTGGAAATACAACCAAACGTAAAAATCCCAATGTTGACTGAAGCCCTGAACCCATCCGCGGCGATACGAGCTCACGCAGCAACAAGGAAGTGCTGCGCGAGCGCCCCAGACTGGCCCAAAGTTACTGTCGGCTCACCGGCAGTCCAGCGGTGGCCGTGCATTTTTTTCATGACGGTACTGAAACGCTATTTTTCAATACCGGCTGTATACGGTATTACTTTTAGCCTACTTCATACTGTCAGACAGGTTCTATTGAAATGATTTAATTCTACAGGTCTGCCAGTTATCAGGTGTGGGTGTGGCTGTTGGAACTGCTCTCAGCTTTATAAATAATGTGTTTAATCCCAGTGACATCAAAGCAGAAACAGCAGAAATCCAAGACTTGTCACAGCGCTCTTTTAGGTTCTGTTCTAGCTTCATAACTGTAGTCTGCTCTGTTTGCTTATGTCAATTAAATCCTGTCGTGTTTACCTTCCCGAGGCCGTCCTGTTTTAACCTTAGTATTAATTTATGTCTGGCTTATTTATTATTAGGCTTGTCTAAGCACTTTATCTCTGCTGTGAGAACTGCTGAACCAATAAAAATGTATTATTATTGTGATTACTCGTATTTGCTTTGCAGTTAAGTAGCCTGAAGAAAAGTGACAATTCCTGGAGTGTTTACCCACATTAATCTGCTGCACTCGGCACTCCTGTGAGCTGTAATCTGGCCACCTTTCCTCCCCCTCCATCCCTCTCCGTGTGACTGGATGCCTGGGATGATGGGGGCAGGAAGGGGTCAGCGCGATGCAGGAAATGGGGGGGGGGGGGCTCTGATGATGACCAGCGGCCTGGAAAGAGCCTGCCCATCCATCATGACTTTCCCTATCTTCCACGACCCGGACCAGGGTGTGAACCCATGTCCACTGCGTGTGTTGAGGTGTTGTGAAGTCCACGCTGCTGATTGCTGTAATTACAGAGGATTCTTTGCTGATTGGTAATTGTGTGTGAAAAGGTGGAAAGGCATTGTGGGTGATATCATTCTGCCTCAGAGAGATGACACTCAATATTCCCAGTGTGCTCGGTGTGTAGGCTCAGGATTGTTTGGCAGTCAAACATTGAATTTGTGGTGCTTTGGGCTTTGACACACCCCAGCTGGACTTCATGTGAGAACGCAGGTTTGTGACTACTTTGGATTTTCCAGGCAGTCTGCGGTGCGTGGAGACATAATCACACAGCTGCAGCAGAGCCGTGGTTATTTATTCTTTTTTGCCAACCACACATGCACATACACACAAACGCACACACCGAGGAACATTTAAAACGCTTTAAATAAGAAGAAACAAGATCAACCTTTGCATATCAGCTGCAGGGGCGGCTTTAGCTCCAGGCTGGTTTAGGATCTCTGAGGCTATACAGATGTGCGAGTCCTGCAGCTGCATTAAAGCACCCCCCCCACCCCGCCCCGCCTCAGTTCCCATCCTGCTCCACTCCTCATCCACGTCTTTCAGGACAGAAGAAGTATCTCATTAGATAAAAGCACTTGTAGAAATCCAACTTGGTTCTGACTCCTGCTAATCCAGACTCGATTGCTATGACTATACAACCATTAAATATGTAGAAGCTTCAGATTCAAAACTGTTTCTGATTGAGTCTAAACAAATATTGTATTGTATAAAACAGCTAAATATGCTATTTTACGGCATAATATTTCCACATAGACATTTTTGTCCCATTTTCTATGAAGTCTGATGGGGCAACTGGGAGTTTTCTGATAATTTAGAGACTTCTTGTTGCCTTAAGCCAGCCTCTCACTGGGCTGTGACTCTTGTCAACTAGCTGGAGACACAAAAATGTGAGAAAAATATAATTTTTACACATGACAATTTTGTGAAAAGTTTTAAGCCTTCAAATTTTCATGGCCCAACTTAGTACCAAGCATCTTATGTGCTAATTTGTTTGCAATTTATCCTAACCCCTCCCAAAGTTGTCTCACATTTCTTGCATTTCTCACTCATGGAAACTAAATTTAAAGATTTAGCTTCTCATAAACACAGTTTTCATAATTCAAAGTGAAAAATGTAAAGTTACAAGTAGGGTTGGACGATCAGACGAATCTATCGGCGATTGCCTGAGCCCATTGTCGCCAGTTTTTCAAGAGTTCAAGAGTTATTTGTCCCCCTATAAATTATTTTCCTAATCATTAACAATGTTTGGTTGAAGTCAAAGGACGCAGCTAGTTAGCTTAGTTAGCACACTCAGGTGAACATGTAGATGTTGGAGCTCATTGCTGCCACTATATGTCTGTTTTAAAGTAACTCCAAATAGGTGACATTGTGTTTTTGACAACTATTTCCTCAATTTGGGGACTTTAGAGTTCTAATTTGGCAAATCTATCAGTGCGTGTGTAGAATGCTCCGCCCGCAAATATTTCAACATGACACTTGCGCAAATAAATCGCCCATCATCAATTTGTACACTGACGATGGACGACTGGGAAAAAGTTACATATCGCCCAACCCTAGTTACAAGCTCCATTAATACAAAAAAGTTTGCAAATCAAACCCTCTGCCCTCCCTCCAGAACACCATTAGAGTTTTTATTGTCCTGGTCCACATGTAGGATGTTTTCATTACATTCTTGGAGTGGTGGATCACTGTGAAGCTGTCTGTGGATTAAACACAGAGCTGCATTGTGGGTTTTGAGTCTTTTACCTGAAGAGTTACTGTAACTCCTGTGAGAAAGTTTTCAGCAAAGAACAACATATAGTGAAACTGTTTTTGCACATCAGTCCTATCAATTTTATATGTATAAAATTAAGTTTCTCTGACAGATCCTCTAATTTAGAGGTCAGAAGATCAAACTACAATTCTGTTACATCATCTGAGCCCTAAATGTGTACACAAAAAAATCACAGAAAATTAACAAAATGGCCTTAAGTAACTTTCTTTGTGCATTAAATCATGTCCACATGTCTTTATGCTATTAATAAGTTTAAAGTTCTGCTCATTATTTCATCAGAGGTCACAAATATCTTTGTGAACCAACTCCGGCTGGAAAAAACAGTTTGTACAAGTGGGGCATGAGGCAGAGGAAAAGCACCAGGGCGGGCAAACAGCCATGAAATCCCTGATGCCTCCTGCCAGCGTGGAGATAGGCCCCGCCAACTGCCCAAATCCAGAGCAAGTCCTCATTCCTCCAAAGCAGGAGGGACGCCGCTAAAGCCTCCCTCAATGTCAAGTGGCATTTATTAAATACATGGAGAGGAGTGTGTTTTCAGACGAGTGTCCCCGGTGGTCTGTGTGGTCCAAGCAGGAGTGCCAAACTCAAAGCTGCTGTCTTTCTCTTCGTCTTAGTCCCTTCTTCCTGACGCCGGTCCAGATTCCTGGTAATCCCTCAAAGGCCTCCCTGAGTCTCAGGTACACCTCTTGAGCGGCCCAGCGTCTGATAAGGCCCAGCGTCTGACGACGGTGATAAATAAGACGATGCGGTACCTGAGGGAGATCAGTTCAGCTCTTCCAAAGAGACGTTTCACGCCACACTCTGAGGACTTGAGAGGATTTGGGTGCAAATCACATTCTGTTATTTTCTCTACCCCTTTGTCCGCTGTAATGTCTTGGCAAACGCGTAGAGTAGGGTGGCATCTTCGAAACACGCCCAGTGGAATCATGGGTGGTAAATCTTCCCCAGCAGTTATAAACGAGTCGCGGGTTTTCCTTCGGGGTCTTGGATTAGTTTCTGTTCTTTTACGTATTTGGGCCTCATGGTGTCCTAAAAAGCTGTGTGAAGTCACCGGATCTTGTTTTCTGTTCTGCCACAATCAGCCTGTGCAGACTTATTGTTCGTTTTGGCTTCAGCCGTCCAGCATTCCCAAGAACATTCATATCCAAGGATAATCTGTCTTTTTTCTTCTCCGTTTGTGGCCGAAGTTTAATGCCTCATCTCGGGTGTATACTTGCTTTTGGTTTAAAAAAAAAAACAAGCGAGGGTTAGAGTGAGAACGTGCTTAGGAACACAGCCTTCCCTAATCCTTGGGTGACCACTTGCAAGGCTCAGATGAGTGCTCACATTAAGGCGACCGGAATAGTTTTCAAAACTACAGAGGGCCGTCCTTTTGTCTTTCCAGTGCGCTGGAACACATTAGGCAGAGAGCTGGAGACGAGGCGGGGCGACATGAGAAGCTACATTTATCAGTTCACAGTTTCAGAGGATATTGCAAATCAATTTATTAGATTACGAGGCCTGCTTTGAGCTCTGCTTTTCCTCCCCCCTTTCTCTATCCTCTGCCTTCAAACATAATATTTTAAAGGGAACTCTATTTCCAGATTATAGAGCACTTTATCGCAGAACAAGGAAGTATAAATTTTGGCCCAGACATCTTAAATCCTATTTTCTCTCTCTTTCCCTTACAGTAACGTGTCTTCATCGTCTCAAGGACATCAACATAATGGTGTTTGGTACGCTCCGGTCTCTGTTGCTCCACTTAACGGTTCAGATTCCTGTAAAAACACTAAACCAACCAAAAACACACACGTTTATCTTTAATAGGAAACACAAATTAGACTTTTGGAACAAAAATACCAGCCATCTGATGGCTTGCTTTTAGGACAATAAACCTAGAGTAAGTAAATAAAGCTGGCCTGCACTCCTGCACCAGACCACATGAAATATAAAGTGCAATAATACACAGCTGCAATTAATCTTCCAGCAAGTGATCCAATTACCCAACTGGAGCTGCAGTTTGTAAACGCACGGCTTGTTATGTACAAAGATAAATCTCGGACGGGACGATCCCTTTAAATGGTATTATCCATGTTTGGAGTCGGACGGATTTCTCTCATTTCAAAGTTCTTTAATTCCTCTTTGATAAAACCCTTGAGGGGAATTCCTTCTCTTTTCAGACGGGTGTCCTTTTTTAGATTCGTTAACACATTAATGGGAGTGCTGGTTTAAAACTGGTTGGCAAACAACAGAGCTTCGGAGTGTGAAACCATGTAGCAGATATATGTTTTATTAAATGTGGTGCTTAGAGTAATAAAATTAAAAATTATTTAGCAAACTAGATGCATTAGAGTCATATTAACCCTATGTTGGGCAAGTGATCATATCTGGTAGCTTCCATCGACTTCCAACTGCAAAACCTGTTCATTAATGCTTACTAAAATGGTATTTTGTTTGCATTTTTCTTTTATATTCCTCTAAACCGGTACTTTTCAAATAGTGGGGCGCACCACCTGGACGGGCATGGCGAGGGGCGCGAGAGGCAGGAGTACTTTCTACGATTAGTGTCTATATTTATGTTTGGGTGGGTTTTTGTGCTGTGGTGGACTTTTACGCGGGATAACGTTAAGTATCTGGCAACCCAGAGCAGCGGGGAGGTGAGATGGAGATGTCTTTCTTGTTAGTTGGCAGAAAATGACCTGGAAATGCTGTGATAGCGGTAGCGGCAGCTCCGGGGGTAGTGGCGGCGTTTGACGGTTGAGCTGGGGTTGAATGGTCGCACGTTCATACGCAGGAGTGGGGCGCTGCAAAGGAGCCATTCCCCCCAGAAACGGAGTCTCAGGGAGGAGGTGCCCACCAAACATCAGCGACAGGTTCCTCATTGAGTACTTCAATGACAAAATTATGTGCACCCCTACATATATGGTCACTTATATGTCCAGTAGCGTAGTAATTCATGTGTCGTTTGGTTAAAACAAACTAAACTAACGGTCTTGTGCCAAACACAATAGTGTTCTAATGCATCAGTATGACTTTTTTAAGCAGGAGTTGTTTGAAGTACCTGAAAATGATCTGCTAATTTGTCACCAGTCTGCAGCAGTTTTGCCAGTTTTAAGTGATAGAATACCACTTCAAAATGACCCAAATATCTTTTTAACGGATAAGTTCAAGCATCTGTAAGTAGATACAAATTATCCTACAGGGATAGTTTAGACTTTTAAAAGTGGCTTTTTGTAAGAATAAAAGAAATAAACAATAAATATAATTGTTGTAGATAGCTCTTTGAACAGCCTCAGTTTGGAGAAACAGAGTTGAACTCTGGATTGATGAGCCAACAGGTAGTTATAATGAGGCAAGTTACAAATAACTTAATTCTAAAAATGTCTTATCCTCTCAGGCAAACACTATTTTATAAACCTTTACATTAGGACTAGCTAACTAGATATCTAGCTATAGCACTTTTAGCGCTACAGATTTGTTGACTTTATTAGCTCACTGAACTTTATTCACTTTGAGTTTCATAAGGACTCATTTGAAAACCATTTGAGAACACTCACTTACTACCTATTTATTTGTTTGTTTCTTTGTTTGTTTTTAAAACTAATGTAATGTTGGACCTTTCCTGCAGACGCTATAATCGATGAGCTAATGAGCAATAATATTAAAACTGGTGTTGCGTCAGGAGCGCTCAGAGCAGCGCCTCGTCACGCTCCCACACCTGTTCCTCCTGCAGCTCTGACCGCAGGGAGCGGATTGTCTGACAGAAACCAGGTTTTTGCTCTGTTGGACTCATGAGAGATGCATAGAAGTCTATCCTCCCTTTAATTTGTTTTTATAGGATTTAAAATTGTATTTAAGCATTGGATTGACTTCTTGAGTTCAGTGTTGTTTGTATTTAATGAGCATTGAGCAGAAAAAAGTTGCACAGTGTTCTACAGAATAATAGAGCAAAGTTAATTATCTTTTTTTTTCTTTTCTTTCTGCTGATCAGAAAAATTATCCCAGACAAAGGAGCGATTTTCTCTGTGGTCACCCCCCCACTAACCATTCCTTAGACGTATTGCTTGGCACGCAATCAGTTTGTGGTGATAAAACAGGTCAGGGACCACTGATTTAAAGGGTTTATAAATCTCTCTTCCTGTAAATAATCTAAAATTTAAAGATTATAAATAAAGCAACACAAGTCTACTGTCCCCACTGTGCCTAGCCGTTAGCTTGTCAATCCAGCCACAACTAATATCTATTTCTCCAAACTGAGGTTCTTCAAGGAGTTATCTACAGCAGGTCAGATATTGTTTGTTTCCACAGAAACCAACCAAAATTTTCAAATTGTAAAAATTTTGCTGCAAATATTTAGTTTTTTCTGAGTAAGAGTAAAAAAGAAGTCAGTAAAAAAAGAAAAAAGAAACACAAAGTGATCAAATCTTTCGTATTCTGACTATGGAATGGCTGGAAATATAATTTCATTTTTACGAGAAACACATCTCTTTTTATGTCTACTTAACTTGCAGCTCTTAGAAATGATACTGGAAGCAAAAGCAGTAAAATAAAAGTAAATATGTACTTTAATTAACTTGTCCTAAACAATGAAATAGTGTTTATGTTGATGAGTTTTTACAGTAAAGAATGAGTCTTTAAATGATAAACTTTGTGATAAATATATGATTGCAAATCATGCACATTTAGTCTGTTTAGCCTGTATTTATCACTCCTGTCGGTCGATTTGTTGGTGTAAAATAATCACCACTTACAGAGCGATTAAAGGGGCAGGATTTTATTATTTTTTGTTGCTTTCTAAGCTTTGCGTTTGCTGTGTGTTTCCTCTGCAGCCCAGTCTGACTGGTTTGTGTCTACCTGTCACATTTAGTCTCATTACAGTGAAAAGATCTGCAGAAGGTAGACAGTTCCTGTCTGCAAAAAGCAGTCCCCTGCTGCTACTGTTTACCCAAAACGCTGGCATTTCACTTCTGCTAATGGACTGGGACTTTAATCAGATCTGACCCCCAGAATGAGAGCGAGCATTACCAAAACAATATGATAAATCATTTCTTCCCTCACGCTGGATTGCAGCATGAAGCTGGGCTGCAATTTGATGATAAAATCTTTTTTTTTGTATCCAAGTAACAAGTAAATTTGATTGAATTAAAACATTTTAAGGTGGATCTCGTTAAAGCCTGTTCAACAAGTTAATTTCCTGATTTTGAGGAAAATATATCAGGTTTTTGTTAAGATCTGCTTTCATTTATGGTTAAATATTTAAAAATTTTAATTAAATTAGCACAAAAACAGCATAAAAAGAGTGAAATCTTGCAGGTTTTTAAGCACATTGACCCCGAAGTAGGAAAAAATATTGAGTTAGCATGTTAAAATCAGCTGAGTGGAGCTGCTCCCAGATCAGCAGGTAAAACAAGCTTCCCACACGCAGCTGCTGTCTGCTGGTTCGCTCAGATGAACTGCTGAAAACCACAACCTGAGTGACCGCGCTGATACGCTCATCCATCATCGCTGCACATTTATTATTTATGGCAAGCAGAAACATCATTTGGTCCTGCACAAAAGCAGCACACTGCTCGGACGACTCGCACAACTCACTGCACCGCCGGACCCGAAACAAACAGGAGAGCTCATAATTAAGCATGAAATTAACAATAACACAGGCAAAAATTCATATTACGTATAGCAGATATGATTAAAATGCCTTTTAATACACACAATATTAAATTTCAACCAATTTTTTTGTAGAAATGTTTTTGGATTATAGATCCTAAAATATCTACAATTTTTATTTCTCTAGTAAAATGTGTAATATTGGACAACATTTATGGAATTCTTTCTATATTTTATTATTCAGATGATTAAACTAGGAATTCTGTGTTTCTATTTAATAATATTTTTATCTTTATTATTTTAAATTGAAAAATTTCACGTAGTGGCATTATTTTTGAAGATGTTGCCTAAGTAACAAACCTAAAATGGAAAAAAATAAATTTCAAAACAGTAAAATCCATCATTCTCACCTGAAAATTGCAGGTTTCCTTTATATTTTTTCAGATGAGCTTCAAATACAAACAAGTCTGAGTCCGTTAATCTTTAATAACTTTTCTGGTGATGCATTATTTATAACGAACACACTAACATGATTTGTTTTTAGTGTTTTATTGTAATCTTCCCTCTTTTCTCCACGCTCATTCTGGGGTTTCACAAAAATTTCCCTGAATTCATGCTCTCAACTGTCCACCTTAAAGAGCTAAGTGTAGAGGGAAAACAGCCAGGAGAAGAAGAAGATGAAGGGGGGCTGGAGAGGATAGTAAAAAGAAAAAAAATGAAAAGGAAGCAAAGCAGATGAAAAGGACGTTATTAGCTTGGTCGCGGTCGGAGCCCATTTGCGTCCATTTGCATCTGGGCTGAAACCTGCAGCTGAGAGCATCTCAGCGATGTATAATGACCGGTTGTCACAACAACACGGGAGGTGGCCCCGCCGGCAAAATGACGGCCCTGTCACTCCTCCGCAAAGACGAAACGCTGGCAACCTGTAATTCCCCTCCCAGCGCTGCTTCTTTCCTGCCTGCCGCCTGGTTAAATGGCACTTTTGAAGGAAGTAAATCTACAAAGTTGTGTTTAATAACATCGCCGGAGCCAAATGTTTGACGGGGTGAGGTGTGTTTGTAGGGGGGGAGAGGCGGGGACAGCGAGAAGCTCACGGGGTTAAGAGGGATTTGTCATTTGTTTGTGCTCGCAGGCCCTAATCTGTTCATTGAAACGGCCCATCTTTTCAGCTAGCTGTTTTCAAAGTAAATGAAAAACAATTATGCAGTGGAGGAAGAGGATGCAAGACAAGGTGGGATGCTGCTCGCTCAGTGTGGAAGGGTTATTGATGCTGGATCTCCTCTGAATGCCTGTGCCTAATGTGGTTTTTGGATTAGTTTAACAATTTAGGCCTTTTTAAGGGAGAAATCAGGACTTTGGCTTTTATGCATCTTAAATTTATATTGCATCAAGATGAGTCCTCCTTAAAAACAACCCTGAGATGTTTACAAGTGATCAAGAATTGATCAGATTAGGATTCTGATCGTTTATATATCTCCCAATCTCTAGTGTCTCTATACATGACACAACACCAACTCTTTGCTCTTTGGTTTAAGGAGACAATGTCAGTTTTACTGTTATTATTTGAAAACAAAATACTCAGTTTCAACACAAATAAGAAGTCAAAATATTATGATGTGAGCTCATTATCGCTCATCTACTTGAAGTTTGTGTGTATTTTAATCTATAGTTATGTAACTAAAGCAGATATAATCACAGTTGTAATAAATTCAATTCATAAAAACTGAATTCCATAAACATTTTCATCCCTTTTAATATTATCAACCGGTGTTTCTGGCTCCTGTTTTAAACGTAGTGTTATAAACACGGTTTGAAACGTCATTTATAAAAATGATTGGCTCAAAGCTGGTGGTTTTAATTCCTGTTTTGAAGCGTTGTATCATAAACACAGTTCATAAACATTGTTGGTCATTTTTATATCCCCAGCGTGTGTTTATAAATCCTGCTCACATGGTTGTTATAAACACAGTTAGAGATGTCATTTATAAACATTATGGACTCTTTTAATATCAACAACTAGTGTTTATAAATCCTGCTTGAAATATCGCGTCACAAACACCGTTTGAAAAGTAGTTTCTAAACAATGTTTAAAAATTGTGCTTTTTCGGTTCTACTTTCTCTCTTTTTGTCTCCTCATTCTTTTTTGTGTTTTTTTTTTAAATTATTTGTGCTTGTTGTTTGTCACATTTCTCCCTGCCTGTCCACTCTGTTGCCTAAGAGGACATGTCATGACACAGATTCTATAAACCTGAGTATGCAACAGAAAGAATATGCCATACTCAATTACACCATGCTCAAGTATATCATACTTTCCCTGTTGTAAAACAAAATCAGCTAAAACACAGTTAAAATGCAGTTTATAAACATTATTGGATCTTTTTACATCACCTGCTGGTCTTTACGGATTCTGGTTATGTGTAACTTCTGTTTGCAGCGATATTAAACAAATATTGAAACTATAAAACTGACTGATGATATTAGGACTTCTATTTGCAGGGATGAGTAGATAAACTGTCTCCTAGGCTTGGGCGGTATCCAAATTTTGATACCGTCAAACTTCATCCACATTGTCCTGCAGTGTACGGTACTATCGTACTCCGCGATATCGGACCACTGAATTATGGTCCCAGGTTTGGACAGGGACCAGAATTCAGCCCGGGCATTTTCGGTCATGGCTCCCACCATGGGCACTTACAGCTGATGTTCAGACGGTTGCCTGGGAGGGAGGGATTTCCCGCTATGCATGCATGCGAACACACCCATGGCCGTACGAGCTTGTGCCGCAACAAGGAAGTGCTGATTAAGACGAGCCACATAGCTGTCCCGGTCCGGACTGACCCAAAGTTACCATCGACTCACCGGCATGTCCAGCCTTGACCGTGGACATTTTTTCATGAAACTGAAACGTTGCTATATTTAAACACCGGCTGTACCATATATTACCATAATAACACCCAAGCCTACTGTCTCCCTGCTCTGTGATCCTCTACAGGAATTCACTGATTTTAATGTATTTGTGGTATTTAGCCTGCAAGTCTGTGATAAAACAAAATAATACAAATATCTTAAGACTCAGCATCGACAGCTACCTAATATTAAATGACCCTGATCAGTATCGGGGCGTCCTTACCAAAACCTGTAACGATAACATTAAGTCTCCCTGTTTTCTTTTTACTTCAGAAAGTGAAACTCAAGAATAGATTTAGCTTCATTTGTAATGAGTCAGGCACCAGATTCGCTTGGATTGCAGCCTCCTGTCTCTGCAGATGTGAAGTGAAGTGACACATTGATATGCAGGGAGGGGAGGAAAAAAACACACACTAAAACTCACAACCAAAGGCCTCACCAAAAGGCAAACACATAACTAAACCTGTGCACTGAAGAAACAGCGGGGAAATTAGCGACAAAGCATTATAATTTGTCACTGATGCATAAATCTTGCTGACGTGCTCAGTCACTTTAATGGTGCCGCGGCTGCTCGGTGGAAGGCTGTACAAACTTGCGCAGTTGCAGAAAAACAGAAAAACTATATGTTCGAAGATCACCTTATTTGCATAATTTACCAAAAGCCAATGAGGCAGCTCAAGGAGTGCGGGTGATAGTAATAAGTGTTTGGGAAAGGCAGAAAGATCACTAATGGTTTGCCTATGGGGATTTCTCCACGCCATGGGGGAGGAAAATGAGAAATATTTTTCAAACAGCGGGGGTAAAGGTTTTAAAACTAGGAGCACATGGGGAGATAAAGATGTTCCTGCCACGGGGTGCTACACAGGAAAAATGCAACGGCGAGGATGACAAAAAGAATGCCCCCGTAATTTCAGCATTAAGAGGTAATAATCATGTTTCACCGATGATATTAAAACGGGAACCCGCAAAGCCGGGGTAAAACAGATAAAATTTATAAATAAAAGTGGAGAAAAGGAGGAGGAAAGAGGAGAGAGGAGTGGGCCCATCAGGTAGAGGAGGTAATGAGGTGGTGGGAGGAGGAGGAGGAGGAGGAAGAGGAGGAGGGGCTCATCACCAACTCTGTGTGAGAGTAAACAAAGAGTGAAAGAGTTCGGAGATCACGACCGAGCCGCAGATCGGCGGCTCCCTGCCGGGCCGCGCAGTAGAGATACAACACATCATCTGGATGAAAGATGGGGACGTCGTTACACACACCAATGTTCAGACAAGTTGAGTTAGAAACAGGAAGTTGGTGTGTTCGGAGGCCTTTGACGGAAGAGATCTGGGACTTTTAGGGGAGTTTAACACTTTTCTAGATGCTCATTATATAAACATTACATTTTTATTTGAAATCAGATGCAAATGCTTGGAAACATTCATCTTAACCTGCATGTTTAGGGGAACAAGTTGGATTTTTTGGGAAGGCAAAATCTTTTCAAAATAAAAGTACATCTGAGCATGCCTTTTAAGTTGGCTTCTTGCACTATAATATTTTATTTTGTTTAAATTAGACTCATTTACAATCAAGGAGTTTTTCATTATACTTTCGCTCATCTTCTACAACAACTCCATCCTATACAGGAGCTGGTGCTTGTCACCAGGAGAGAGGCGAGGGACGCCAGGCACAGTTCACTAATCCATCATATTATTTTCTTAATATAAAAAAATACAATTTAATGGAAGGAAAATGAATAAACTCTTATCTTTTTGAGGACCTACTTATCTCAAATATCTAGGTGAAATAAAAAATGCACACTTCATGCTAACAGTGAATAAAGAAAATCGACATCTTAATTTACAATTTTAGACCAATTTAGGGCATCAGTTGGCAGTAAAAGGTTTTTGATGTATTTATGCAATGTCCTACCTATAAAAATAATTCTTATGTTATTATTTAAAATTCTTTATTCCTCATTAAAAAACCCAGATAGCTTATTTTTATTGTATTTATTTGAAGATTCTGTGGCTTAAAATGATCAGACACTTAGGTTAAAATTAGTTTCACTCACTCGGAAAAGTTCCTATCAATAAATGTACATTTGTCAGAATTGTTTATTTTTTCTTATATAAAAATTTTTAATTGAGAGTTAAAAATTATTATTAAAAATTGTGATTTAAAAAATACACCTAAAGTTACCTTTTAGTACCAGGCTGCACAGAAATAATAAAAACTTAAATGATTTTATACATTTTTGGTCTTCAGGGTGTTTTATTTTGAAAAGTTACTACATATTTTTATTATTGTGACAATAATAGAAATAAAGTGCATTATAATTCCATTATGTAAGACATTTTTTTGTGTTATGTAATTTTTTTTGCATTTTGTGTTGCCTATGATTAGCCCTGCCCCCTTACTGGTCCGTGGAAAACTTATCTTGAACCAAACTGGTTCCTGATGCAAAAATCTTTTAGGAACAGCTGCTGAATCAGACACTACTGCAGACAAAAAATATGATAGCATTTGTGTTATATAAGTTTTTTTTTTTTTTACATAAATGTTTAAATTTTTGCTTTTTCACTGGAACCAAGTTCAAAACCTAAATAGAAATATAGGTCTAGTAAAGAATAAGTCTGCAAACAAAATTTTAAATATATCATTACGTGAAGCTGTCTTTATTTTGGAAAGCTATCTAATAGTTTATCATGGACAGGCTTCACTGACGTCATGCTTCCTGAAGGATTTATCAGCTCCAACTCCAACGACCAAACACTCCAAACTACAGAAATGACTTCTGAATGATGTTGTGTGAATGTGTTTTGTCTGGCGCGCCGAGGTCGAGCGCTGCAGCGAGAGCTCGGTGAATGTCAGCGGACGCCTGCCTTCAACTTCCCATGAAGAAAACGATAAGCAGGGAGCCGGTGGAGACGCTCGGCCGGCGCAGTACATTGTGATAATGACATTTGGGGAGGGATAGTGTTGCAAAGCTGTTAAGCTCTTTCATTGCACCAAGAAGATTAGTCGACGAGATGGAGCTGAATGACAGCGAAGGTAGCGTCCCCAGCCGTCGCCTGCCGAGGACTTGGCATGCAGAGGTCCGTTAAAAGCCAAGTGCTCACTTTACACCGAGGACCAATTGTCCTTCACTAGCAAAGTATTGCAAACCCCCACAAAGCAAGGACATTCTGTTGTTTGTGTCTTTCATGTGGCTCTGATGTTGCTGGATTTACTGCTGGTTTCTACTTCTGTGTCTGTTTTTTACCTTTTCATTTGTGCCTCTGTTGTGGATGACTTTAACTCTGAGTTTGATGCCTTTCCAAAGCGTTAAGTTCTGGTTCTATGCAGCTGTGTGGTTTTGGTTTATCTACCCACCCAACCCTCTCTGAAACCCCCAGCTGCTCGCAAACTCTCCACATTAGGCCTTGTTTGTTTGGTCGCACCAAAGCACGAAGCAGCAACTCTGGACAGCTTGTCCTATTATCTGGGACACTGTCCTGCCATGCCTTTAACTCTTTGTCATGTTGCCCATTATAAGCCTTGGGGGAACAGGGGGCCGCCCGCCTACATCCTAAGTGTTTGTGTGTACACATGGATGTTTGTTTCCCTACAGGCCTCTGGAAACACTTTGTCCATCTCTTGATGTTCTGCCTCGGCCTTTCTCCCTTCGCCCACGCAGAAGTCATTTTTATTTATTATCTCCTCTGACAGCAGAGGGAATGACGGGGAGTCGGAGAAAGTGTTTTGTCAGTTCTTAAGTGTCTGACTATCCGAATGAAGTTTAGCATGTGAAGAACAGGAGGGCATCGTTTTTTTTCTCCTGATTGAAGGATGGAAGGAGCCACGGATAGATGGAAATGACAGAAAGAAAAGCTGAATCCACCAGTGACTCCTTTCTGTCATGCAGAAAGCCCAGTGCAGTGGCGATGGGCGGCGAGGTGAGCCTCTCCCGCTGACCTCCACCATCAGTCTCTGGTGGAAAAACGCTAAACGCAGAAACACGCAGGCTGCTGATGTGACAGGATAGACATCTCAAGAGAGGATCACTCGCAGACATGGCAACTCCTGGCCTGTCATCTACTTCCTCTCCTCTCTGTCCCAGACTCTTCACATCCTTTCCCCTCAAATAAGAACACGTATTTGGACTCCCTGGATGAGAGATTTAGTGGTTTAGCTGCTCTGGATGTGCTTGATTATTGTTGAAACGATTCACAATGCCAAATATTTGCCCTTTTGCTTAATTGCACTGGAGGCTTCAGACAGAAATACAACGGTGTCTCAGGGCCACCGAGAGGAAAACGATTGAGGATTTGTTTGTTTCCCACTTATGAGATTAAAACTCAAATGTCAAGAAAAAAGTAGAAGCCATGAGAATGAAGTTAAAATGTTTAAAATAAAGTTCAGATCAGGAGATTAACGTCAAAATCAGGAGAAAAAACTTTGTTTTTGTAATTAGAAAATATCATATTGGATATTGAAGTAGAAATGTCAAACATTACATTAAAATGTTGAAATGAAATTCAGAATTTTGAAAATCAAAGTTAAATAGTCTCGGATAAAGTCATTATGTTGAGAATACATTTGAGAAAAGTCAAAATGATGAGGGGGAAATGTTAATCTATTTTGAGAATAAAGTTGAAACGTCAAAAATAAGTTCAAATTTTAAAGAATAAATCAAAGTGCAGGGCGAATATAATGAGAAAAAGTTGATATATCATTGTAAGAAAAAAGTTTCAACAAAATGTTAAGAATAAAGTCAAAACTTGGAGATTAAACTCAAAATGTGGTAAAAGTTGGAATTCTATTTTGACAAAGAAATCATAAATAACTTTAGATTTGGAGATTTGTTGAAATGTGAAGAAAAAGTTGAAATTCTGTGTTTAAAAGGAAGTTGAAATCCCAAGAAGGAACTCAAATGTTTTAAAATAAAATTTAATTAGGAGATTTTAATCAAAGTGTTGCAATGCTGGGATTAAAGTTGGCTGTAATAAAGTTAAAATACTTATAGACAAAAGTAAAAAATTCAAAAATTCTTTAAGGAGTAAAGAAATGATGGCGATTCTGAGGTCAATATGCATGTTTGAGACTTTTATTTTGAAAAACTGAAGAAAGTTCCCTGCTGTAATCGAGCTGCAGCAAGAGTGAAAACCACTGCTTGGATTGATTCTAGAAAATGCGTCGTGTTATTTTTATAGTTACCTAATAAAAATTCACCCAGAACCCCTGAATAAAACAATACAGTAATAGAAACTCAACTAATACAAAAAGGTTCACTTTGGATTTAAATCTCAACGTTTTGCGTTTAATCCTAATGTTTCGGCTTCATTCTGGAAATGGTTTTTGACTTGTTAGATTTTTAACTCAATATTTCAACATTTAGATTGTTTTCTTAACATTTTGATGTTGCCCAATACAACATTGATGTCACCCAGTTTTTCTTGACAATATTTAGACATTTCAACAGTAATATTGACATTTCATCACTTTTGTAATGTTCAAATTACTTAGAAAAATGTTTTTCTTGACATTTTGACTTGTTTTGCATGATGTTTTGATTTTAATCTGGAACAAGTTGTTATGTTTTTCCTCAACATTTCAAGTTTCCTTTGCAAAGCAATTAAAACCTCCTCCATTCTTCTTTAGTTGTTCTCTTGAGTCACCTTTTTTCCATAGAAATCAAACCTCTTGTAGGTGGTTGAGATGGTGTGTTTTGAGGACACATCTGTCCAGGGCGATGTTTGGTCACGGCCTCGGTCAGAATTCCCAGGTGTGAGCTCCCACTGAGGCCGAGGCCCTGAGTGCCGACGGGACTCTGCGGTGGACATCTCCAAACCAGCATGTTGTTTTGGGTTCCCATCAGGTCAGATGAGGGTGTTCTGTGATGCACTTTGACCCTGATTTGAAGATCTAGGGCTTTAATTACATCTCAGATTCACAAAGATGTTCTTGGGCTCATGTATGAAAACCTGAGCTCTTCGTAAAGGTATCTAAGCATTAAAACATGCAGAGCATCCTTTTGTACGCACAGCAGAACAAGCAGACATGACTTCTCTCGCCTCAGCAGCTACATTAATGCAGTCTTCTCTGGTGTAATTTGTGGCCTCAGTGGGTTTTTTTGTGTTTCTCTTTTTTTTTAATGTGATGTTTATCCCTGCAAACACAGCAAACAGATTCTGTGAGAGCAACGACAGCCGTGAAAAGCATCGGCGAGCACAGCAGGTACTCCTGAGCTCGGCTGTAACAAATACCTCTTAAAGACTCTTATTTAAATGCCCCATCTGCTTTGACAGGTGCTGTTTGAAATCTAACCCCACGGGGGACAACCTTGTAACTTTTTTACGCGCCTCTTTGTAACTGCGCTAGGAGAAAACAACGGGGAGCGTTCTCTTTAGTAAACCCGATGCACTTTGAAAGAATAAAAAAGAACACTAGAAGAGGAATGTGTGTGTGTGTGTGTGTGTGTGTGTGTGGTGAAGGGAGGTGTTGAAAACTTTAACTCAAAGATTTCTCTCCATGTGTCTTTTTCCCACTTTCACACACACACAGACACAGACACACAGTCTCAAGAGAGATGATTTCTTGCTGTTTGTTTGTCCTTTCTGCTGTAAAAAAGCCCCTGATTTGATAAATCGTTGGATTATGACTACCTGCTTTTCTCTGCGTTCCCCATGAAGATGAATTACCCGTTTAATAAATAGTGACACGGAGTGTGCAATGACAATTACCTGACTTATTTTTCATTTGGGGTGGGGGGTGGGGAGGGTTTGATGGGATGGAAGACACCTTACGCCGTCATGGATGGCGGAGCAGAAACTGCACGCTTTAAGCTTTAATTACCTTGTTGTTTTTGTCCCTCCGACACACTGGCCCCTGCACTCAATCATAGTCCTGCCAAAGCCACAGCTCCACTCCAGGGAACCCCCACCAGATCACCGTAACACATTAAGAACAGATTAATAAACAACATTAATATCTTTTGTCCTGATTTTTTCCTTTTGTTCTCGACGATGATTCCCTTTTTTTTTATTAAATCTCCTTGTCGTTTGTCGTTAAAGGTTCACCAAAAAGCATTTAATTGCCGCCACCCTTGATTGCGAGCTTGTCTCTCTCTCTCTGTGTGTGTGTGTGTGTGTGTGTGTGTGTGTGTGTGTGTGAGGCCGCCACCATTAGAGCCTCCTGAAGGATAATTGCTATCAGTGTAATGATCACAGCGCTTTCATGTATCGAGCTCCTCCATCTCCCAGATATGTGCCATTAAGAGCAAGGTTGTCTTTGTTGCAGCTCATGCTTGGACATCGGCCAACCCATCGTACACAAAGACACACACACTAAAACACACACACACACACGCGCTGTTGAAGCTTAGACATATTTCTGATATGCCAAGATATTCTCCTAGGGGGGCAAACAGAGAAACCACAGTTCTGTTTTATCTCATCAGCGTCGCAGGCCTGCATCATCAAGGTAACATAAATAATTTATGGCGTCATTGTCGAGCCGTCATCTGCAGCTGAAAAGCTATTACAGCAGTAAATTAGGATCAATCGTGCCGAAAGGTAACTCCTGAGACAGGTAGAGAGGATTTTTTTTTTGTTTTTCTCGAGGATTGAGCTGTAGCGCCGCAGCAGAGAAGAAGTGACAGCGTCTGAACTCTCACGAGAGACGGCGTTTATTTCTGTTATTTCTCAACATTAAGAATGCAAAAGCTCTCCGAGAAAACAAAAGCAAGCAAAGAGGAGGGGAGGAAGAAAAAAAGCCAGACATCTTGGCATCTGTTACCATTAATTTACTGCTCACTGCTTTCAATGTGATTTCCTCCCATATGTTTCAGATGTGTCTTTGCCTTCGAATCCCCCCCCCCCACCTCCCTGAAAACAAACGGCCTTTTCTCTGAATTATTCACTCCCAGCTCACACAAAGCCCTGACGCAGAAACACACACCCGTAAAAGCACCATAAACAATTCATCCACAGCTTTATCATTAAAAGATGTCACACTGACTTTTCATGAGGGATACTCGTGGATTTTGGTCCACATGTTGTGTTCAGGGTTGTAAAGGAAATAATGACAGTTGCTGTAAGAGCAACACTTGTTAGAGAGATCTCGTCCTCTAAAAGCACCATCCTCAGGATGTGTGTGTGCTTTTGGAATATTGTGCCAGCTCCGTTTCCCATCAGATAAGCCTCAGGTGTGTCTTCTTACACCCTAATATGTTTAGTCTGAGCTCGCCGTTGAACACAATCTGCTCCGATGGATCACAATGAGACAGGAACTGTCCCTGGTAGCCTTTAGCTGATAACAGTCTCCACTGTAATGGCTCTCCATTGTTGTGCAAACACAATAGAGTTTGAGTCGTGCCACTCGGACTTTGAAGTTTTCCCCTCTCGTGCCACCAGCTCCTACTGAATCGATCAGGAGAGGTCACAGAGGGAAGTATGGTCATATATTCATTTTAACTTGTTCCCTGCAGGAGCACATCCACAAAGTTTTCAAAGGGGTGGCCAGATGGGTGCCACACAGAAACAGACTTTTTATCCTCATTGTTATGCCCTCTTTATCCTCACTAACTACATAAGTTGTGGTGGTGCAACAGTCTTTGTCTTGATTGTGCACTTGTGAGTGTAGTCAGATCACCACAGGTTCTGTTGGCTGCCTGGTTGGGCTGGTTTGGCTTTTAATCAGAAGTTCTTTAATAGTAAAACTTGTGTTGTTGTACATCAGCTCTGTATTATTCATTACAGTCTATGGATGTTTTAGATTCTGGCATGTTATCTGGTGTTATGTCTGACTTGCTCAGGGTCATTTATTAGGTTAAACGTTGTGTTTTATTAGTTTACATGCAAACACAAGGGTGATGTTTTAAGAATGTTTCATTCTGGAAACCTTTGAAAAAAAAATCCCTTTTGGAGCTCCTGAAACTTTGAACTAAGGCTGAAATTGTTAAAAATAATCTTGGGGTGGTGCACCACAACCAAAAGCCAAACTGGAATGTCAGGACCTTTATTTTGGTGTTAAATGTGGAGACCTGCTTTGGGTTCTGAGTAGGAATAGGCGGTATAAACGGTATATGGTAGAAACGATATGAATTTGGCCTACGGTGGAGATTTTGACTCTACCGGCCTACTGCTGTAGCACATGTTGATGATGTCATCAAGCTGCGTGTGTTTTGGTTGAAAGCGTGGAGCTTACGGTATAGAAAAGCGTCTTTCAGAACATGATTAAGACACACTATCCACGTTACGCCTAGCCACAAACACTTTAACCAAACAGAAATGCCCAAACTGTCAAGTGAACGCCAGAGTATAAAACTCTATGCAACTATGACGGCTCATAGTCCGCTTCATCAATGAACAGCGGAAGTTGTGCATCAGATACCTACAGACGGTTTATTTCCCTGAGGATGATATGGGTGAACTGATATCTCAGGGATTAAAGGAAGCGCTGGAGTCATGGGGACTTACAGAAGAGTTAGTCTGCACCACCACAGTGGAAATGAACAGCTGGACAAGACAGCAGTGCTTCAGCCACCTCGCCATCGGAAGGTTAAATGTTTATTTTAGTCCTAGTTCAACATTATATGCGGGGGTTGACATAGGTGGCATGCAACCTTGCATAGACAGATATACCGTTACCGCACATGCTTCAAATTATACCACCATTTAGATTTTAGGCCATATTGCCCAGCCCTTGTTCTGATGTTGCAGAAGCTGTTAGACCCATAAAACTCTGGGTGGCGGTGGCTAGCATATTTATAGGAGTGGGCATTGCCTCCACTGGCCCCCACTTGGTAGCGCCACTGGTTTCCTGTTGTGTATTTACTTCATCAGAACAACTAATGATCCCTCGGCATTAAACTGAAACAGTGAGAATCTTTTCATCTTTTGCAGCAAATTCCCACCTGTTTGTCCTTCTCACTCGTCTGTATTTGATTAATTTAATTCAAAGGATAACACACCGGTTTGGTGATTATCTTTTTTTTCCAGTGTCTGTGTCAAAATCACACAAGTTTGTCACAGTGAGAAAAAGCCTCCCACTGTGTAATTTGCCACAGGTTTGCTCACAGTTAGAGACTCCTGCTGTTTTTCGAAAAACATTAAAAAGAAGTCACAAACACTCGGCCTTACAGGCTGTCAGCTGACAGCTAATGAGCTCGGCCGTCTTCAGCGAGCCTCAGAAAAACAAGTTTGCAGCGGCGCTGGCTTTACATTTTTACTTGTTCAACTTTTTGAGGTAATTGCGCCGTTCGTTTTTATGAAATTATGTGGTGATAATTGTAAATGAACTTTTGTTTGTCTGGGATGGGAGTTTTGAGAGATGGGAAAGAAAGTTTCTTCAAAAAAACAAGTTTTTTGCTAAAATACAATAAAAATGTTTACCTTCTCATCATAACATGAAAGCAGCTGCAGCACTGCTCCTGCAGAAGTAACCTCTAAACCAAAACCAAACTGAGATCTTCTTTTTTAATACTTTTTATCGGAACAAATCACGTTGCATGGAAAAACATTTCAAAAAGAATTATTTTATGGGTACGTTCCTTTACAGATGATGGCAGATTCAACAACTCTTCACTAAACACACAGAAGCCTCTTTGTTGGAGATAAGGGGGACTTTCCAAGGCCTCCTGTCCTGGCTGGTGGTTGGTCACAGGGTCGATTAGATCAGCTGCTAAATATTACCAACAATAACAGACAGCAGGGCGGGTTTGTTTCCCACAGCAAGACAAAGAGAACTGATTCAATTATTATCATATAAAGCCTTTAAAATGAAGAAAAACTAGGATCATTTGTATTTATTTAAATTTAGCTAAGCCTGTTTGGTCCAATCTTTATTTATAGTCTCTATTCTGCTTCATTTTGTTTATTTTACTGGTAAATTTCTGGTATTTTCATGCATTCTGCTCAGTTTCAGTGTTTTGAAATCAGAGGAGGAGATGCAGCTGCATGCTGAAAAGTCAAAAACTGAATAATCCCAACAAAATTGATATGAATCTATCATAGAGCAGGGACTTGACTTGTAAAGAACTGAGAACGTCTGGACCAGAACTAAACCCAAATTAAACTACATTATTAAAGTATTTTAGTCCAAATCAAAGTAGAAATGTATTTCTCTTTGGATACTTTGTTAGCATTTTTTATATCAAACTCTTGACATGTTAATGGTCCACTGTAATTGGAAAGCTTTTCTGAGATTTTTTTGAAGCAGCTACATTTTGCATAAATGCAAAATAAATAAAAATTTCAAATGTTTTGAAGAGTGGAAAAGATTTTTGCAAGAAATAAAAATTCTTGAAATAAAAAAAACAACAGTTTTTATCTTTCAACCAATCAAACACTCAAGTAAAATAATGAATCCGATTGATGGTAGACCATATTTTAGTCCCTTTTTTTTTTATTGTGTAGAGGAATAAACCGTTTGTTTATTATACCCACCTTCTGTTAATTATTTCAGTCTATTTTAGGATTTATGGAGGTCTCTCTCTGAGCCTGTAACCTTTGATATAGCTGAGATTAATTACAGAGTGACTCTAGGTTCTCTAAAGCCCAGGGAGTTATTTACGTACCTTTTGTTGATGAATCTGAGCCAGAGTCGTGAATTGAATCTTATATAGAAAATTTAATTCACAAAGCGGACGATAGTACACACATTTAACAGTTGAGGTAATAAGAACAGTTGCAAGTTAAACACGATGGTAATTGTGTTCTAGCTGGTTAAACTTTGAGATTAACGGCTGAGTCTGTGATGTTATGACTAGAGTTATTAATTTAGTTTAAGGAGTGAGTGAGGGGAATAATCCTGGTGGATCAGTGACGTGTTGGAGTGAGCGGTTAGCTTATCAACAGGCCTCTGAGTTTACCAGCGATGGTTTCTCTCACCGAGTGCCAGGTCCCACTGGATCACCGACTGGTGGGTTGGAATAGACCGATGGGAAGCGGGAGACCCCCCTTCGACTCGTCCTGGCCGTGCGGGAACCCTCCGAGTCACCGGGCGGCCCTCAGTGGCGTCCGAGATCCGGGCCGTCAGCAGAGCCATGGCTGGTGTGAGGCAGGAGCTCGCATGTTGGTACGGAGCTAGGGGTTGTCTTCCCTCAGGGGGAGTGACAGATCGATCGGCAGAGCCGATCGGGGTTTTGACAGGTTTCAGCTGTGTAGCTCAGGAAAACAGCTGAAGCGTGGCTCATCGAGGCTTGATGAGAACTAACATGAAAGTCAGCTCGTGGCAAGCTAAGATGGAGTTTTTTGGAATCGTGGACCTATGAAATTACATTATCAAGTCACATGACCCAACCTTTAATGTCAAAGGTACCCGCTAATAAAGTAATACTGGGTTTTACCCTTAGCACAGTAGAAGTATGAAAATAATACTGAACTGGATCAACATTCTTAGTGCTGTAAGAGAAAGTGCATTAATCACATTAAGACATTTCTGTAACAGTTAAAGTGTCATTTAGGAAGAGACACTGAGAGTCTTTAGCTTATATAATTATTATTATTAAAAGAGTCAGGTGGATTCTTCCGAAACGACCGACCCTTGAAGGAGTGTTGATTCAGGTTAAACACAGTAAAGATCCATTATAATCCAAGTTAGTGGGAAAAGCTGGAGTAGTGTTTTGCGATGATCACGGGGACAGAGGTCAGAGGTCAGAGCATCTATTGATGACGCTACAATTGAAACACTGAACTTAACTAAAGAAAACTCAAAAGCCACTAAGCTAAAACAAATCTGGGTTTTGATTAAAGGTAAATGTGAAACCTTAAACATTGTTACCTTAACATTTATGTTAATATCTTTACAACGATACCTGACATTATATTATAATCCTTCGTGCCCCAAATTAATAAAACATGTCATTGCTATTGTTTTTTGGTGTGGAAGTTAAAGGGCTAATTGTGTTCTTGTCAAGTACACATTCTCAAAAGGATCTATTTCAGGATGAGCAAAAGAAAGTACAAATTACGGGATGTTAAACTCTCAGCCTGTTACATTATCTTATGAAAACAGTCAAAGTATTTCCGTACTTTGTTTCTTTCTTTGTGTGAGATCAAGTTTACCTTTGAGAAATTTGGTTCTGGATTTTGTCCTCCTTGATTTCACTTAAATAAAAAGTTGATTGGGCCTCGTTTTCCCTGCAGACGGCTCATTAACCTGTTTTTATCATGAACCAATTAAACTGAGAAAAGTGACCGTCATGGGAATCCCACACACAATAGTCCAGTGGATTGCAGTTAAGACTTAGTGGTGCCACATCCCCCAGGAAGTTACACCATCTTACTCAAATGTGAAGTAATTAAAATGAGGTACAATTGACCACTTCTTCAAGTGAAGTCAGGTTAGAGAAAAATCCAGAATCACATTTTTTGGAGACTTGTAACTAATGCTGGGCGTACACCTAAAGACTTTGACAAGATTTTGAAAAGACTAAAAGATTATCAGCTCACATCTAAAGACTCGGGTTAACAGTCTTTAGTCCTAGACTAGTCTCAGACTAAAGATTTTATAAAGACTGAATCTTGTAGGAACACTAATTACAAGACTGCAACTAGATTATGTTAGGATTTCATTCCCGCAAAATTCCTCCCATCATGCTCTGCAGAAGTTAAAAATGGAGGAGATGCAGCATTTAGCTACAGTTTACATCAAACAGACACGGCTGCTCTGCCCACAGCTCGAGCGTTCCTCCTTTTCAACAGCCTGTTACCAGCTGTGCCTGGCCCTTTAAGAAGGTGGAATTATGGGAAGTCTGTGTTGTTGTGGCTCTGTGTTCCAGCGTGAGGCGCTCTCTCTGTCTGTAGCCGCTTGCGGTGCGGACGTATTCCTGTGCTCTGCGAGCAAAAATAAAGTTTGTGCTGTAAAAGGAGACAACATGCCTGATCAGCCCAGAGGTCGCGCTAGACTTTTTAGTTTTCCGTCATTTGACTGACAGGGTAAAAAAAAATCAGATCATAATCTATTTTTATCCGTCACTTATTAATTTTAAAAATTATAATAATTACATTTTCAGTAGCGTTATTACTCTGACACTGGGCCCATTTAGCACATAAATCCATAGGATTAGACACTAAATTAGTCGATCAGCCAGTCATCAGATAGACATTTCTAAAAACTCCGTTTGGAGTCGAGCGCAGCGCAGCTCTGCGCACTCTGCGGGACTCTGATTACTATATAATATTAACGTTCATTATGAGATCATGAGAGAGAGAGAGAGAGGGATGAGGGGTTCACATATTTTTCATTGAGATACTCGGGGGGGGGGGGGGGGGGGG
>SSNR01000014.1:4252883-4267006 GCA_006937965.1 Callopanchax toddi
GGGGGGGGGGGGGGGGGGGGGGGGGGGGGGGGACCTGGCGCTGCTGTTTAATGCGAACCTCCTCGCGTTTGGAGTCCAGTTCTATGTGTGCGCGCGGCTCGCGGAGCAAATTTTGCGTGTCAACAAGCCTCCACAGCCTATGAACGCTACTCTGAGAGCGCATTACAACAGGAAGTGTAGTTAATCCATATCTGATCGCGCACTGAGCACCGGATTGCAAAGGGGCGTTTGAGCTGATCAGGTCTGACACCCAGGGGCGCCGTAAAGGGGTGAAAGCTTAGGGAGATTCTAAGGGCCCACGACTCTTAGGGGGCCCAAAAAAAGTCTCTAATAAAAAAAAAAATTAAGTTTAAAAATCTCAAGTACTTTACTCCTCAGTATTTTGTTAAAAATTAAGACATTAAACAAACAATATTTTTGTCTTCATAAAATGTATATCACAAGTCTCTGCTTTATTTATAAAAATATCATTTTAAACCCCCCTTACATCGGCATGAAATGGTACAGTCCTGCCCGAGTCACGTCTCCTCTTTGACTGAAGTCAACACGGAGCAGACCGACTCTCCAGTCAGAACCTCCGCGGTGTTTGTCCCTGTCAGCACTGGGGAAGCTGCCTTACAGTCGGCGTCACTTCTCTCCAGGACCTCGCTAACAACTTTAACACATATGCATCCATTATCAGACAGTTAGAGGCGTTTTGCCATAAAGTGAATGTTCATCACGGGAGCGCGCAGCGCTTCTAGAGCGCGCAGCTTCAGCTGTTTCTCAGCGCCACTCAATGGTTGCAGCTTCAATTTTGGCAAATCAAACAATAAAAACCACATTTATCTGTCAGGACTTCAGCAGAGTTTTGTTTTCCTTTAACCTTACAGCTGTTTTCAGAGACTCTTCGTGTTTTTAATAGTTTTATAGTAGAAACCTGCTGATATGACCCAAATCCTCCATGACATTACCATGAGTTAATGTCAATAAAGGATTTGTTGGTTTTTTTACAGGTGACAAGTTTAAGGCATTAATATATTTTTCTCCACATAATTTATTAAATACTTTATTTTCCTCATCACAACAGTCCAGATTAAGTTCTTAGCAATAAGTTAAATACCTCAAAATAGTTTCACCTAAACATGATGCAAAGACATGCTGTGATGTGGATAAACAGAACTATTAAAAAATAGATAAAAGGTTATTTTTTGTGATAAACACATTTTTCCACACAATGATAATTAGATGAATCAGTAACAACTTACTGTCTGTGTTGGATGCTGGGCAGGTTGAAGCATTGTTATTAATGTTACAGAAATTACTGTGAGATTATTATTATTACATATTGTGAAGAGCCTTTTTAGAGGAACTAAAGAAAACCTTCCACTAAATACCTTGAAATCAGATGTTTTGATGCTGACTGAATTGTGGGAGGTCTCATAAGGGGCAGTTTGTTTATGTAGCTTTTAGAACACAAACCAAAAATCCCAGTGATTGTCCAAGAATTCACCAGAGAGAGGAAAATGAAACAAAATCTCCTAAAAAAAAACTTGATACGATAACCTTGAACACAATAAAATATAAAATCTAGGGTTCATGATGGGCAATAACAGCCAATATCTCATATATATTATATATATTTTAAAAAATGTTCTCCCTTCACATCAGGGAGGGCGGAGCCCCAGCGCCCCCTATGGAGCCGCCACCGGACCCAATTTGAAATTTTTTCATGGGGCCCAAAATCCCTGGCGGCCCCCCTGCTGACACCTGATGTGCAGTGCGCACCGGCGGACCAGTGTTCTTCTGTTGCAGGACGTCTGGATCACAGGTCTACGCACAGCAGCACAGAACTTCAGTCTGGGCTGCAGGTATTGGTGGAGATGCAGCACTATTCCTGCATCCTTGGTTCGAATTATCAGTGGGGACAATTCAGTGATTTCCTATGAAGGTATGATGGACGGGCAGGCGTGCGCGCAAACTGGTCAGAATGACCGGCGCCCTTCTGATCTTTCTACGGTTAAATACCGGAAATTTCCATTTAACGCGACCCCTGGTTCAGCCTCTGTACTACAGTTAGATCACTGGACAGGGGAAGAAAAGT
This sequence comes from Callopanchax toddi, assembly GCA_006937965.1. Lineage (NCBI taxonomy): Eukaryota > Metazoa > Chordata > Actinopteri > Cyprinodontiformes > Nothobranchiidae > Callopanchax > Callopanchax toddi. Next base: position 4,254,967 of record SSNR01000014.1, read on the forward strand.
AACAAGTCCATTTTCATTTGCGTTGAGCTCTTCTTTCCACGTCTGTAGTCATGTTTTGTTGGGTTATGACTGACAGGGCTTCCTGGTTCTTCAGTGAGAACGAATCCTATTGGTTTTTACTTGTTGTACATCACTACAACTACCCTCTGACTGCAAAAAATGTCTAGCAGGTTGGATATGAAAGACTGGAGAAAGACTGGCATAAATCGGGTCGCCGACTGCAGATTATCCCCTTACATCTAACGACCGCGACGACGGGAGCGCGCAGAGACTCCGATAAGATTCCTAAAGACTGGCAGTCTTTAGTCTGCGACCGTGAAAATCGTTAGGTGTAAGCCCAGCATAAATTGAATCCCAGGCAAGTATGGGTGAAGATATGAAGCTGGAATTTCCTCTATAAAATCCTTCATATGATGAGAAGGATTTAAGAAGGAAAAATGTCATCAAATTACAGGTAGATGTCAAAACATTAAATATTGTGAAAACATTTTTGTCACTCATTTCAGAACATGAAACTCATATAGATTCATTACACAGAGAGAGAAGTACTTCATACATTTTATGTCATTTTGATGGTTATGGCTTATAAACTAAATAAATTCACATTTTTAAAATGTTTATGAAATTTTTTTTTAAACTAGCTCACATTTTCATAATGTTTATTCCAGTTTAAAGAGGAAATGTAAGGTAAAAGAGTGTTAGAGCTTCTGCTGAAGCTGTTAATTCCGTTATAGTTTCTAACAGTGTGTTTGTTAGATGGACAGTCAGTTCATTTTAAAGTTTCTTTCTCAGACAGTTGGAGACAAACTGTCCCTTGTGTTTCTTCATCCAGACAGCTCTAATGGGGGAAGAAGAGGCATTTCTCTTTTTTTCTTTCCTTCTTTAATTCGTGTGCCACCGATGTGACAGGCACAAAGACGTCTGGGGGGCAGATGATGTCATTTATTGATAAGCTGACGGCCCGTGAGCCGACAGCGGGGCCATGTCGCTGGTTTTGTCTCAACTTATCCACCCATTTACCGTCACACTGCTCGCGGCCTTATCAAACAAACGCAGATCTACAAAGAAACGGAGAAACAGAGTTCAGATCTGATTTTCTTCGATTGGAAACAGAGCGGTTTTTTGGTGCGGTGACTCATTGCACTCGACCCACTTCCTTTTGATGTGCGGCGCAGAAACGATACAAATTGCATTTCGTCCCTGTGAAATACAATAAGCGTTTGGCGTGATGGAGAACATATTCATTTAATAACTTGATGCTTTAAGCGAAGGGCTGCCGTCCTTATCTGAAGGGACTCATCAGCGTCTTTTTTTAAAATAAAAACGGAAAAGTGGAAGAAGCACCGGCAGCGACGCTCGATCTCTCCGATTCCAAGTGCTCTGATTTACAGAGTCGTTGATTCTCCCACAGATGTGATTTTATTCAGGAAATAAGATAGAACTAAAATGCACAGGACAGATAATTTACTTCAGTTTGTCAAAACTTGTTTAAATTCAGATTATTAGACTTTTACAAGAAGTTATTTTTTAATTTATCTGCTTTAAACTGATTAAACATTTACTTGTAAATTATGACTAGATGTGTTATTGCTTCTTTTTTTCCGTAACAGTTGTTAGAAGATGTGTTTTACTAAATAATGGCTTGAATTAAAATAATGAGGTGAAGTACAGGCTGTTTGTGGCTATAAACGATTCCCGTCGGGAACATGTGTTAATCTTTGCAGATGTTGCTGCTGATGTCTGATATATTTAGGAAGTGTTTGTTTCTTTGAATGTTTGTTAATCAAAATGCCGTTTAAAGTTCCAATCAACTTTTTATTGCTTTGTTTGAGATCATTAATTAGGAACAAATTAGAATAATGTTGGGAGGAAACTTCCAGCTGACCTGGAAAAATTGAGCCTTGAGTGACCTGCAGGTCATTTAATGAGGATTTAAAAACAAGGTTTGATTAGGCTTAAATCAGTTACCGTTTTTATTATGAAACAATTTTTAAAACTTTATACTTTAAAAATCTTTTCATATCCTCTTTTTTTAGTCCTTTGATCTTCCTGTTGACCTTTATTGCTCTGGACTCTCTGGACACATGGACATGGGATTGCTCTGTACCTTCCGGAGGAGCTTCTGGCCGTCGCAGCGTTCTGTATGTTTGCAGGAAAAAGACACCACATCTCAGCTGAACTGTTTCAGAGGACACGACGAGGAAAGCTGGAGTGAAAAGGAATTGGAGGCTGAGAGAGAGAGAGGGCATGGAGGAAAATGATCAAACAGGCAATGCCATTATGGGAAGTGTTTGGTCAACAAGATTTGGAATCTCTTGGGACATAGGTGTATCAGGAGAGAGGTCTCTTTTGTTTTAAGGAGGTATGGTTTAAGGAATGCATTCGGGTTTTCTGGCTATACTGTACATGCAGATGTTTCATCTAGCGGTGCAGAGAGGAGGAGGACAACCTCTGGTGTAACCTGAGACATGTCATCACCAAGGAGCAGATATGCAACAAGGACCAGTGTCCTTTTGGCAGTTAGTATGAGAGCGTTTTATTTGTGTAGTTGCCTAGTTGTTTACATTCCACTGACAGCTGGTTCAAAAGCGGCATGTGACTACAGTCAAAACACTGGGGTTCTCTCATGCTAATTTCAGGAGAACTTAACCACGCCTCTCTTGCTAACACTCTGCCAAACTACATTCAGTTTGTGAGTTGTTCTACAAGAGGAAGCAGAACCCTGGACCTTTTAAATGTAAATGTAGAGGATGAAAATTAATGCAGTGGTCTATATTTCTTAAAACGGGCCTCTGTTGTGTTCTTTCTACCCGCCTTTACAGCAGATAAGAACAAGATAATTAAACTGGTCAGGAAGGCTGGCTCTGCATGTGGTGAACAACTGGACACCGTTCAGAGTAGCAGAGGAGAGAATCCTTTTAAAAACTGAACTCGATTCTCAACAAGACCATCTACCCACTACATGCCCTGAGAGATCTACAGAGAAGCACCTTCAGAGGCTGATTCCCCCCAAGGTGCAGGACAGATCGCTACAGAGACTCAGTCCTATCTATCTGTCTGTCTGTCCATTAAATGTTGAGGTTTTTAACCTCTCTTCCCCCATGATGCATAGAAAAACAACTTCATTGTAGATTAAAAAACACAGTTTGGAATAAAGTTATGATATTTAATATTTATGTGAAAAATAACTTGAATATTCTTTGATGTTAGGAGTTGTATGTTTGTGAGGAAATCATTTTAAGAAATAAATGAAAAACTGACGAGTAAAAATCTAAACTTTCTGGATCAAAGTTTTAAGTTTACCAGAAAAAACATATTTGTTCAATTAAGTAGTTAACTAATAAATCTACAAATCGACAAAATATTACTCTGAAATGTAAACATCATGAAGGACATTTGGATGTTTCCTTAGATGTAAGTGGTAATTTTATGGTAAAAAAGTACAGATTTATGATTGAACAATCTTGGTAAAATTCAGACTTTTCTGCCAAATTTGGAACTTTATAACTAAAAGTTTTTCCCTTTTCTTACAAATTTACAAGTGTACAATATCAGAGAATAGTTTTGTTCTTCAAATAAAAATGTTTTATGATGAATTTAGGACTAAACTTACAATATTTTAGATTTTTCTATGAATTGTTCCCCTCCATTAAGCTTCAATTATCATTTTTCATCAACTTAATGGTCCTAATACTCCATCGTATAGCATTTCAAAACTTACAAGTTGACTAAAATGCTTTAAAAATGTCAAAACTTCACAAAAAGAACCCCACACACATCTTTTCTGATGACAGCTAAATCTTAAATGTTGTAATCAAAGCATCAGCTGCAATAAAGAACATTTTTACTATAATAAACTCTTTTACAAAACCATTGAAGAAAAAAATTCCCAAAACAATAATATTGAGTTTGTGTAGAATAACATTGAATAATGATGGTGAATCTATTTGGGTTTATCTCTACAGAACAGTACCGCCTCTGCTCATCCATCCTAAAATGCAAACACGGGTCAGATTTGACTCAAATCACATAGACTCCATCTCTCTCAGCATCATGTGCGTGACACTAATCCTCCAGTACGATTCCCACGGGGGCTCGGGCTCACTGAAATGTGATTTAGATTTTCTGAAAACAGGTACGTGTCATAAAACAAGCTCAGATAGTCGTTTAAACAGATCTGGTTCTTATTGTTTCACAGGCAGAAGCAGCACTCAGCGCAGGGACTCGACCTGTCAGAGGATGACCTCATCTACTCGGAGAAGATGCTGTCTTGATGGATGGATGGATGGATAGATGCACAGAAGCAAGTAGACGTTCTCCTTAAGCTAAGGTAAATAAAATATGACAGGCCGGGTTTCCCTGGAGATTGTGTAATTGTATTTTCACATTGGCGCGTCAAAGCAGAGCAGATTCCCCCGGAGCACTCGCAGACGGTGCTGCATATTTTAAAGGTGACAAAACTCAATCTTACTATGTTCTACAGTTTATTTCTATTTCTCTGAGAGATTGGTACAAACCTGAACCCCATCTACTTTCTGTGCTTCACGCTTCAGTGGTGTTCCACTTTCTCTGGTCCTATAAACAGCTCAGTTTAAGGCCGGACTGTGATGGTTGGCCTTTTTGTTTTGGTCTTTGTGGGGAAACAGGTGCAAAAAGGTGAAAGAGAATGTGCAGATTTTTTGCACAGCAAAAATCAACTTTAACAGTTCTGATGCTTTATAAGAGAAAACAAAAGAAGCAGGTTAGGTGAGTAGATTTTTTTTTTTAAAGCATTAAATACAGAGGCACCACTAAGTAGTTGGCCAAGGGGGGCCAGGCCCTGTTTATGAATTTAGTGCTCCCCCAATGGTCCCCTCAAGCCAGAAAGTCTTATATGAACAATATTTTTATGAATTTAAGGGAAGAGGACCTGACTTCTTTTGTTTACAATTTTTTCTAGATAAAATTTGCCTTGATTTATTTATTTTGGCTGCATGGTGGCGCAGTTGGTTAGCACTGTTGCCTCGCAGCAAGGAGGTCATGGGTTCGCGTCCCGGCTCTGCGGCCTCTCTGCGTGGAGTTTGCATGTTCTCCCCGTGCGTGCGTGGGTTTCCTCCGGGTTCTCCGGTTTCCTCCCACAGTCCAAAGACATGACTGTCAGGCTGATTGGGCTGGTAAATTGTACTTAGGTGTGAGTGGGTGTGTGGTTGTTTGTCTCGTTCGTCTCTGTGTGGCCCTGCGATGGACTGGCGACCTGTCCAGGGTGTCCCCCGCCTCTCGCCCCTTGACCGCTGGAGATAGGCACCAGCTGCCCCGCGACCCTCTGTGGAGGATTAAGCGGCTACAGAAAATGGATGGATGGATGGATTTATTTATTTTTTCTTGTCTCCAATTTCTCACAAAGTTATTTAACAATTCTTGCATTTAATGACCAAGCTGAGTATGGTTTGAGTCGGGTTTCAGGCACCCACAATGGCTCTGTGACTTATTTGAGAGAAAATGCATCTTTCAAAATTTTTGAACATGTTAAAAAATCCATCGATATGAGAACAAAGCCTCGCGACTCACTAGAGGAAACTGGGAACCCTCTTTCTAGATATTTTAGAAACTTCCCTCCTTTGTGAATGCTGTTCTCAGTTTGTCTCCAAACAGTCCCGAAGGTTTTTGGTGCCACCCCAAAATGACCAGTGTCCCCCATCTGGCCCTCTTTTAAAACATTCTTGATGCGCCCCTGTTTAAATTTAAAAAACGACACAAAACTTTAAAAATCTTCAGAAAATGTTCTTACGTGTGAAGTTACCAAGTTTAGTTAAAACATTTTGGAACAAAACACAGAAAATGATTAACAGAAATAATGAATGTTGTGATTATTTAGTCATTTTTTATGCAGATATCTCATTAATAATGGAAACAACAAACAAGGAGTTATGACAGAATAAAAAGTACAACAAAAGTTAGACATAAGACTGTCATGTTAGCATCTTCTTAGAAGTTGATAAATGTAGATGATAACTACAAAAGTTTTAGATGTTTTTCTTGAATATAGAAAAATCTCATGCAATAAATCTATAATAACAAAATTGTGAAAAACACAATTTTACATTATTTTTGTTTCAAATTTGTAGTAATCAGGAAGTTTTATACCATTTGTTTCAGGTTTTAGTAATATTTCTTAAAATTGAGGATTAGCACAAAAGGGTTTTCAAAAACAATAAACAAAGGATGTTTTGTGGATTGAAATTTCCTCCAAGATTGTGAAAGTTTTTGATGATCAAATCACATAAGAACAAGAAACTATGTGTATAAAGTGCTATAAATATATATATTGTGTGTCATATCCTGGGTGCCTGCAGGCAGTCTGTGTTTTTTCCCTCAGGGCGTGGCAGGCAGATCCTCTCCAGCTGCAGCTCCCAGCTGCAGCTCATCAGCTTCATCAGAGGAGGACCTTCATAAGGAGCAGATCCACAGAGGGACGACGCCAGTCTTTTCCACCTCACTAGTGGTAAACTCAGGTCTCTTCTAGATTGGTATCCTTGAACATTATAATCATTTTCCTCTCATCTCTCCAGCCTACCTGCTCGGCGTCGTCCACCTCAAGATCCTCCAGAGTCCTCCTCTACCTCATGTCCACCTGGTCTGCCTGTCCCCCTGCCAGCCAGCTGCCTCCACTCCATTTATCCTCCATCAATCTCTCGTTACCGCTCCAGCCATTCTCACCCAGGACAGACAAAACCTCCCCAAGATCCATTTTCTTCATCCTACCAGTAAGACCTCCATTCAATACTCATCTCAACACGTTATCTTCATCCCCGTATACTCACTCTCCTCTCTCCTCTCAGTGAAGTCTCCTGTACCCGGATCCCACAGGTCCTCCTGGATCCACCTCCACACCACCAATATTATAATAAAAACTTTATTTTTCTTACCTTCTGTTTCCTCCGACTGTGTTGCTCCAGGATCCTCACAAAACCTCAGAGTATGACAGAAAAGACTGGCCAATTGGATCCTGCGACACAACTCCATAACGCTGTCGCCCAACAGGGCGCGGCTCTCGGCCGACATGAAACCCTGATTCAACAGCTGGCTCAACAGCTCCAGACCCAAACTCAAATAGTGACCCAACAGCTCCAGACCCAGGCTCAAAACTTCGATTCCCTCAAACAACTTCTTCAGGAAGCCGTAAGTCAAACCGTCGTTAATCCCTCTGGTTCTTCTGTGTCTTCTTCCCCAGCCGGTCCCATACCGGACGAGCCACAACGAGCTCCTGCTGAAGCGGCGGCGGCTTCCTCATCGCCACAGTCTGATGTCGATCTCCCCTCTCCAGCTCCTTTCTCTGGGGATGTAAGCCGGGCTCGTGGATTCCTCCTTCAGTGTTCGCTAGTCTTCCGTCAATCACCTCGGAAGTTCAGCTCCGACGAAAGTAAGATCTCATTCATAATCGGTCTCCTCCGAGACAGCGCCCTCCAGTGGGTGGAGTCTGTCGTTACAACAGACAATATACAGACATTCCCTTTCAATCTGTTTCTGAGTCTATTCAAACAGACCTTCACTGGAGACACAGACCCTGATGCTGCTGCCAGGCGCCTCTGGACCCTAGACCAAGGTAACCGTCCTATGTCAACCTTTATTGTTGAGTTCCGGACTGTTGCAGCGGAGTCTGGCTGGGATTCGGTGGCGTTGAAGGGGGCCTTCTGGCACGCCATTAACAACCGAATAAAGGATGAGATCGCCTACCGGGACCCACCTAAGACCCTGGAGGAACTCATCAGCCTGGCTGGTCGTATCGACGCCAGGATGCGTGAAAGGGCCACCGAACGAGGTCGTGGTCCTGTCGTTTCACCCAAACCACCTCTCCTAGCTCTCATGCCTGCTCCCGAACCTTTACCTGCTGTTCGCTCCAAACATAACCAACCCGAACAGAACCACTCCGAACCCATGCAGTTGGGCCAGACCCGTCTCACCCCTGAGGAAAAGGCTCACAGACGAACCTCAGGTTGCTGTATGTATTGTGGTTCCCCCTCACATCACCTCTCTTCGTGTCCAATACACCCAAACGGGGCCGCCCGCCAATAGAACCGAGGTTATTGGTGGGTGGGTGCTCCAACACTGACAAACCTCGATTCACCCTCAACATAACTCTTCAGCATAACCAACATCAACTCCCTGTTCAAGCCCTAGTTGATTCTGGTGCCGAACAGAACCTCATAAATCCCACACTTGTTAACCAGCTACAAATCCCTGTTCGACCACTGGAACCTCCTCTGTCTGTGAGTGCACTAGATGGACACCCCCTAGTCACTATTACACACCGCACATTTCCCCTTTTCTTCACTGCCTCAGGTAACCATCAGGAGGAGCTCGAGTTCCTGGTCTTTCCCACCAACTCCTGTCCTGTGGTCCTAGGCTATCCCTGGTTGAAATTACACAATCCTCATGTAAACTGGACTGAGTCCCGTATCGAAGCCTGGAGTCCCTATTGTTCTTCCACCTGTCTTCGCTCTGCTGTTCCCCATACTGGGAGTCCTGAGCCCCACAGCAGCCCTCCTCCTGACCTAGAGCTCGTTCCGCCCGAGTACCATGGTCTAGCCCAAGTCTTCAGTAAGGAGCAGGCTGCTTCTCTCCCTCCACACAGGCCCTACGACTGTGCCATTGACCTGCTCCCTGGGGCTCCACTCCCCTCAGGTCGCCTCTACAACCTGTCCAGGCCTGAACGAACTGCCATGGAGACGTACATAAATGAATCCCTCCAGACGGGCCTCATTCGTCCATCTTCATCCCCCGTTGGGGCTGGCTTCTTCTTCGTCTCCAAGAAAGATGGCGGTCTCAGACCCTGTATTGACTACCGGGGACTCAACCAAATCACGGTAAAGAACAAGTACTCTCTGCCTTTACTCACCTCTGCTTTTGAACCTGTCCTAGGATCCTCTATCTTCACCAAACTGGATCTCCGTAACGCCTACCATCTGGTGCGTGTACGCGAGGGAGACGAATGGAAGACTGCCTTCAAGACCCCCATAGGACACTTTGAGTACTTGGTTATGCCGTTCGGTCTCACGAACGCCCCGGCTGTCTTCCAGAACTTTATAAACGACGTCCTCAGGGACTATCTCAATGTCTTTGTGTTCGCCTATCTGGACGACATCCTAATATTCTCCTCTAACCCCCAGGAACACACTCGCCATGTCTCTCTGGTCCTGCAGCGTCTACTGGAGAACCGTCTGTTCGTGAAAGCCGAAAAGTGTGAATTTCACAAACACACCATCACTTTTCTCGGACATATCTTCAGTGGGGGGCAGGTACAGACCACACCAGATAAGGTAAAAGCTGTCAAGGAATGGCCGAGACCTGAGACCCGGAAGCAGCTCCAACGCTTCCTTGGTTTTGCAAACTTCTACCGTCGTTTCATACGCAACTACAGTCAAATTGCTTCTCCCCTGACAGCCCTCACCTCAACTAAACAGATCTTTTCTTGGAACCCGGATGCAGAGAAGGCCTTCAACCTCCTCAAAGACTGCTTCTCTTCAGTTCCTATACTCACGTATCCAGAACCCACCTCCCAGTTTGTTCTGGAGGTGGATGCATCCGACAGTGGAGCCGGAGCCGTCCTCTCACAACGCAACACCTCTGACGGTAAACTTCATCCCTGTGCTTTTTTCTCTAAGCGCTTTTCTCCTGCAGAACGGAACTACGACGTAGGAGACAGGGAGCTGTTAGCCATCAAACTGGCATTGGAGGAGTGGAGGCACTGGCTTGAAGGCACTGAACACCCGATCATTGTATGGACTGATCATAAGAACCTGCAATACCTGAAAGCTGCCAAACGTCTAAATTCAAGACAGTCCCGCTGGTCACTCTTCTTCTCAAGATTCAACTTCACCATCACCTACCGCCCAGGTACCAGAAACATCAAACCTGATGCTCTTTCCCGTCAGTTTTCCCCCGACAGCTCTCCCGAAGGTCCTGAACCCATCCTACCACCGACATGCACCATTGGAGCCCTCACCTGGGACCTGGAGAACCGTGTTAGAACGGCACTACTGCAGGACCCTGATCCTGGAGGTGGACCTCCTGGGCGCCTCTTTGTGCCTGTCCCCGTCCGTCCTGCAGTCCTCCAATGGGGACACTCCTCTCGCTTCTCGTGTCACCCGGGGACCAGCCGTACCATTGGACTACTACGCCGGTACTTCTGGTGGCCATCCCTTAATAAGGATGTCACGGACTACGTCCTAGCATGTGCTACGTGTGCAAAAAACAAGTCTTCTCATCGACCCCCTTCTGGTCTTCTTCAGCCACTTGCCATTCCCACACGTCCTTGGTCCCACATCGCTCTCGACTTTGTCACCGGCTTACCGGTCTCCAACAACAGGTCAGTCATCCTCACTATCATTGACCGTTTTTCCAAGGCATGCCATCTTGTTGCTCTATCCAGACTCCCATCTGCTGCGGTTACCGCCCGTCTCCTCGTTCAGCACGTATTTCGGCTCCATGGTATCCCCACGGAGATCCTGTCGGACAGGGGACCCCAGTTCACCTCCCAGGTCTGGAAGGGGTTCTGCTCCCTGTTGGGTGCCAAACCCCAACTGACGTCCGGCTACCACCCGCAGACTAACGGTCAGTGCGAACGCCTCAATCAGGAGGTTGAAAACATGCTTCGCTGTCTGTGTTCAGCTAACCCCACTACCTGGAGTCAACATCTAATCTGGATTGAATACGCCCATAACTCTCACATCTCTGCTGCCTCTGGTCTCTCTCCCTTCGAAGCCTCCCTGGGTTTCCAACCTTCCCTCCTTCCTTCTACCTTCCCTGATTCTGCTCTACCTTCCGTCCGTACACACCTCAATAAGTGTCGTAGAGTTTGGGACCAGACTCGGGCCGCCCTTCAGCGTACCTCTGCCCAGAACAAACGCATCGCTGATCGTCGACGCATTCCTGCTCCGGTCTATGCCCCTGGCCAGAAGGTTTGGTTGTCTGCTAAGGACTTTCCCCTCAGGTCCGGCTCCCGGAAGCTGTCCCAGCGCTTCCTGGGTCCCTTTGCCATCGAGGCAGTCCTGAGCCCTTCTGCGGTGCGTCTCGCCCTCCCTTCTCACCTCAGGGTCCACCCTACCTTCCACGTCTCCCAGATCAAACCTGTTCGTTCCAGTCCTCTGGCCCCTCCGGCCGAGCCGCCGCCTCCTGCCCGGGTCATCGACGGACATCCCGCCTACACGGTCCGCCGCATCCTCGCCTCTCGGCCCCGCGGCCGTGGTGTCCAGTATCTGGTGGACTGGGAAGGCTATGGTCCCGAGGAACGGTCCTGGGTTCCTCGCTCCTTTGTCCTGGACCCCACTCTCATCACCGACTTTGAGCGGTCTGCTCCGTCGTCCTCCGCTCGTCCGCCAGGTGGCGTCCGTTGAGGGGGGGGTACTGTCATATCCTGGGTGCCTGCAGGCAGTCTGTGTTTTTTCCCTCAGGGCGTGGCAGGCAGATCCTCTCCAGCTGCAGCTCCCAGCTGCAGCTCATCAGCTTCATCAGAGGAGGACCTTCATAAGGAGCAGATCCACAGAGGGACGACGCCAGTCTTTTCCACCTCACTAGTGGTAAACTCAGGTCTCTTCTAGATTGGTATCCTTGAACATTATAATCATTTTCCTCTCATCTCTCCAGCCTACCTGCTCGGCGTCGTCCACCTCAAGATCCTCCAGAGTCCTCCTCTACCTCATGTCCACCTGGTCTGCCTGTCCCCCTGCCAGCCAGCTGCCTCCACTCCATTTATCCTCCATCAATCTCTCGTTACCGCTCCAGCCATTCTCGCCCAGGACGGACAGGGCCTCCCCAAGATCCATTTTCTTCATCCTACCGGTAGGACCTCCATTCAGTACTCATCTCAACACGTTATCTTCATCCCCGTATACTCACTCTCCTCTCTCCTCTCAGTGAAGTCTCCGGTGCCCGGATCCCACGGGTCCTCCTGGATCCACCTCCACACCACCAACATTATAATAAAAACTTTATTTTTCTTACCTTCTGTTTCCTCCGACTGTTGTGTTGCTCCAGGATCCTCACAAAACCTCAGAGTATGACA
>SSNR01000014.1:4269461-4284091 GCA_006937965.1 Callopanchax toddi
GAGGCGTCTTTTTATTATTATGGCCCTCACCTCTGGAACAGGCTGCCGGAGAACCTCAGGGCTGCAGAGAACGTTCATGTGTTTAAAGGCAGGCTCAAGACCCACCTTTTTAAGCTAGCTTTTAACTGAGTATTATTTATTATAGTCTGTTTAAATGCTTTTAGTTCACCTTTTTACTTCTTATTTATTTAACCTGTTTAATTGCTTTTAGTGTAATTTTAACTTATTGTGTTTAATTACTTTTAGTCTGTTTAACTGCTTTTAGTCTAACCTTTAGCTGATTTTAGTCTAATAGATTTTAGGTATTTAGTTAGATTTGATCACAGTTTTATTGTTTATTCTTATATTTATCTTATGTTATTTTATATTTTAACTTGTTATTTTAATCGTCCTTCCGGTGTTTCCTCTGAGGGAGCCCTCTGCCTCGGGAGCGGTGGTCGGCTGTGGCTGCCTGGATCTCCAGGTGGTTCCAGGTGGAGGTGGGGTCTCAGCCCTGCCTCCTCTGGTCGCCCCGTGTCGGTGCGTTGGCTGCTGCTGTTGACCTGCTGCTGCCGGTGCAGAGGGCTCCTCTGATGGCGTTTCCTTAGAACCTGCTCATCTGTACTCAGCCCAATGTCCTTTGTGTGTGTGTGTGTGTGTGTGTGTGTTTGCGTATGTGTGCTTTTTATGGGGGAGGGATGGGAATGGGGTTTATGTGGGGTCATTTTAACTTGTTAAGCACCTTGAGTTACAGTTTTTTTCTGTATGAAAGGCGCTTTATAAATAAAGATTATTATTATTATTATTATTATTATTATTATTATAATATGAAAGACAAAGTTATGACATAAAAACGGTGGGGGACAAGGCAATTTCTTTCATTATTTGGCCTACCTTAATACAAGAAATGAAAATAAAGTACATTTTGACCAAACTATCATCCTAAACTGTAAGTTTGTTCAGGTTTTGATGCATATATCACATTAAAATAATAAAGTACAGTAAGTGTTAAGAAGCTGGGGGCAGCAGGTATGGGCATCATCATCCACTGATCAGCGGTTCGATCCCCGGTTCTGGCAGACGACGTGTTGCGGCATCCTTGAGCAAGACACTGAAACCCAACTTCCTTTGAGCACCGTCCAAAATGGCAGCACCCTGCTCCTAAAAATAAGTCAAGAAAATCGAGAGGATGGGGCAAAAAGTAACATTTTCCTTAAAGAGGATGTAAATATTATCATAAAATTCTCCTAAAGTTTTTAGTCAACACAGAAAATATTTAGCATCTGCATTAAGATTCTTTATTATCCCAAGTTTTTCTGTAAAGCGTGAAGCCCCTGCTCCAGCTACGCCGACTTGAGGCTAACAATAATATAGAGGCAGATGTCAGCTATTTTACCTCGGCCCCCACCACGCTCCCAACTTATTACATTTTTTTCTATCTTGAAATAGTCTGAAGGGAATCCATTTTGACAGAAAACCCTGTAATTAAGTGCATTGGTTTGCCCTCTCGCTAAGCTAATGGCTTTATTTTGACAGTGTTAATTGTCATAATTGTCAGAATGGTACCTCTGACACTCAGCTCAAATATGTCGGCGAGGAATTGTTGCTCGTTGATGAAAGCGTTGTCATACGTGCTTCATCTCAATGAGCTAAAGCGGCCCGCATCTTGCCTCTCCCTGCCGAGCCTTATGGGACGATACAGCACCGGCTTTCTAATTGCCACTAATGAAACGCCAGCGAGGGAGGTGATCCACTCCTATTTACATCTCCGGCTTTAAAGAGAGACGCAGATGGAGGCGAAACGACGGAGGGAGTGGAAGAATGAGGGCCTGGTGCTGAGGCAGAGGAGGAAACGGACAGAAAGTAAAGTGAAGTGAGAGAAAACGAGAGGTATCAAGGGGGCGCAAGGCCTTTTTAAATACATAACCAACTCATGCTAATTAAGGCTTTAACCCTCTCTGAAACTAGTGTTGTGAAACTTGACAGTGTGATGTGATTCCACATGAGCTGCTGCAGGATTCTTTTCAGCTTTTTATCAGTGGATTGTTGTAATGTTAAGATTTGGCCAGCAGATGGTGCTGTGCATGACTCTGCAGGTAAACTAGTTTCATTGGCAGAATCTACTATTTTAACCCCAGTTTATGACATATTTATGCAGAAAATCCATATGTTTGATCAAATTTATCTAAATTCATTTCAGATCTGCTTTCTAAGAACCCAAATATTGGATACAAACAAACATATCTGATTGAATCCTGGTTATTGATCATTTTATTAAATTTTAAAGCTCTGAACATTTGATTGGACGTTTTACCACGTTCTAAAAAACATTAAAAGGACCTAAAATGTGATACAAATGCTAAAAGTGTATACAGTTTTCATATTTTAATTGTTTCTACGGATCATGTTGCAACATGAAAGTTCTGATCTTCGACTCAGTTTGAGTTTGTGATGGTGAAACAGCCAGAGGTGGGTCCAAAACCCAAACTCAAACTTCACTGCTATATCCAATTACAATTATTGTAACTGTTGCAACAACAGGGTCACTAAAGCTCAAACAGTAGACACAATTTAATCGATTTTATTAAATTTTGATAAATAAAAAAACTGACATTATTTAAAATAACATGTAGAACGTTTACAATGAGGATCAATTTAACATTTTTTCACCTTATAAAGACATTCATAGGATCTAAAGATGAATACGTTTCGAAACATAAACCATTTTCTACCTTGATAATCATATCGTAGCCTTAAACTTCTCATCTCACTTCCAGATCTGACTTCTCTGCAATAATCCAAGCGTAATTATTGCAGCAGTCGCAACAACAACAACAACAACCGGGTCACAGAACAGATAATATGCGGTGGAAGTTCAAAGCTAACGATTTAGATGAAACCGAGCGTGTGCTGGTAAACAGCAGCAGGATAATCCGGAGGAGGAAAATGGAAGGAGATGGAGAGCGGTTCCTCGGAGAGCTCAGCTCAGGTCCAGATAAGAGAATTATGACACGACAAGGAGAGTTGACAGAGCTCACTAAGTCTGTTTATTAGCACTTCATTAGAACTTGAGATCGGGCTGATAACCCTCCTCTTCCTCATGTTGGGAGTAAATAACCTGCCTTTAATTTATTTCTTTTGTTTAGGAATCATCTCACCTCAACCTGGATGAGGTTCCTGCAGGAGAAAAGCTCAAAGTTTTTATTTTTAAAGATTGATAAATATGGTGGAATCTCAATTATAACTCAGATATTAAAAATTTGGTCAAGAATCTAATTAGCTGGAGGTAATTAAACAGTCTCACACAGGGTCATTAATCTTTCCCGCAGACCTTTGATGTTTTGCATACTGTCTTGCAAGTCATTAATAAAATTCATAACGCTTTTCTTTGTGGTGTTTTATCACGGCCATTTCTTTTTTACCCCCCCTTTCCTCATATCTTCGCTCCTCCTCCTCCTCCTCCCTCCACTCTTCCTTCTGCAAGTGTCAACACATCACAAGGGCCTCTTCTCTTGAGTTAATTTACTTTTTGTGCATATTACATTTTAAAGTTGCACGCACCGCGACCCTCCTCTTCCACCCCAGCATGCCCCTTCCACCCTCTACCACCACGCTTCTCCTTCCCCTCTTTTTTTTTTTTTTTTTTTTTGGTGAGAGCACAATTACAGCAGCAGATCAAATTAAATTCTTCTGCAAGCACAGCTCATTTGGAGTGTAAAACATTCCTCGGCAGTGTGCAGCCGAGTGTGCGGCGTGTCAGCGCCTCGCAAGAAGGGAGGAGAAGAAAACAGAATTGTGTGGCCATTGTGTCCCCCGTAATTAAATCCCCACAATCAGTCCATCTTAAATCAGTCACGCTGTAAATATGAAAAGGAGCCGGGATGAGCTTGAGTACTTACTTGGCGGCAGACACAGCGGGGTAATATATGTTATGTAAATGCGTCGGGAGATTGTAACGCCGCACACTGACGTGGCAACACCGTAAATACCAGGCTTTAAAATAAAACAGACATGTGTGCGTTTATATCCGAATGTTCAGACGAACCGTAACAGACGTGTGTGTAAATGTGTGCAGTGCGCAGGATGGGAATGATTTCAATAAATCTACGTGTGTGTATGATGCTGCATGCTGCATAAATATGTAAGTGTGTGTGGCTGGGGGTGTGAAATCGTTTCTGTGTGCACACATATGAATGTAAAGAGGATGTCAAGTGTTATATGTAAACATATGTGTGTGTGTGTAGCTGCATCCTTCTTATAGCTTCCTGTGTGTTTGCTAACATGCTTGTAGGACAAAAATAGTATTATTATATATATTTTATCTGTGCGTGTGCTAGAAGGGGATGGTGTGAGTGACATTAATGCACAGCTATCATGGTGAGTGTAAAAGTGCTGCTGAACCCCAGGAGGATGTTTCAGACACTGACAGCGCTCAACTCAACAAAATGCATCGGCTCAAACACTGAGTTACACACAGACGTGTTTTTATGTCTGATTTCAGAAGAAAGAAGGTGAAATAAAATCAAATATCTCCAGACATCAGGTTACTGCTTACGTTTCTTATGGTTGATGGTAAAATGTTTGTAAATAACATCAGAAAAAATATGTTATTTTAACTCTTTGAGCTATTAAGTATTACGCAGACATCATAAACATAGAAAAAATGTTCTTGATCAATCAGTAACCCCCCCCCCATAAAAGAAAGCCCTAAAGAGTATTAAAGTAAATTATTAAAAATAAGAATTTTAACTATTTAAATTGAAAGCTGTGTCCTTTTGAATAATAGCGGAATAAAATATTATTTTTTCATCTGTTTTCATGTTAGAACAACTGTTTTTTTTCTTTCAAATTACAAAAAGTATAAATATGTAAAAATATCAGTTGCTTTTAGGTGAAATTTAAAATAAATTAAGTTAAATTAAATCTCATGGTTGGGTTTTAGGTAAATTATTTCATAAACCTTAGCAGATTTTTTTTTACAAATCAGTAAAAAAAAAAAAAATCTAATTAGAACACATGTTTTTTGTTTTGGGCACTAAATCTTCAGCCATAATTTAAGTCAAATTTAAAAAACAAAAATTATTTGATTTTTTAAAAATTATTTGATTAGTTTAGTAAATCTGATTAAAGTTTGCTGTTTTTCCAACACATTTATTTAAAGAAAATGCCTAAAATCAGACAGTGACAGTGGCGCCCCTAAGTGTGACTTGGGCGGAGGCAAGTGCCCAGTCTGTGAAATAGCTGCCCCCCCTACTAGCCTCCCAAATGGTTTTATAAGCCTAAAATATGAATAAATACAATTGTTTTGTATTCTAAACACTTGAAAAACTTCTGTAAAGTCAAAAGATAAAGTATTATATTGCAGTATTTTCAGACGACAAACTCATAATAAAACTGCTTTCAGTTGGGGTGCCACCCCAAGATTATTAGTGGCCCCCATTTGACTTCCTTTTTCCTGCCTGGAAATATGACTTAAAAGTTTATCTGAAAAAAATACAATTTTCAATCTCACAAAACCCCAAATAAAAATTGTATTATTTTTGTCAGTGAATAATTGGTCATTTTATTTTCAATCACTGTGGCATCAGACTGTAAATTATTTAAACTTTAGAGAGAAATAAGTAAAGACTATTGTTCTCCATTTAAATACATACATACTGCTGAAAATCTGCTAAGGTGAATCGTGTTTCCACATGTTTTATTTACTTTTAAAATGATTTTTGTCTGCAGACTTTAGGTTTACATTTAACACATGTACAGATTCAGGTAAACTAGAGCTGAGTCTGCAGAACAGCTCAGGATAAACCTTTAGACGTTTATCCCAGTGACTGCAGGTTATTTCTACATCAAATCAGGTAACATATCAGCTGCACAAAAACAATTACAAACACTTAAATATATTTCTTAATCTGGGTTTTATCTTTTGGTTCCTCTGGTATGTTTTAGGATTTTCTTCTTGAGATATTTCAGTGTTCAACAGCAGCTATGCAATAAATCTTACAGAATTCATAGAGCAAGACTGGAGTTCATTAAAATCACATTTTGGGTTGTAGTTCAGTTAGATTTGTCAGTGAAAGGTGTTATTAAAGCTTGAAATTATCCAAACATAAAAAGAAAAAGTATTAGTTTATTAGAAGTTTGGATCTTTTTAGTGATCTCCTGTTAAATGCTCCAAGAGGATGCTCGAAAGACGAGATTCTGACAAGTTTTGGCCCCAATTAAGCCTCTTGTGCACAAATTTAGCAGATGGAGGGGGGCAGAACTTCCACATAATGTCGTGGCTCAGAGGTTTTTCTTTTGCAGGAGAATTTTGGACGTGATGGAAAACTGCGCAGCTAATTAACAGGCGAATTTCTCCACCTTCATCTCTGACATTGAAACATGTTAAAAAATACATAAAATTAGTTTAATGTGTTATTTTTTTCAACTCGTGTACATGTTTTACTGCTATACCTTTTGCCTGTTTGGATATTTTAAATGGAGATTTATCAAAAATAAAAAGGTTTTAATATTTTAAATTATAATATTGCACTTGGAGTTGCAATGGCAGTACAATAGGATTCTAAGATGGTCTTTATTGTTTTAAAACATTGTCACATTTTCCATGATTTAAGGCAGTAATTTTTCAGATTAAAACTGTTTTCTAATATTGTGAATTCAAACATTTGTGTAAAATCTTAATTTTATCAGAAAAAACTTGGATGTTTACTGAGGTTCTTAGGATTTTAACACAACAAAAAACAGGAAAATATCCCTAACCTCAAATTCCTAAATGTATGAGGATACACAAATTTATATACAGTATATTTTTTATGACATTTGTAGGCATGCTAATAGGCTACACCTCTGCACCCTACATATTAAGTCAGTAGTAAAAAAAAAACCCCACATTTATGAAAGACCAACAACAAAAACCCCTTTAATTTAGCTGTTCTTGGGAAGTTGAGGGGTTTGAAACATCCATCTCAATTGTGCAACAGATTTATGTAAAGTTAGCAAGTCAGAAAGATTGGTGCATCGTCTAGTCAGGTCTATGATGTCACAGCAGTGGCGGATCTAGAAAAAAATTTGAGGGGGGCCAGGCAGGGACCAGCTGCTTTTTAAAAGGGGTACATTCTAAAACACTAAGCACTTAACATGGGGCCACATGGGGGCCAAGCTTGTTGTCAGGGGGCACGGGCCCCCCTGGCCCCCCCCTAGATCCGCCCCTGTGTCACTCCCAGGGAAACCTTGAATTGAGGGAGCGCTGCATTCAGAAGTGAGAGGACGTACGTCGGATAAGTAAATCAATGAACAAAAAACTGAGAGGGAGGTTTGTAAAAGTGAAAATTTATGAATGGTGAGAAAAAAACTAATTGTATGTGCCCTGTTTTAACATTTTTGCATCCATGGTAAAAGTTTAACTCTCAATAATATCATTTTACCCTCTCCCTAACCTGTTTTTACACTTGTTTTGCTGTGAATTGCCCTCTCATATTAAAGTTACTTGACACCATACAAAAAGCATTAAGAAAAAGAATCAAATGAGAAACAAGAGATAGTTACTCCATCAAAACTGTTACAGAATATAAACCCTTTAAAATCCTAAATCAAAGCCATATTTTGAATGAAATTAAAAAGTGAGCTCAATTTGCAACTTTGTTTTTCAAAAACGTGAAGTTTTCTGTTAATTTCCCACTCACACTGTAGAGAATATCAGATGTCTTTCGTAAATTACTAACTTTATTCTGAGAGAATTTTCCCTCTTTTATTTGCAACTTTTATTTTGTCTTAAATTTGTTTTGTCCGTTATAACAGATAACAAAAAACTCAATTTCCATTGTTCAAAATTGATGGCAAAATATCTCAATCATAGGCACCGCCATGTTGTATTTCATGAACCAGAGTCTGAGCACTCGGGTTGTCGAGCAGTAAGTCCCGCCCACTACCCCAACTAACTCTAACTTTAATTAATATTATTAGAACATACAGCAGTATGATAAAAATATGTGAATCGACTGGAGTCAACATCTGGAAAAAAGTTTTTTGAGGTGTATTTCTTTTTTTTCTTTTTAGTCAGGACAATTTTTCATTTGCATTACATAAAACTTGTACTGCAGCCGACCACTGGGGGTGCATGAAGTTCTACTGGCTTCAGCTTTCTAGTTATGTTTTAACGTCTGAATTTTCTTCTATCTACGTCTGTTTTTTGCAGTAAATTTTCCACTTACATCTTAGAGAATATGCAGAAGTCTGTCTTATACATTTATTTTTATAGTCTTTTTTCTTTTGCCTTGATTGAACAATATCAGTAAACGTCTGATGTTTTACCAGTAAATTTATTACTTTTATCCAAAAAGTTTGGACAATTTTTCTTGCAAATTGCTGATTTAACAATCTGGGTAAACATCTGAGTTTTTCTGTGGCAGATTGAAAACTTTATTTTGAAAGTTTTGACTCCTTTTTTTGTGTGCAAATCTATGAATTTACAATGTCAGAGAATACCAGATTTATTCTTATAAATGTATGACTGTAATCATGAAAGTTGCACTTTTCCCCACAAATTTTAAGATTTTGCAGCATCACTGAATATCAAACTTTTTTCATGTAAATAAATGGCATTTATCTAAAAATTTGTATTTTTTTCCCCTGAATTTTTAAATGTTTTATGCTCTCTTAAATCTTTCTGACCCTAATATTCCACCGTACATATTTAGAAATCTGTGTGAAGTTGAAAAGTGAGCTTCCTGTGTTTCTTGGATGCGATAACTGTCTCCAGACGGAGAGGAAAAGCTCCCAACTTTCACCCTTTTAATACATTACATCATCACATATGATCATTTTAAAGGGTGAGTCATTAAGTTTCTGCTGTTAAAGTATAAAACCAGAGTTTTACACAGCCTGTTTGTCTTAATAGAATCATAATAGATGACTTCATATGCCTAACTAAACTTCTAATGATGCTCTCTAATCTTCTGAGTACTAAAGGATTAAACGGCTACAAAAACTCAAACACAAACGTGCACTCAGAGTTAAAACAAACACACAGAAGAGTTGAACGTGCACTGACTCAGGAGAGGATTCCCTAAATATCAAACCTGCCAATTTTAAGAGCAGACAGTAATGCCAAACATGCCTCCTCTTCCTCCTCCTCAGCTCCTAGTCTCGGAGGTCATCCTAGGAGCAGTCGGGCATGGGAGAAACACTCCCGTCTGCAGCTATTATATCATTTCCTGTTCTGTTTCCTGTCAGTTGCCAAAAGAGAAGAAGAAAAATCCCCTTAATGGGCTTTTTTCAAAACCAAGAGGGAGCGTTTGATAATTTTTTTCTACAAATGTTGAGGCAGATGATCAGTTTGACTTCAGATAATCAGAGAGGAGTTGCACCTTTTAAACCAGCTGGTATTTATGTGGAGAACACGGTGCAGAACCCCCACCCCCGCCCTCCCGAGGCCGTCTCTGTGTCATCCTCCTTCCTATCGGGAGATGGGAAAATGAAGTGGTGTATTTCTAAATATAAACCAGCAAACAGAAGGCTGGTGGTTTCAGTCCTCAAAGGCAGTTGGGAGGGGAGGGGGGTGCTCGGTTACCTGATAAAACGACGATTGTCTCCCTCGAGAGCGCAGGCAGATAAAATTATTTTGAGTGGGAGCACAATAGTGGAGGTGCTTATGATAATCCTGACACTGCTTTAAAAAAGGCGGCAAATAAGATAAGCTGCTGCCTCAAGGTAAAGAGCGAAGAGGAGGAGGGGGAGAAGGGGAGGCAGTCGGGCCTCGCCACCTCCACCTCCGCCGCCGCCGCGTTCCTCCCTCAGACGTGTCTCTTCCCGCTCAATCCCCGTCCAAGTTTGTGTCACCGAATTTATTTGCATAATTCACACCTACTCCCTTCTCCCTTCAATAAACAATGTTTGTGTCACAGAAAACACACTTTCAGCTCAGACTGTGTTAATCAGTTAATGTTAATCAGAGGAAAGATTAACCCCACTGGCCAGGGCGGAGTGGGCGGAGCTTAAAATATAGCATTTAAAGCAGGGGTGCCCAAACATTTTCCCTCAGAGGGCCAAAATGAAAATCTATCAGAGTCGCGGGCCGAATGTAGTATTTATAAAATACAAATACTAATGATGAAGTATAGAACACTACTTTTATTCATTTTGCAGTTATTTAACCATCCTTTCTGTTTAAAGAGCATTAATCAGCATTTTTTAAAATGCCTTTTGTCTGTGTGCCACTGACGACGATGCTCCATGTTGATAATAGCTGCTTAGGCTCACGGCCAGAGGGGGTTACCCGTGAGCTTGGAGCAAGTTTGATCTGGTCTGGTCCAGCAGCAAAGGCTCATGGGAGATTACATACATTGGCAAAATATAACTATTTGTGGTTTTATAAAGTGTGCAAAAGTACATGTGTGCATAAATCTACTCTAAATGTCCCTTGTAGTTACTTGTATTTCAATTTTGATTTTAAATTGTGACATTTCTAAGATTTTGTTGGCACCATGAGTGAGTATATAGCAATATAGAGTCATTGGGCTTGTTCACATAATGCTGAACTGGCTGAGGGAAACTGGGTTTCTGGATTACTGGTCAATGTTCACCCAGCATCCAGGGTACCCCACAGAGGGCCAGGAGGGCCAAATTAAATAATCGGTGGGTCAACTTTGGCCCGCGGGCCCCACTTTGGGCACCCCTGATTTAAAGTGTCTGAGGTCCATTAAATCTTTACAGTAAGATGGTTTTTGTCATCATTATTTGTTAATCTTCAGCCAACATTCCTGAACGGCCTCTATTCAGAGAAATAGAGTTTTGTCTTCATATTTCTGTCAAATTAACTGTGTAATGTGAAACAGACGATGTTCTAGGACTGCACGATTTTAGGAAGACCTGCAATAACAGTGCCTAATATCGCAATGACGCTATCACGTGATGCATGAACAAACCTGTTTTTCCCGTGCACATCTGGAACCAGGTGCTGCAGCACTTCCAGCAACAAATTAATTCTAAAGACATGCTAAACGTTTACTGATATATGCTGCATATCCACTAATCAGGAAGAAGCTCGTCTAAATGATAAAAACAATGTTTTTGCCCTCAACAAGACCCAGTTCCAACACTGAGCAGCTACTCTAAATAGAGAAAAACACACAATAGCAACAATACAATATGATCGTATCCACACAAGTTCCTGTTTAAATTAAAGGCCAAATTCAGCCTGCGTGTCATCACTCTACGTGCAAAACTCTCTGAACCAGCAGCCGAAGGAGTGGGAAGACGAGGCTCATTTCATGAAGTCAAAACATAAATTTAGTCTGATCACCTCACCAACATTTTCCTCACTTGTTTTGCACTCAGACATTGCAACGCTAAGCTAAGCTAAGCTAACTCAGGTACCATCAAACAGATAGATCTGATTGACCACATATGGGAAGGGCTGCGTCTGATTGGTCAAATACTACAAGCCTCCATGTAAATAACACAACGCATTAGCTTACAAAGTGTTGATTTATTAAAAAGGAAGCAAATGGAGCCGTTCATTTATTGTGGGTTCTGATGTCTTTTGCGATGGGCCTATTGTGCGTGCTGTTATCGCGATGGCGATGAATGTTCAATATATTGTGCAGCCCTACGATGGTGTAAAGGTTTTATTAAATTACGTTTACATGAACCACTGTGAAATATGGAAGACTGGAGCTGTTTTAACAAGGCAGCAATTCACTTTAGAACTTAGCCAAATGTTTTATAAACTTGTGCGTATACGGCAGCAGCTCCTCCTCCGCTGATTCGACGTGGATGTTTTGAAATAATGGCAGCTTGGGGAACACCGTACATGGCTCGAGGCCCGGACCTGGCCTTTGAGCCGCCTGTTGAGTACCCATAGTCTAGATGCTCCTTTTCCTCTGTGCTCAAACACAGGGTCTTTATTCTAACAACGTTTTGAATACTGATCCATCTGACCACATTATAGGTTTAAACTGTGTGATGGTCCATCCCAGATGAACTTTGACCTCACTTCTGGACCAGGTTAAAAAAAGGTTTAAAAAATCACATATTTTCCAGCATTGTAAAGAGAGAAATATACAATATTCTTTAAATTTTCCAAACAATTCCTATTTTTAATATTCATTTATTGGCACATTAAAGATCCTTTGATTGTCTTTGCTTTTGAAAAACGGTGAAGTCATAAATCAACCTAACGTCATTCTACATGAGAAGTGCTGTTACACAGGCCTTGAACCTGCATCGCTGTATTATCTAAATGTGCTGAACTGAATCTAGGAGCAGGATTACTTGAGAGACTGAACTGTGTTTGTTTGTGTTCCTTTTGAACAGGTTATGTAACAGATGAAGCATAATTTGCTTTGAGTCTCCTGACGTTCTTTGTTTTTGTCGTGGTGTTTTAGTGAACCCAGGAGATCCGCTCCCCGGAGATCAGCACCAGCAGCCTGGCAGGTATTTTCACTCATAAAGACACTTTGTTTTGCTCCACATTGACTATTTTTATCTCTTTGTTCCTCACTTTTTATTATTTTTTTAATTATTCCTGTTTGATTGCCTGCGTTATAATTTCTTTTTATTCGTTCTGTATTTTGGTTCGTCCTATCCTCCTGCCTTTTTAATAAAACGGGTCGGTTTGTTTTGACTTCCGCCAACACCCTTTTTAACTAGCATAATTAAACGTGCATGTTAACAAAGGCAGCTAATGAGGAATACAACACTACTGACAATAGGAGCTGATTAGACAAAGACGGGCTGATGGAGCTCACAGTTGGAGCTTCTCTACCTGAAGACACCTGTCCTCGGATGTCTTTTATGGAGCATAATTGTCATAATTGTAGCTCAAACATCAATTCATCACACGCTTTGTCTTTTAGGGCTTCTTATGTTTGCTAGCCATAGTTTTTATATGCATTTTAATCATTTTTCAGGCAAATCTGCTTCATTTTGTGACACTAATCAGGAACAGTTTAGGTACCGGAAAGGTGGACCAGATCAGTCTGGTTGTCCAGTCC
Source organism: Callopanchax toddi (assembly GCA_006937965.1). Classification (NCBI taxonomy): domain Eukaryota; kingdom Metazoa; phylum Chordata; class Actinopteri; order Cyprinodontiformes; family Nothobranchiidae; genus Callopanchax; species Callopanchax toddi. Next base: position 4,282,433 of record SSNR01000014.1, read on the forward strand.
TCCTGTTTTGTGGACCTGGAGGTGACTTTTGGTTAGAGTAGAAGGTGTCAGGGTCACTTTTAGAGTTTATCAGGTCCCTGTGGAGCCAAAGCAAAGAGCTGTGTCCACATTATCAACGCAACGCAGAGCTCTGCTGGTTGAACTCCTCTAGATCTGCTTCTTGTCTTTGAGCTCGTTAGTGAGTGTCCATGAGAAGGATCTCAGGGCATAGAGAAGGTGTCTGGTTTGGGAATTTCAGGGTCTCATCTCTGCTCTTTGCAGATGATGTGATTCTGTTAGCATTAGGAGATTGACCAAGAGCTAAACGGAGCTTCCTCCATAGGATGGCCAAGCTGATTAGGATCTTCAAGTTGCCTCCCTCTGGAGGGTTTTGAGGTAACAGGTTTTTAACGCTCAGGCTAGCTGCTAGCACATCTCTCTGGTCAGAATGAATCCGTTTCTTCAAACTGAGGCTGTTCAAAGAGCTATCCAGAACTCTTAAAATGATAATTTGAACGACTTCAGTTTGAAGGAACAGATTAGTTCTGACTGGATTGATGAGCTAACGGCTAGTCTGAGTGGAGCCAGTTCTAAGGTCAGTTACTGTCATTAACAAAGCTCTCATCTCAGAATGTCATCATGCTGACAATATATCTTCATTGTTTACACTGCCATACATGTTTATTTACATTGAATTATATCGTTAATTACCCCATAAAATAAAAGCCCCCCAAAACAAGTGGAAAATCTGTAACACTTCCAGTCAAAATGTCATGTTCCTGCCAGAATAATCAGATAATATGAAACCGACAGACGTGTGTGTGTGTGTGTGATTGCTTCTCTGTCTCCCTCGTTGAGCCTCCACAGGTGTTCCTTGTGTTCTTGATTACACCACCTGCTCCTTGTGTTCTCCTGATCACCTGTGTGTTTAAGTCCCTGTTCGCCGTCCTGCCCATTCCTCCAGTTTCCTCTTTGGCCCTTTTTGTAAAGAGATGTTATTATTCTGGATTTTTGGCTTTTGTTTTATTAAAATGAATCATTTTTGAGTTTAGCTCCTGCTCCTTCTACCTCACCTGCATTTTGACAAGACCTAATCACTGAGGCTGCTGAGTGTTTAGAACACTTCCACAGAAAGACACTTCAAAGATTTGAACTAGAACGCTCTGGTACATTACAATAAACCAGCCCTTATAAATGTGCTTAGTGAACTATTCATTAAGTATTAATAGATCCTTTATCAAAGCAGTCTTATGTTAAAGTTGGACCGATATTCTTGTCAGAATTCTGACTGTATAGTATTTTTCAGAAACCTACTGAGAACTCTGCATGAATAGCATCTGTGGTTTGTAACACAAGCTTTTATAAAGTAGGTGAGGAAACCATTTAACTTCCATTCTGCTCCAGTTTGTGTGCTGAAATTGCACCATAAAGGTTATTTACACTATCTTTTTGGTAAGAGGGGAGACCTTTTGAGTGGTACAATAGTGCATTTACATGGAGAAGCAGCAACCTGACGCAGCGTAAAGTATCTCTGAAAAGCCCTCAAAATACACGGGGAAATGAAGGAGGCTGCAGATAAGAGTCGACTTGTAGAACATAATTATATTCCCGTCGGCGGTGAAAGGAATGCATTTAACCTGTGATTCATGCATGGAGGAAAGTTGTCGGGGGGGGGGGGGG
>SSNR01000014.1:4284101-4326871 GCA_006937965.1 Callopanchax toddi
GGGGGGGGGGGGGGGGGGGGGGGGGGGGGGGGGACAGAACAGCGGTTAAATTGTGGAGGTAAGAAGGCTTGGAGGAAGTGTAGCGAAGGTCAGACCATCTTAAGAGAATAATTTGATCCGGTGCTTCCTTCTCTTGGAGGCTTTTTCTGCGGGGAAAAAAGGATTATATCTTTTTACTCCTTCTGCTCCCTGAAGATGTTGGTATTAAAATCCTGTGAGCAGGTTTGTCTCTGAATAATTCCAAAAAGTTTCTCGCCACAGCCTCCCAAACCCTTTTTCCCACACACACTTGATTGAAACTGGACTCATTCATTCCAAAAGGCTTTCCTTAAAAAGGTCAATTTCCTGCTGGTTCTTGTTTAAATTAATTCACAAAAGCGTCATTTGACTCGGGAGGAGAGTACAGATGAATATCAACGTATTGTATAGCAAGGGATATTTCATTTGTAGAAACAACCCCAGCTTAGTTTATCAGATTAAAAAATAAAACTTGGATTTGAATTTTATCTCCTGACTGTTTTCTGCTACTTAACTTCCTCCTATTTTAGTTCAGCAGTAAACAGCAGTGAGGTTTCCCAGCGTTGACTGACTGATACTCTGCTGAAGAAAGGCAATCTTTAAAGCACATGCTGGTAAATCTAGTGATTCAACTTTTTCAGTTAATATCTAATTAAAGTCCTTTTTTATTAGAGGGACGAAGAAACCAAAAGTATTGATTTGAAAGTAGAATCGTCATTCAAAGTTTTATCAGGTCACAGAAAGTTGCACTTTACATCACTGGACTGGTATTTTGATATTTTAGATGGTTTTTACACAAAGATTTTTTCACAGAACAAACAACTGATGATGTCACACTTACAGTGGCCCGGAAGGTTCTACAAAATGCAAAACTAACAACACAACGACATTAGCGACAACACAACAACATAAGCAACAACACGACATTAGTAACAACACAACGACATTAGCAACAACACAACGACAATAGCGACAACACAACGACATTAGCAACAACACGACATTAGTAACAACACAATGACATTAGCAACAACACAACGACATTAGCGACAACACAACGGCATTAGCAACAACATAACATTAGCAACAACACAACATTAACAACAACACAACATTAGCGACAACACAACAACATTAGCCCACAACACAAAAACATTAGCCCACAACACAACCACATTAGCCCACAACACAACAACATTAGCCCACAACACAACAACATTAGCCCACAACACAACAACATTAGCCCACAACACAACAACATTAGCGACAACACAACAACATTAGCCCACAACACAAAAACATTAGCCCACAACACAACCACATTAGCGACAACATTAGCCCACAACACAACAACATTAGCCCACAACACAACAACATTAGCCCACAACACAACAACATTAGCCCACAACACAATGACATTAGCCCACAACACAATGACATTAGCCCACAACACAATGACATTAGGCCACAACACAATGACATTAGCCCACAACACAATGACATTAGCCCACAACACAATGACATTAGGCCATAACACAATGACATTAGGCCACAACACAATGACATTAGCCCACAACACAATGACATTAGCCCACAACACAATGACATTAGCCCACAACACAATGACATTAGGCCATAACACAATGACATTAGGCCATAACACAATGACATTAGGCCATAACACAATGACATTAGGCCATAACACAATGACATTAGGCCATAACACAACATTAGCCTACAAGACAACAGCTTTGTCTAAACTTTTTTCCATTTATACTTTATTGAACAAAACACAAATCTAAGAGAACAGGGGGAAAAAAAATAAAAACACACACAAAGGAAAACACTGAATTAATTCAGAAAAGGACAGTAAACAATATTTGAATCTGTTTCAAATGTAAAATACAAGTTTTTACCAAAAACAGCTTAGGCTTAAGCTTTTGATACCTTCACTTTGACAGCCTAATCAAAATCAGTATAGCAGCGTCTTTTCTTTACCCCACCCCTCCACTGCCAAAAAAGAAGGAGAAGTATTTTTAGATAATCCTTTTGGCAAACTCATGACTGAATAAACAATGAGAATTAAAGCTCTCTGTATTTGTTCATCAAAATATTTCTATACATTTTTAAATTTAAAGAGTGAACAACTTTTTTTGCACACAAATTCTTCTAACTCCAAAAACTTCTTTACTACAAAGAAAGTTAAGGGTCTTTTCAACGTGTCATAAATCCTTCATGAAACACATTTAGTTCCAGTCTGCTCATCATTAGCTTTGCCGACAAGGAATGCGACACAGGTGTCTGGTTACCATGGCAACCCCAAATGTGCCATTGGCAGCAGCTTTAACATTTTGCTTGATCTTGGTTCTTTTACTTCATATTTAAAATAGTAGAGGAAGGTTTCTGATCTTTAATGTGTTAAGTCCTTGTGAGTTTTTTTTTAGACAGTGAGAGATTTAAAGTTTTAAAGTTTGTCTGCAGGTAGTTGTGTAGCTGGACTTGATTTTCAGCCCCTCTTCTCCAACAAATATCTGCGCTCCTCCAATCAGGCAGATTTACAGTACTTGAACCGATACTCCATCTGGATCGCCTCCACTAAGCAGGTTGGCATCATTTGAATCAGGGGAGCTGCTGCTGCTGCTGTCTGCCAATCTTCACCCCTAAGAGGAACTTGCTATTCAAATTTATTCACTACTTATTTTGCCGGCTAAAAATACATATCACAAATAAGGCCCATTGTTCTGTGAGGAGTGAAGAAGTGAGCGTCGGAAGCTTTGAAGAACATTTTAGGTCTGCCAGTCTGTCCTGAAGAGATATTATTGGCAGTGTCTGCTACAATATCTGTGAGCTAGATGTGAAAGATCAGAGCGATATGTAGCCTTGTGGGATTTTTCATCCCTGTTGGGACTTCAAATCGAGGTTAACCTCTAAAGCTGTCACCTTCATCTGTCCCCCTTCTCCTCCTCCTCCTCCCTGCAGTGCTCTGAAGCCCCCCCCTCTCCGCAGAGTTTCTGCTTAAACTGCAGAGTGCCACCCAAGTTGGCCAAAGTGCACTTGCAGTCGGATCAAAGTCGTTTATTCTTTGGCTCGGCGGCGTGTGAAAGGTGATAACATTGCTTTGCGAGTCCTCGGGTGTTTGGCTCTGGGCAGCAGCGTTTGCCCCGTCTGGAGACAGAGGAGGCATCCTAAGCCCGAGCTTTCTTTTCTTCAATTTATAATTAAAAGGGAATAATTATTTCTCAGCAGTCACGGTCCAAACAAACAGACTGACAGCTCTCTCTCTCTTTTTTCATTCAGCGACGGCCCACAGTTGATATCTCCCTGGTGTGTTTTTTTTTTCCAGAAGCTTTCTGAAGCTGCCACTTCTTGGTTGTATTATCTTTTTCTCCAGCCCTGGCTCTTCGTCCCTGTGCTGGCGCTGCTGGCACTGGCCTCGCCCTGCCATCTCTCTGGTCCACACTCAACTTTTTCTCACCACATGAAAGTGGCGGCCCGCTGAGAGGCCCGACCACGTGGCCTGGACCGTACCTTTCGCTCCCAAACTTTCCTGACCTAATTAGAGCTGAATTAAATCGGACAGGATGCATTCATTATTAATTTCCCGGGTTGGGGGTCTTGAAATAGATGTTGGACATGGAGAGACTGAGTGTGTCAGAGTGGTGAGGTTGAATCAGAAGCTCTCTGGCGTCGACTCTCCCTCGTTGTCTCCGGCTTCATTGGAATGCAGAGTGTTAGCTAAGCTAACGCTGAAAGACAATGTGAGTTAATCAGCGCACTTTGCATGCAACTGCTTTCCTGTTCTGTCTCTAAAGCTTTGGATGTCTGCAGTAAAAACATCTCTTGATGAAAGTTTAACTTCGGTGAAGTTTACCAGATTGCACTTTTTTAACCCTTACTTATTCAGGTAATGTCCCACTGAGATTAAGAATCTCTTTTTCAAGGGAGACCTGAGGGCAGTTGGGGTTTGACGAAGGATACTTCGACACATAGGGACTTGGACCTGGGGCGCCCACATGGGGGGTCAGCTTCTCTACTGCTAGGCCACCGTCACCACATTATTTATCAAGTTTGTTAAAGATTCACAAACATAACTTTATATACTACTATGAACAGTTAGCATAGTTTTACTTTCATACTAAAGGAGTTTTGTAAGATTTATGATAAAATATAATAAACTATATGAAACAGTATGACATGATAATACTACATCATATACTTTATTACTATATGATACACTTTGATAAAGTTTGATACAATAATGTGATTCAATATGGTATAAAATAATACAACATAGTACAATATGGTATGAAATAATACACTATGATGCAAAATTATACAATATGATACAAAATAATACAATAAGGTACGAAATGGTACAGTGTGATAAATTATTATACAAAATAATACAATATTGTACAGAATGATTCAATATGATAAAATTAAGATACAAAATGATACAATACGGTACAATATGATAGTTCAAAATTATATAATATAGTACAAGATGGTACAAAATGATGCAAAATGATACAACTGTGATATAAAATGGCACAATCTTGTACAATATGATACAAGTATGGTACAAAATGATACATTTATAATACAAAATTATACTATATAATACAATATGATACAAAATGGTACAAAATTATGCAAAATGACAAAATAAGATACAAATATGGTACAAAATGATAACATATATGAAATCATGTAAAATGAAACAATGTGATACAAATTGATAAGTTATGTATAATACCACAACATGGCTAATTTTCAGGCCTTTACTCTCGTTCAGTCCAAACCTGCCAGTCACCAAACATCAAGTATCAGTGACCATTATTGAACTTCATCATTCTGATGACCAGTTAGGAGAAGGATCATGCCTTTATAGAGTTTTGTTTTATACTCTTGCAGCCTCGTTTATGCCTATTTGCTGTTCAGGTCCTTTTTGTCTAAAGTTCAGTTGTGGGTTTGTAAAACGCCATCAGCTGCTACCCCCTGTGGTTGACGAGAAGAGATGTGTCGACTCCCCATGTGGGAATTCTTTGTGGTCCCTGGGGTGCAAGATGGAGGGAAGTGTGGTTTATCTCTTGGTGCAAAAAGCAGAAACAGCAGATGCATCAAAACTGATTATTTATGGAGTTAAGACATGCTTCATGCATCCAGAAATGCTTTGCAGATACAAAAAATGAATAATTTCACAATCTATAATCAGACTGCGTATTTACATCTGTAATAGTGTTTTGTTGTTTTTGAGGAAATTCAGTATACAAACCGTCCAGACGTCCAGCAGAGGAAGATTTGACAGACTGAACTAATTAAAAGCTGTTGAGTTTGGGTTGAAATACAAATATAAATAACGGCACACTTTGGAGACGAGTTTAATTGATCAGATTTGACTCAGCAGTACGTGGTTCATCTCGTGATTTCTGTAACAAAGGAAACAACACTCTGTAGTGTCAGTCAGCACACAAACATCAGTCTCTGTGCCTTTTGTAATTTTAATCAGTCATCAAAAGCTGTCAATAAAAAGATTCAGCTCTAAAATTTTTTTAGATAAGACCTTGTGGTATATGTTAAATAAAAAACACTGTGAGATATTCAGTTTGTTTTGAAATATATGGTAAAAGCATTCACACTACAGAGGAATGCTAAATTGTCATGTATGGAAAGCTAAATGGGTCATATTTCCTGTATGAAATGCCAAATGGCTCATAATTATGGTACAAATACAACAAAGGGCCATAACTTGTGTATGTATGGAAGGTCAAATGGGTCATAATTCATCTGTTAAAGTCTAAAAAGTTTGTCATTCGTGCATAAAATGCCTAAAGGGCCATTATTTATGTGTAAAAACCATAAATGATTAATAAAATGTGTATGGAAAACCAAATAAAGTTTATATGGTGGGCCAAATGGGTCATAATCATTGTAAGGAAAATTAAAAAAGGTCAAATGGTCATAATTGTAGTATGGAAAACCAAATGGATCCTTATTTTATTATGTGGAAACATTTTGGTGGCTGTCAAAGAGAGATCCAGACATTTTATAAACACCACTAGACTTATTTTTCGGTTTTACCAAACCATGACACCATTTACCACGAACCACGTACAATTATTAGCAAACAATAATAATTAGTAAACATGTAAAGTATATGCTTTTTCAGTCATACATCTATTTACCTGACATAATTAGTCACTTAAGATTTATGCTAACAAAAAATAAACACCATCCTCTTGCCAATATTTAAAAAACCTCAAAATTACAAATATTTAAGAGTTTATTAAAATCAATTGAGTCTTGTATTGTACAAGTATTAAACCATTCTTGCCTGTAAAATCTTAAAGGCTTTTTTTAAAAAGAGATAATCAACATAGGAAATGTTTAGCCATAATTTCCTCATTGTTAAAAGTTTTTCTTAAATGTATATGAGTTAGAGACCAATTAGTAAACTTTTTTTTAGAAGATTTCTTTTTTCCAAGTAAGTTTAATTTGTCTAAATATTGAAAATTGGACAAAAACTATCAATAGGTCAAATCAAATAAGTTAAAATTCAGGTGTTCAGTCTTTTACTTTAAATATAGGAAGTACAATTTTAATTTTAAGACAGAAAGTGGCATTTAGAAATAAAACTGAAACATAACTAAATAACAAGGTACAGTTTATTATTTTACATCCTCATTTTAAATGCTGACACAACAGATTCATTGTCAAATATTGTAAAAAAAAAAAAAAAGAAGCACTTGTTTAATTATGGATATATCTTTCCTTCAGTAAGTTTTGTCGTCGTGTTTTCAACCTACAAAGTTTGGCTTATGTCTATACTATTTATTATTTGCACCAAATAGTTTTTTCCTTTGTTTGGTTAGGATGCTTGTTGTTCACAAAAAAGCAACGACAAGAACAACAAAAAACCCTAATTTCTCTCTTTTTTTTTTGCAAGAGAATAAAACAAACAAAAAACTTCTAATTTAAATTTTTGAGTCAAAGTAAACCAAACAGTTTTTTTCAAGAACAGAACTGTATTTTAGTTGTGAATTGAGTCTTCTCTGTCGTTATTCTCTAAAATACCAGCAAAATAAAGTGAGAAAAACATTCTCCATAAAGCAAACCTGAGAGCTAAAGTTTGTCAAACATCAATACACATTTTCTGCCCGACTGTAGCACGAGTTATCTTCAAAGCCGCCGAGCGGATCAAAGCGACAGAGGTGTCACACTGGCTGAGAGAGGTAAAATATTCTCCAGTTCGTCAAATCAGAGTCAGATCCAAACACAGAGAAAACAAGGAAGGAGAGACACGGGGAACAATATGTAAAAGAGAAGAGATCAACCGTACAGTCATGTCATAGCCCAAGGCAAAGAGCTGCAGATGTAACAAAGACAGGGCCTGCGATTGTCAAGAGGCATGGATAATGATAGCTTTGCATGTAGGGTACAAGGCAAACATCAAGGCCATGTACATCGCTGTGCAGGACTTTAAAGGCAGTGGTAAGAAACAGGGGCTGTGGAGGCAAACATACTGTAGCCCCAACATGGCCCCCAGTGGCTCTCCTTGTGATGACAGAGGCAGGTAAATGGGAACAAAGCAAATTAGATGCTTACAACATGAAGCCAGTGTCAGAGCTCATCTTTTACTGGTTTCAAGGGTTTCTGGGCTGAAAACTTTTCTTCTTCTCTGCTCTTTTATTTGTTTGATCCTCCATGTTCTCTTGCATACATCAGCTCCTTCTGAGCGGACAAACGAACGCTGGTCTGCTTCGTGCATCTAAAGAAAAACAGCAAAATTATAGAGCTACAGCATGTAGAGCTGGGGTTTATTGGAGATAGATGAGTAGTCAGAACAATATAGATCTAAAAACTAAAGTGTCTATTTTAGACCAAAGACTGCAGACCAAACAGATTCAGATGTATCAGGAAAAAGAACCTTCAGATGAAAAAAACATCAGGTGTACAAGAAAGTTCAATACAAATGCCCATTTTTAAAAATCACAAATTACAACGGTTGCACACATCCCAAACAAAAACACCTTTATTTAGAATATAATAATCTAGTCCAGTCTAAACTTTGTGGTGTTTGAACTAAAATAATCAGAGATGGTCCAGATGATAAAAATCTGTGTAAATGCTCTTTAGTCAAAAGCTAAATTGGAAGTTGAAATCAGAAGACACACCTTCAACTTCATGTTTTTTCTGAAACTGTCTGAAGTCTGTTCTGATACCTGTAACCTGTATCCTTTGTTTTCTGCTGCCTAATGCTTTCTTTGTCATTTATTGGCTTTTTTCTGTTAATTGATACCTTCTTTCTGATGCCTGATGTCTTTTTGTTTTTTGGCTTTTTTTTCTGTTACCTGATGCTTTTTCATGATACCTGATGCTTATCCCCAGTGCCTGATGCTTTTTTCCCTGATGCTTGATGTTTTTTCTTATATCTGATGCTTTTTCCTGATAACTGATGCTTTTTTGATACTTGATGCTTTTCCTGGAATACCTGATACTTTTGTCCCTGATGCATGATGTTTTTTCTGATATCTGATGTTTTTTCCCCCGATACCTGACGCTTATCGCTGATACTTAATGCTTTTTACTGATACTTTTTCTGATACCTGATGCTTTCACCTGATACTTGATGTTTGATTCCCTGATACCTGTCACTTTTATTCATGTTACCTGATGCTAATACCTGATTTTTTTTCCCCTGAAGTATAAAGATGAATTCTTGAGGCCTGAGAATGTCCTAAAATGTACATCATACTCTGAACTGACTGCAGCAACAACAAAAAAACAACTTAATTTTAGACCTCTTTATCCTGGAGCCTAAACCTAGAGACATTTTATTGTTTGATTTGAGTTATTTGCGTTTCCCTAAATCATCGTTGCTGCATCACTCTTTTTACATTTACTTCACAAACAAGCTATTAACAAAGGAATTTCAATAAAAATATATTTTCATGGTGCAGATCTGCATTTCAGAAGACTTGTTTTAGATGAATAATCATTAAATTTGTTCACCTATCCATTAACCTAGTACTGCAGTTTGATAGATATTGTTTCAAATTAAGTGTTTGATAAAGTCAGAATAAAGCAAGAATTGTTTTCCAGTTTTTACATAAAGCATCAGTTAAACCAAGCTGGTCAAAACATTTGATTTTAGGACTGACACAATAGTATACGTAATTGTTGTACAAGGGATTTGTTATCATGCATCATCTCCTGACTGAATAAATATAAAAGCAACAATAAATTATTTTGACTAGACATGTTTTGACAATGTTTGTAGCATTTTATTTCATTTAAAAAACATTTCAGTTTGCATGATGCGAAACTAAATGTGAAAACGATGATTTTTTCTCCTGCATGCAGAAAAAAGGGGGTACAGTATGACTACTGTCCTCAATGCAATGTTTCTCTTTGCACATTTGGCCCAGGAAATATGCTTCCATGCTTCACAGTTGGTGCAGCTCGTCGTATCATAAACTTCAGGAGCAATTAATGAAATTATGATCGAGAGCTGGAGTTAGTTCAGGCAAGCGTGCAGCATTTCCCTCCTGAGTATTTATGTCTTGATTTTGTGTGTATTTTGGTAAAGAGCGCAACTTTTCACTTGGCGGGACTCCTCTTAATGACCGTTGGCTGCCAAATGTTTCTTCAGAAGCCATAAACATCGTTTTTCCCCCCACAGCCCGCTCCTAGAATATGCACAGCAAAAAATAACCATCTTAACTTTATTCTGTGTCCGATCCAATTAGGAGCACTTTGAAAAGTTCATCACTGATTGCCACACACTGCATTCTTTAGTCAGGGCTGCTGAAAGGGCAAACAGACAGTTTTCAGGCACTCAGAGGCAGAAAAATGTGATTTTCTTGGAGATTGTACAGTTAAGGATATGACCCCTGCAACAAAATATTCCAGTTGTTGCAGACGTTATGAGATCTGGTCATCTGCCTCCAGCTGTTTGTTTATGTTTTGTTTTAGTGAGGCTGCCTGATAACAGCGGTCAGCATCAGAGTTGCAAAAGAGCCAAAGAAGCTGAAGAACATTTTTCTGCAGCTCGATTGCTTAAATGGAATGGACAATTTTATTTTCTTTACTTATACAGTTAAGAAAAGTTAGTTGAGCTCTTGCCATGAGTGCATTTGTAGACTGGCAACACCAGAGCTGATGTCAGCTGCAGCTTTTTCAAGAACTGCAGCTCTGCAGCAAATCAATTTGAGCTGTTTTGTGTGGAAATAGTAATGTTGATGTGTTTTCTGTAGCCTTCTTTGTCCCATTCAAGGTCACTGGGGGCCAGATGCCTTTCCCAGTAGATAACTGGTTACATTTGGGGCAAACTGTGGTCTGGTTGGGAACCCTTATAGGGCTACTTTTAGCCATGAATGTCCCATTCAGAGAAGGAATCTCTCCTTCCAGGGAATCCTGGCTAAGAAGGCAGAGATCCATGACAAAAGTCATCTGGATACAAAGAAAATATTTTAGTCAAACAGCTTTTTTTGTAAAAAGACAAAGAATTTTCAGTGGACAAATTGTTCTTCAACCCTTTATCTATAAAACCTTCACAATTACACTTATATTATTTATAAATGTGTTGCTTGAAGTGTTCTGTTTTCATTTTTTGTCAATTAAATGTTTCAGTTCAGCAACACATTTCATATCAGACAAAGATAAAATGCTCCTCAAACGTCTTCAAATGATGATTTCATTTATTACCTGGCCCTGTGTGAAATAGGGACTTCCCTCTTGGTAAATCATGATTTATTTTTGATCAATCACCTCATTTGTAAAGCTGAGTTCAGTTCCACTAGGCCTGATTACTGCCAGACCTGTAGAATTAGGAGTTTACTTCAGTAATCCCTGTTTGACAAAGTGAAATAGGCTAAAAGATCTCAAAAAACAACACATAATACCCCATTTAATAAGCTTTCAAGATAAAATAAATCCAGAACATCATCTAAAGCACTGCAGGCCTCCATGGGAGAGTTTCAAGGCCAAAACCTGCTGACCACAAGCAACAACCAGACTGACACTCACCAGAAAACATCTTGGGGACATTTCTTGTGGATGGACAGGACAAAAGTGGAACTTTCAGGAAAGTCTGTGTCCTGTCCTATCTGGAGTAAAACTAACTCAGAAAAATATAATTAAACCAATAGTCAGACATAGTGGCAGTGTGATGGTCTGCTTCAGGACCTGGATGCCTGCTGTAATTGATAGAACCAAAAAATATGTCGTCTACCAAAAAATCTCAAAGGGTAAGGTACTGACCTTTTACCGTAAACACTCTAATGTGGCTGAATTGAAACAATATTCTAAAGAGGAGTGGAACAAAATGATCACAAACCACCAAAGGTGTCAAGTTTCACATAGAGCCAGGTTGGTTTGTTCTATTAAACATTTTTAAACTGTATTTTGTGTTTACTCATGTCATCTTTTATACTGACATGTTGATCTGAAACATTTAAAAGTGGCCAAAAAGTAAAGAATTTCTACATTTAGCCTGGGCCTGATTCATAAGGGTTTAGCATAACAACACTTAAAAAAAGGTGTTTTTTATTTCAAAATTAATATACATTTGAATCTGGTTCAGTGGTCACCGTGTATTTATGATGACAAAAGTAAACCAGAGACCGAAAGAGCCCCCCACTCCCATTCTATCTGTTGGGGGATGAAGGATCTAGTCTGCAACAGGGGATCCAGCATGTCGCCCAGTAGGGGTGCCTGTACACCCCCAGGCCAGTGGTTGATCTGGCTACTGATGGTTGAGGCTAAAGTGACGACCAAGGCCTCTCCAGCTCGATGGGACCCTGACGAGATGTCTGGGTCGACAGGAATCGGCCTCACACACGTCTCGTTCAAAGGTTAAGCATGCTATTAAGGGTGTCTCGCTGAATTCAGAGGCTGCGAGCCGGGCCGATGGCCTGTGGTGTTTTCTCCATGATTGGCCTGGCCCCGCTCATGAATCTGTAAGAGCTGAATGCCAACGAGGTTGTTAGTTGGGGGGTGGGTGAAGCTCAGTGTGGGAAGTGCTTCATTCACTGTGAAGGTGGAACGTCCAGGAAAAGGGTCAGATCTCAGCTTTAGGCTGATTTCTTCTTTATTTGATCCATGTGTTCTCAAGCTGGATGGAGTTTGAGACATAGGAGCAGCATGATGGTCCCTTAAGTCTCTGTAAACCTTAAATTAAATACTTTCTTTGATCTTGTGTTTCCCTAAAGTGATTGTAAAACAACTTTTTTTATGGCATTTTTGTCACATACTTATTCAGATTGCCATCTCAAAATAAGAATAATAAAAAAAATATATAGAGCTGTTATTATTTTTATATCTTAAAAACACTTTATAGTAAGTTCAGTCGTGCTTCCATTATTGATTGATTTGTTGAAATGCATGTTCTGTTTGTTTATTATCTTCAAGTGTTAATGCTTAAATGACAAGAGCTAACGTAGCTAACCATGCTTACTGGATAAAGGTTTAGCATTTGTTCTATGTGACTTTTTTCATGTGGTGTTTTAAGATTTTTTATTGTTGAATGTAAAGAATTATTTCCCTCAAGGCACTATTAAAGCCATACTCAGTAGCCAGGTAAACAAACGAGGTCTTGCTAGCTAGTTTACAGAAACACGTCTCGGTGAACTCACCCCTCCCGTCGGGTAAAATCCATACGCCAGCCTCCCGCCGACATAGGACCACGGTTTGCAAAGGTGACAAAGCAGACTCTTAACTCCAGCCGCAGAAATGTTCCCCCAGCTTTTCCTCTTTTCACCTCCAAACGTTTTTAGTTTTCTGCTAGCTGAAAAGGTGTTTTTTGTGGGGGACTCTGGTATTTTTATCTTAAAATGGAAGCGCTAACAGCCGGCTCTCTGTCCTACTTCTTCTTTCACTTTCACTTCCGGGATGTTCTGCCCCAAAATGTGTCCGGGCGGATTAATGCCAATCCAAGCAGTGAGGAAATACGGCAGACAGACAGCTGGATTGTCCAATCCTATCGTTCGGTCCGAACGATAGGATTGGCTGAAGTTTTTAGAGAACTGTGGGACAACCACTTTATTGATTTCTTTCTGATTTTTTAAAATCTCCACAATATATTTATGGCTATACTATGTTGGAACGTTGTTAAGAGACTTTAAAAAAAACGTTAAAAGCTACATTGTTTACCTGGCTACTGAGTATGGCTTTAAAGTATCATCTATCTAAATATGCCTCCGACAAGTTAAAGAGGGAAAACCTTTAGATTAAACTGAATCAATTTAAATTGTCTGCCTTTATTTAAAGATCTAGCAAATAATAATTTTTCTGTCAAGCTGACAAATGACCAAATATTCGTTATTACATTTCTGCAGTCACAGTTATGTATTTAGATTTTTTTTTGTGATAGACAAATGCTGGTATACATTCTCACCATATTCGTCTTGTGCTACGGTCTCAGAGTCCAGATTGGGAGCAGGCAGCTCCACTCTCCTTACCCTCAGGCCAAATTAAAATCGAAACTCTTAATTACTCGAAGCGTTGGCTTCTGGCTCTCTGGATACCCAAATTGGTTGCATCTCTGACACATCACTACTCAAGTCAGGCAGTCCTAATAAATGCACTTGGAGGCTTTTCAGATTGGACTTGGAGCCAGGTCTGGCATGTAACTGGTGCACAGCAGTTAAAACTGGCATTGTTTGTTCCTAAAATTCTGTCTTGCTGAAATGACAGATGAGCTTTTTCTGTTTTACATATCCCATAACGCCTAATGTATGGTGCTAGTGTCATTTAAATGAAGCAAAAATCTTCTCTGTTTAGGACACTGTTAGACAGCACATGTTCAATATTGTATTAGGAGCAGTTTACATCTCCGTCATACAGATTATTACCTTGAGAGGTTTCATTTAAACCAGCTAATGCATTTGTATGATACCTGCAAAAACACAAACCTACAGGAAAAAAGCAAGATGCACAATGCAAAGAGAGAAAAAACTACAACATAAAATGCATATCTATAATAGAGTCAGGTTAAGGAAGGTAGGTTTTATTTTTCTCAAGAAATTCGGCATGTGCATCAGGCAGGGTAGAAATTTACGTATTGGGTTGCATGTTGATATAGCTACCCGTTAGAATGAAATATGGAATACAGTTCACCAAGTTCTACAAAAAAGTTTAAGGCAAACAGGAAGTGAACACAGCAACAATCATAACTGTTTCTTTTGTTTCAGGTTTTTTGATCACAGCAACTTAAAGCTACAGTCCAGAGTATTTGAGTGAGAGAATTTTTTAAATCTAACGTACCAAGGCCCCTCCCCCCCAAAATCCTTTCTCCCCCTCCCACTCCCTCTAACCCCCCCTCTACAATTATGCATGTGCATCACTCTGGTCTCTAATGCATTTTTCAGGAAGTTCAGTTGTAGGACTTTTAATATTTTTTTTAATGAAGTTGATATAGCCCTCGGTAGCTGGGGAATGGCGAACTTTTTAGCAGAAGCTTGCTCCAACTTCTCCATGACCGGCCGCGTTCTTCCGGTATGGTGACTGTAAGCAGGAAGACACGGGGAGTCCTGTGTGCTGCCCCACCTTTACAGGTTTGTGCGATGCGCATTAGGCTTGTGCGGCATTTTGGTAATACTGTATACAGTTGGTGTTTAAAAATAGCAAGTCATGAAAAAAGTGCTGGGCTTAGCGGCTCGTTTTAATCAGCACTTCCTGTTGCGGTGCACACTCGTACGGCCATGGGTGTGTTCGTGCACTCTTACAGTGTTTTCTTACAGGATATCCTCCCCCTGGGACAACCCACAGTGTAGCTGTCTGAGACCGAAAATGCCTGGGCCGAATTATGGTCCCAGTCCAGTCCTAGTCACGGTAATACTGTACACTGCGGGAAAATGCAGAGGAAGTTTGACAGTATCAAAAATTTGGATACCACCCAAGCCCTAACGCACATGCACGTTGATTGACAGCCGACAATGTGGAAACTCGAATACTTTTGGCTTAAAAAATCCACTGGTCAGTGTTAATTCATATAGGGGTCTATGCAAGGAAGGAGGGACTTAAGAACAGATGTTCTCATACAGGCATATCATAGTTTAAAACCGAACTATCATTTGAAACATTTATAAAACTTTGATACATAAAAAAAAAAACCCTCCAGACTGCAGCTTTAAGTTTGTTTAGGTTTTAGAAATCAAAACTAGCTCAAGTTCCATGCTTATGTCCATGTTTTTTTTGCTTTTTGTCACCAAATGATTCTTCTTTCTTTTTGACAGTAAATTAGAACCAAAAACCACATTAAATATGTTTAAATATTTGGTTAAAGTGTAAACTTTGCCGTTTATTCCCTCCTACACCTCTAGCAGATCCACGTCCTGCCTTGTGAACGTCTCTAAATCACCTTCCTCATCCACGCTTTAGTTCCCATCTCTTCCTGAAGGAGCTCATTTTCTACAAGCTCAATTTTCTTAGTCCTCCATACCAGTACACATATTTGGTAAGCTATGAAGTGCCTGCCTGGAGCCAGTAATATCATTTTGAAGCAAAATACTATACAATAATAAAAAGCATCAGAACAAGGAAAGTTTGCTAAGCGAGAGTTTACTCATGTGGGACTCCTCTGCTGATGAAAGCGAGAAGCCTCTACACCCTGAATTTGTGACAGGACCCCTTGAAAGCGAGAACCCTTGTTTATCAATTTGCTTTTAACATCACAAAGATGAGACGACGTGCGTTGCAGAGGAGCGGTTTGTTTTATCTTGCTTCAAAGCTCCCCCCTTTTCTCTCCTCATCACACTTTTTTCCCCTGCTTTTCTTCTTTCATTTCAAGTGTGAAGTAAAGGTTTGCGTAAACATATGCAGAGCTTCGCCCCCTTGAAGAGAGAACAAGTCGTTGGATTCATGTCTGATTCTTTCTCCTGTCTCTCGCCTTTCTTTCCCTTTCTTTTGAAAGAAACATCCCTCAAGGCTTGTGTACACACTGAATAAGCCTGTTTTGACAAAGCAAGGTGGAAAGCAGCGAACGTAACAAGCTGCTCGCTCGTTCTCTCCGTCTCTTCTTTCTCAGCAGCTCTGTACTTTTTGAGAGGCTTTTCTTCCTCCGTCTTGACAGGGACAGCTCCCTGCCCATTTGATGTCGGCTTGACGGTCAAGGATAATGGTGCATCATGGGACCGTTGTCATCCCTGTCAATAGGATGGCCGAGGGGGAGGAGAGGGCCCCTGTGAAGATACCTTTTTTTATAACAGAGCTAGAATGTCAGCATTGTCTTCTCATACAGCTATGTTGGCCATTAAGTAGGGCTGCTCTGTTGTGGAAAGAATCATAATTATGATTGTTTACCACAATTAGTCATTGAGTTTAGAGATATATTGTATTTAATTCTCATCTTCAGACTAAGACACATCAGAAATGCTGAGGTGTGGCTCGTCAAAACAATAGCCCAGCACACTAGATAGCTTAGTATGATCTGTGTTCACTTTAGGCAAAATATACAACTTCTTAAGGACGTAAAACTGGTAAATACCTTCAGAAGTTTAAATTTTTGATTACCAAAAGACTATCTTAAAATCACATAGTGTTTATGGCTGAGGGTTTCCAAAGTTCACATTTTAAGGAGACTATGGTTAAGATGTTACATTAGCAGGTGGCAGAGTAGTGCTTTTCAGTGGCCATTTCCATTACTGTTATTACAGTAAAGTCAATTCAGACCATACAAAGGTTTTGTTAGGCCTATTTAGAGTAAGAATCAAAAAGACCTTTGTAACATGTATTAGTTTTGAAGACATGTAGACAGTAACTATTAATAAATCAAAACCTTTATTTCACCAGGAAATGCCCAGTTTAAAATAAGAATCCCTTTTTAAAGAGTGTCCTGGTCAAGAAATGGAGCCAAATAAGTTTTGCAGAAACTCAGAACTACATAAAAAAGTGCTATCATCATTTTTTTAAATAATATTTTAAATTAACATAAAAATAATGTCATAAAATGCTCTAAAATATCTAGCACAACACTGACAATCAGATGAGTTTTTATAAAAAAAAATTAAAAGAATTAAACAAATATTTTTGCAGAGCATTTGATAAGACAGAGAAAAGCTGTCGTGGAAGATGTCCAAGAAGGACTGAATGCACATTATTCTTTTAGGAATGTGGATTAGAACTATATGAAGAAATATTCCTTGACACTTCATCAGTGTGTAATTGATAGTAATAGAATCTGTTTTTTTGGTGTCATACGCTGATGTTTTCTGTGCTGACATTTTAAAATACGACACCTGTGAGTTTAGTTTTTGGAACACGCAGAAGTGTGCTTCTTTAGATAGCATACAAATTTAAATGTGATACATTTTTTAGTGGTTTTTGCTTGATTTTGTGATCATTAGAAGCTAAAAGCAAAATACAAATCCTCAGGTTCGTCACCAAGGTTCATTTTTATGACTCATCATTAGAGTCATCTACAAATCTGATTTTTTGACACGTTTAAACGACTTCTTTGATTGTCCATCTTTTTCTTACTTTTTTTTCTCTTCACATCTTCTCACTGTCAAACAAAGCCTTGAGAACTACTGATCATATTTTTTTGTTTGGATTGAATCTAACAAGGATCCTTTTCTCTTTGATGTAATTAAGCTCCTGAGGCTTGATCTGGGCGTCAGAGTTAATTTTTTCCCGAGCATCGCGGGGAGCTATCAGAAGACTTCAGATGTCAGGCACTCTTTCAAGCTTCACGGCACCTCGTTTTTCCTCCACCTCACATAAAAGACGGAACGGAGGGGAGTGAGGAAAAACAAACGGACTCGTAATACTCCCGCCGCTCCTACTTTCCACTGCCTAGCACCTCAACCACTTAAAAGTTGTCCTTATCTCTACACCAGGATCCCTCAGGCCTCTTTCTGTGCAGCCGTTTAAAATTGCCCACCTGTAGCCTGAGGACAGATTGGGAGGGGGAACCTGAGGAGGGTTTCTTTTAATGGGAGTTGGTTTCTGTTGAGCGAGCAACCTGTGTCACTTTCTGCTGCCCATCACTAATGACGTGTCAGAGGACACCCACAGTGAGGTGCTCTTGTAAGGTTTTTTGTTGCCGCTGCTGAAATTATTGATGGCAATTTGTATATATGGTTCAGTAGTCAGGGAGAAGAAAGTCTCAGGGGTTGGTGAACGATGGAGTTGATGCTAAAGCTTCCTTCCTGTACACGACAGGAATAATCAACCCAGGTCAGTTTCAAATGAGCTCAGCAGCCGTCTTCCCGTTTGAAGGACTGATCTGTTTCTGGTTGCCATTGTCTCCTGTAAATTGAGTCAAAGTTCAGAGGAGGGTGGATTACGTTTGTGGCTCGAGAAGAGAAAGAAGAGCAAAAGAAAGACAGGAAAGAGCTTAGAAACAACGCAGTGATTTGTCTTCTAGTTCCAACGTTTAAAGTCGTCTCCAGACCTTCGGATGACAGACGCTCAGCCCGCGTTCAAAGCCTAATCTTCAACCTCTAGGTAGCGCCGCTCAGGCTTGAAAACAAAATCTCCATAAGAGGGAGAGGAGGTGGAATACAGAGAGGGGGGGGGAGGGGGGGGGGGGCGGTAGAATAGAGGCACATTAGACAGACAGTTCCTCTCAATTGCTGAAACAATAAGCCCTATTTATCGCTCATTTGAAAAAGGTTTGACGTGGCGCCGAAACAGAGGGGCCTTTCATCTCCCTGGCATATTAAACTGTCACAGTGCTTAACTTTAAATTAAGGTGACACGCCAGTGACTTGGGGATGTCACTAATAGTGCAATGGCGACCTGCTAATAGAAGTACAATATGACACGTTTGCTTTAACTAAAACCTCCGCTGTCAGATTACGCCTGTGACATCTTAAACTTTTCATACATTAATGTGACACTTGGAACAAATGCAATTTGGTGTCGAGAGCGGGACAAAAGAAGGCGTGTGATTCAAAGCATGGTGAAGGGTATTGTCACGAGGTGTCTCGGCATAAAAGGGTGACATTTTCTTCCATTAGGTGAATAAATCACACGTGGTAAGCAGCGTGCTTGAAAAGAGGTTTACAGAGCGATCATGCTGGAAACAGAGGGAAAATCTAAATATGTGGGTTTCATAACTTTGTTTGTATAACGGGGCTATCTCTCTTTGTTCTTTGGTGTTTTCACAAGTCCTTTTTGTTTTTGCTTCCCTGCAGAGATGTAAAAACTACATATAGAGCCAGAGGGCTTCGACCTTGGATTAGCTGCAAATATGTTGATGTTGTGTAAAATGACATTTCTTGTCTCTTGAACTGAATCCATGTCAGTTATTTCTTTCATCTAATCATTAAATAATATATTTATGTACATTATATAAGCCAAACAGATTATGTGTTGGTGCACAAGCATTCAGAAAAGTAGCAGGAATTTCAGGATCTAGAAAGAGAAACTTGATCTGTTAAAAAAAGTTTTTCTACAAAACTTTATCAGGTCCACCTTTCTAGTATCCGGTTGGACCTGCTTTTACCTTCAGATCCTCCTTAATTCTTCATGTCATGGATTCAACAAGGTGTTGGAAACATTCCTCAGAGGTTTTGGTCCATATTGACATGACAGAATCACACAGCAGATTTGTCATATGCACATCGATGAAGTGACTCTCCCGTTCCACTACATCCCAAAGTTTCTTGACTGGGTTGGACTGGGGGCGACTGTGGATCAGGGGATGAGAGGCCATCTATACCATATGGGAGACCAGGGTTCAAACCTCACACTGGTTACGTGTCAAAGTATCCTTTGGCAAAACTTAACCTCCAACTACCTTCTAGGTGCCAAAATGGCTGTCCTCTGCTCTTCAATAGGTTAAATGCAGAGAACAAATTCTACTATGTTGTACTGAGGTATTAACATATGTGGCCACAAAATCCCCCTTTCCCTTAAAAGGACAAATCCAGCTTGTTTTAGGGTAAATTTATGCATTTACTCCAACTGGTTCAAGAAAAGCTTTTAGTTAGTTTAGATGATGTCATGGAAAGACAATTTAAGGTCATTTGTTCTCAGAATCAGATTGTTTAGTTCAGCTTATTTAATCCTGATTACACAAGGTCATACCTTAGGTCTCATGGGAAACATAGTCATGTGTTACTCATGCTTTTTGCTCACTAACTGATTTCTTCTAGAAGATAAATTTCTCACACTTTTAAGTCATGGTCTTTACTTTCAGACCCACCTTGTGTTTCTTGTATGCTTCACAAAATGTACATTTTCTCTTGAATGAATTTCAAAAACAGTGCTTATTTTGGTGTTTCTGAATCTTCTTTATTTTACTCCTCAAACATCAAGGCATCAGGTATGACAAAAAAAGCTGTTAGATCAAATATTAGAAATCAGGGAAATATCCTATAGATGAAAAAGCATCAGGTAGCAGGGAGAAACTGTCAGATGAAAAACGGTCAGTTAGCAGTAAAAAAGCCATCAAATAAAAAAGCATAATAAAAAGCCTTCACATAAAAAAGTGTCAGGTATCAGGAAAAAAAGCCTTAAATTATAAAAACATCAGGTGTAAGGAAAAACATAATCAGATGAAAAAGCATCAGGTGTCAGGAAAAAAGTACTGTAATCAGAAAAAAAGACATCAGGTATCAGGAAAAAAGTAATCAGATGGAAAACATCAGGTATCAGGAAAAAAGTAATCAGAAGAAAAGACATCAGGTATCAGGAAAAAAGTAATAGGATAAAAAGACATCAGGTATCAGGAAAAAAGTAATCAGATGGAAAACATCAGGTATCAGGAAAAAAGTAATCAAGAAAAGACATCAGGCATCAGGAAAAAAGTAATAGGATAAAAAGACATCAGGTATCAGGAATAAAGTAATCAGATGAAAAGGCATCAGGTATCAGGAAAAAAGTAATCGGATGAAAAGGTATCAGGTACCAGGAAAAAAGTAATAGGATAAAAAGACATCAGGTATCAGGAAAAAAGTAATCAGATGGAAAACATCAGGTATCAGGAAAAAAGTAATAGGATAAAAATACATCAGGTATCAGGAAAAAAGTAATCAGATGAAAAGGTATCAGGTATCAGGAAAAAAGTAATCGGATGAAAAGGTATCAGTTATCAGGAAAAAAGTAATCAGAAGAAAGGCATCAGGTATCATGAAAAAAGTAATTGGACGAAAAGGCATCAGGTATCATGAAAAAAGTAATTGGATGAAAAGGCATCAGGTATCAGGAAAAAAGTAATTGGATAAAAAGGCATCAGGTATCAGGGAAAAAGTAATCAGAAGAAAGGCATCAGGTATCATGAAAAAAAAAATCGGATAAAAAGGCATCAGGTATCAGGAAAAAAGTAATCGGATGAAAAGGCATCAGGTATCATGAAAAAAGTAATCAGAAAAAAAACCCATCAGGTATCCGGAAAAAAGTAATTGGATAAAAAGGCATCAAGTTTCAGGAAAAAAGTAATTGGATGAAAAGGCATCAGGTATCAGGAAAAAAGTAATCAGAAAAAAATACACCAGGTATCCGGAAAAAAGTAATCGAATGAAAAGGCATCAGGTATCAGGACAAAAGTAATTGAATGAAAAAGCGTCAGGTATCAAGGGAGAAACTGTTCGATGAAAAACTGTAAGGTAGCAGGGGAAAAGCCATCTAACAAAAAAGCCTTATGTATCAGGATAAAGTCAGCCTGACTAGTGTTCTTCTCTCTTAGTAGTTTATTGTTAGCCTTGTTAGTAACTGCATTAGTACATCCTCATTTGGACAAAATCATTTTCCAAATACATAAAAACCTAAACTATAATACTTGGACAAAACAATGATTAGAAGCCTGATGCTGACTCAACAATCCACATTCCCTATTAGGTGAAGGAGGCCTGGCACGTTATGAGCCACTGCCCTGTTCCCCATAAACACACTTAAACTCAACACACTCACATCTTCTTGATCTTACATCCACATGTTCTAAACAGAAAACACACATCGACCACTTCATCCAGTCACGAAACGGCAGCCACATATCCGCAATGTCTGGGGTCACGAAAACAATCAGACGAAAGGATTTCTCAGCTAAAGTTTATTGCAAAATGTCACATTTTGGAGCTTTCCATTGGCCCAAATAAACAGGAAACAGCCAGAAACACTGAGACGCTAAAAATCAGTGAAGATAATCACCTCTCAGCAACAATGGAGACTTTGTGAAACACACAATTTAATATGTAAATATTTGATTGAGGAAAGGGTGTGATGGAAAGAGCATTTAAAATAAAAAGGTTGTGTGAAAGTCATGTATGAGCTCATAAATCCAGGTAAAAGCCTCTGGCTTTAACCAGGCTGAATGAGATAAAGTGTTTTCTAACTGTAGCGCAGTGCTTATTACACAAAATACACAAGTTTCTACCTGGCTACATGTGTTAAAAAAAAACACACCTCAGAGGATTCATCCCTCCGCTTAGCTAATTGGAAAGAGGGGGAAGGTTAAAGAAAACGGCAGTAAAATCCCCTAATTCCTGGATTATAATTTAAAATATTCTAAAATGCTAATCAGGGAATTGCAACCAACAAAGGGATAATAAGACGGTCATCCAATTACTGGCATTTTCTCCCCCCGTGTTCGCAGGAGCCTGGGCAGACCTGGAGCCCGAACGTGCCTCGGTTTCCTTTTTAACTGAAGACACAGCGACGCTGCTCAAGCTGTGAGCAAACACGGCAGCTCCGACTAGGCCCTCCCTGCGTCTGCCTGTCTCACAAATATGTTAATTAGGGTCCAGATATTCACACACTTAATTAGCCGGGGCCTAGGTTGTTTCATTTTGATTGGGATGGGGGGGAGAGAGGGAGAACAGCGGGGTGATGGAGGAAAGAAAAAGGGGGTGAAATAGGGTTTAGTTTTCAATGGTGAATTTAAATATGGCCTTAAGGTGATGAGAAGGTACTGTTAGCTACTGTACCCAAATGAACTTTTCTCCCCCCCTTTTCTTTGAAAAGGAGGGAAAATCCAGCGTGTCTGAGATTAGGCCGTCATTCACAGGCAGGCTGGAGCACAACGTGATTGTGTTAATTCATTACATTATAGGTTGGAAATGAAAAGAGGCCGGCCCCCGCACCTATACACTGTACATTAAGGAGATACAGAAGCTGGAGAAGGGAGGAGGAGAGAATCCCAAGAGAAAATTACGCTATGGTCTTCATTAGACTTGAAATTAGAAATTTGTGGGGACCATTTTGTGCAATTTGGGTTGTAATAACTTTTGGCTCACAGGACATGAATAAACCCTATAAAATCTTCAGCTCTGCCAGAAGGAAAACATTGACTTATTTTATAACTAGACACAAGAACGTAAAGCTGAAACAAAATGAGTGCCCTCGGGTATGGTGTCCATTTTAGGACATACATAGGTCTCTGGAAAACATCTTCAGACTGAACAGCTTCAGATGTCAGACTTTAGATAAAAAAACATCATGTATTAGGAAAAATGACATCAGATAAAAAGATATCAGGGAGGAAGCAGTAAGACAAAATGACACCAGGTGTCAAGAAAAAAACATACAGAAAAGACATTATGTAGCAGAAAAAAGCATCAGGTATTCAGAAAACATTCAGACAAAAAAAGTATCAGGTATGAGAAAAATGCAATCCCTTAAGATTAAAAGGCATCAGGTAAAAAACCGTCTGACAAAAAGGAATCAGGTATCAAGGAAGGTATCAGATAAATAATCCATCAGAGTAAAAGGCATCAGGTTAAAAACCATCTGACAAAAAGGAATCAGGTATGAGATAAATAATTCATCAGAGTAAAAGGCATCAGGTAAAAAACCATCTGACAAAAAGGAATCAGGTATCAGGTAAAAAAAATCAGACAAAAAGGAATCAGGTAGCAAAGATGATATCAGAATAACAATCCATCAGCTCAAAAAGCATCAGGTTTCTGAAAAAAACTTGAATCAGGTACACAAAAGCTCCCAGACAGAAAATACATTATGTATAAAAAGAAGTCTTAACAAAAACAGGATCAGGTGTCCAGAAAAAAAAAACACGAAAAAGCATCAGATAGTAAAAAAACTGTATCAAATAAAACCATTCAGACAATCAGATGTCAAGAAAAAAAGTGATCAGAACATAAAAAAGCATCAGGAAATAAGACATCTGATGAAAAAGTATAAAGAGAAGCATAAAGAGAATACATTAAGTTAAACATTTTTGCATTGAACGTTCTGAATTAGCTTTTTAAACTTAATGTTAAATATCACTTATATACAATAATAATATAGCAGCCATGTAATCTTTGATCCCTGAAATCCCACCACCTAAACGTGACGGTGACCCAAAAACACTAGGATGGAAATTGAGGGTTTAAACATGTTGCTTGGTGTATGAGGGAGTAATAACTGTCCCTCATGTATTCATTCAGCAGCAACATTTAGATTTGAGTTTATAAGACACTGAAATCAAGTTTTTGTTGAAATTTATTCTCCAAAATATACATCTTTGACCTGTAAACAACCTCTAAAACACCTGCAGTCAAGTCCATTTGCATTCCTAGAGGTATACAGCACAGTGTTAACACTTTTGTAACTCGCAGCTCCTGCATAACTTCTCTTTAAATGCGCTAACAAACCAGAGTACGGTATAATTCAGCCCTGCACTCGGAGCTGTATCTGACCCCGTGGCAGACATCTACTACCGTTCACTTAGAGATTCCCAGAGTTTTTGGAGAAATTTGACATTGGTCCAAAACCAATCCCCTGGATTTTCAAGTATGTAAAACATTTTCTCTTTTTTTTTCCTCATGGTTTTACCTACAGCTGACTGGAGCACCAGCTGGTGGCGAGCAGCCAAGACTGCAAGGCATGCGCTTTTACTTGTAGGCTAACTGCACCGCTGAGCTGCTCTGGGATTTACTCTGCATTATAGAAATGGGCTGCTGTATAGATTATTAACAGGACAAGTGAAGTGTGTGGGCGAATAAGCTAGGGCTCCGTCTTTTTCTCCCAGTTAAGAGTTGTTCCCCCTTTATGCTAATTTGCATCCTGTACAACCTCCATGTTGTGATTGTTTTTAGATGTATTTCACTTTTCCTTCAAGTGAGTGTTGAGCGTTTACATTCTGATTTTTGTTATGAGTAAATATACATCTTGAAAACTTATTGTTTCCTTAAATAATTTCTGGAAAAAAATTGATTTGAGTAATAAGATTTGTGGGCAATACCTGCTGTTTAATGTTTGGTAAGTTCTTCTGATTAAAATAAAGAAGTCCATAGGAAGTTGTTGCCATTTAATTTTTGCACTTTTTTCACCTGAAGTCCTTGATATATCAGGAGCTACTACTTTGGTAGAAACCTGCATGGTGGTGCAGGTTTGATTCCTGGCTGCGGCCATAGAGTTTGCATTTCCTCCGTATTTATGTATGAATACTCCCAATTTCCCCTCATAGACACAGCATGCCTCATAGCTTAATGTTTGTAAGTCGCTTTGGATAAAATCGTCTAAGTAAATAAACATAAACATAGAAGTGATGTCACTTCTGGAGTCACTTAAAATTCATTATCTGCTGACACTGATTGTCATTTTTTATTTAGCACAGACTTAAAGACCACAAATCAAAATGTTTAAAATCAATACATGTGACTTTCTGTAGAGGATCACAGTGTAGGGAGACAGTGTATCTACACAGATCAAAGCGTACTGTATGCTTTGTTTTTCCTACAAACAGAGGTTTATAGTTTGTTTTATAAACACTCTTTATTGATTTCTGATTGTTATTTTTTAAACACTACTCCTAATGGGACTCACACCTAACCAGGATCTATAAACATCAGTTGTTATTAAAAGAGCTGACAATGTTTATAAACAATATGTCAAAAACTGTTATACATTTAGTTGAAAACACCAACCGAAGGCGCGTCTGTTTTTATCTCTTATCTAATAAAACAGGGTGTTTTGTCTTAAAGCTGCAGTCTGGAGCATTTTTTATGTATCAAAGTTTTATAAATATTTCAAATGATAGTTCAGTTCTAAACTATGATATATGGGTAGGGCTACACAACATTTGATATTCTTCTGAAGTCCCTCCTTCCTCCCATAGACCCTTATGAATTCACATTATTCTGCACTGTCGGCTGTCAATCAATGTGCATGCTCATCATGCAAACCTGTAAAGAAGGGGCTGCGCACAGGATGCTCCGTGTCTTCCTGGTTACATTGGAAGAGGGGGTCATGGATCTGCTAAAAAGTTTGCCTTTCCCCAGCTATTGAGTCCAAATCAGGTGACTCAACTTGCTACAGAACGCATTAGAGACCGTAGTGATGAATGTGCACAATTGTAGAGGTGGGGTTAGAGGGAGCGGGAGGGGGAGAAGGAGTGTTTTGGGAGAAGCTGTGGTACGTTGGATTTAAAACATTCACTTTCGGTCAAATACTCTGGACTGCAGCTTTAAAGGTGCTCTAGGTAATTTGCAAAACAAGCTAGCTTATAACGTGTTTTTCTTCATCCCTCTTAACAACGTTCTAACATAGTATAGCTATAAATATATTTTGGCGATAAAAACCCCCAAAAGAAATTCACTCGCAGTTCTCTAAAAACCTCAGCCAATCATACATTTCAGACTGAAAGCAACTATTACAATCCGATTGTCTGTCTCGTCGAAACGCCTCACTTCCACATTTCCTTGGATCCTCCATTCATGTGGGCAAGATCATTTAGCAGCAGAACATCCCGGAAGTGCGAGAAGGAGAGAAACAGATGGCTGCTACCACTTCAGTTTTAGGAAAAAATGCCAGAGTCTCCAAAAAGAAAAACACCTTTTCAGCTAGCAGAAAACTAAAAATGTTTGGACGTAGAAAGAGGAAAAACCAGGGTGAACATTAGCATAGCATTTCAACGACTGGTGTTTTGCTCTATCTTGTTACTGTGGCAATGTGTGGTTCCATATTCGCGATGGTGGGCCAACAGGATTATAGCCGACTGGAGGGGTGAGAGCTCTGAGACGTGTTTGTGTAAAATAACTAGCTATATCTAGCTTGCTTGAAGATTACGCAATGTAGCTTTAATTAGTAAAAATAAAAGAAATACGTTTCTGGAGATTCTAAAGGTGACACACTTTTTTAGCAGTTTTTTTTTTGGTCTCCTTGAGCCCACCTCCTGATCCTGATGAATGAGAATCGTTGCATATTCCAACATGGCTGATGTAAAATCAAAGAAAGTAAGTCAACAATAGAGATCAGAAGACAAGAATGACCTTACTGATCTGATACCGATCAACAAAAAATGTCCTTATCAGGAGCCAATCGGTTCATCTCTGCTTTATTCTTTTTAAACTTTCCAAATCAAATTCAAACCTTTTAGCAAAATGAGCAATTAGTTCACATTTTTTATTTTAATATGCAGATAGCAACAAGAAAATGAACAAATTCCTCCAGTTTTAGGGCTCAATCTCCCTTTTTTTCATCCCTTTTAACTTTTGAGTCCTGAATTGGACCATAATAAGAAGGACTGTTGGCATCACTAACCACTTTATCTGTACTGTAAGCTTAAGAGCTCAACTGTAATGTATTCAGCTGTTAAAAAAACACCAGGAACAACAACAGAAGATGTGGCAGCTGCTGTACTTTATGCTAGACCTCAAAGATTGTGTAACTTAGCACAACAGAGAGATATATATATATATATATATATATATATATATATATATATTTATTTTAAAAAAGAAGCTGTACTTCAGCTGAAAAGTCAAAGAACGCAGCAGAGAGGGAATGCATATTGAAAAGGTTTATTGCTTGAATGCAGACGTGAGGGGCACCTCTTCCTCTCCATCTTTGGGATATGCATGTGACTTGATTGGGTGGGATTTGTGTCCATCAAGAATAAACATCCTCATCTTCTCTCTTGTCATATGGCGAGTGTATTTATAGGGCGAAATAGAGCAAGAGGGGAGAAAAAAAAATCTCCTGTCAGCTATTCTTACATAAAATATTAGAATTCTCATTGTTATGAAGAATTGCTCTGAGAAAGCCTAAGCCTCTTGACTTATGAATTTTAAAAGTATCCAAAGAACTGAGAGAGGGGATCCTTTTCCCCCCACTGACCTTAATCTTAAATAGGTCTCAGAGACAGGTAGAGTGATAAATGGACTAAAGTGATTCCCGTTGAGAAGAATAGAAGCTAAGCTCACTTTTTCAGAGGGTTCTTATCACAGGCGGGCGACAAACAGCTCCAAACTCCAGGTTCCAGAGCAGCGTTTGGTTTGCACGTTGCCAGCTGGGCTAATGCATAGATTAGTTTACAAGTTTGGCTCCAATGCCAATTGGATTAAGCCTCGTCGTGCTGGTGATATCTCCACATTGTTTGACAGTCTACATACGGTCAGGCGCAGAGCACGGCTGTGACGGACTTAATCTAAATCCCTTCTTTTCTGTGTTTATCTAAAGGCATTGTGACCGACAGAGGTTTTTATTCTGCTGACGGTCTTTGGTTTTTACAGCTACACCTTCAGTTCCTTTGTTCAGCACCGTGAAGTGATCCTAACCTTTTATTTCTAAGATAGGACCCGTCTTATGCCCACAGGCTATGACTTTAATATCAGGGCTCTTGTCACTCTCATCCCCAGTAAAAAAAAAAACAAGACTTGTGTCAAGATCAAAATATCACTGACAGAGACCGTATCTAATGCCTCTGCGCCGAGCTATAATCACAGTAATCACTTTGAACTAGTTCAAAGAAAGGCGCTTTATTTTCCAAAGCAAAATTGGTTTGGTCTCTGTTAAGGTTTATTTGATTAAGACTTGAGCGGAGCATGAGAAATCAAGGAGGAGGGGGGAAAGGGGTAAGGGCATTCCTCAGTAATATTTATACCAATCCCTCAGCTTGTAAATCATTTACGCACTCACGTTTGACTCCAAACCTCAGAGCCAGTCGTGAATTAAGCCTCGTAATAATAAACTAACCTCTTGCTTAGGCATTGTCAGATCAGAAGAGGAAGGTCAAGAGCGACTGGACCTCAAGGGCGCCCATGGGACCTCCCCAAAACCCCTAACAGCTTTGTGGTGGGACCGCCGTAGAGGCCCTTTAATTGTTATTTCAGTGCCCCATCTTCAGTCCTCCCCCTCCCCCGTCGCCGCCGCAGTGTCCGGGCAAACAGAACGGTCCTGATAGCTTCATAATGAGAGGCAGCGTCCGGAGGGAGCAGGCTAGTGACTTCCAAATACATTGCCCTTGTTAGCAATGTTTGGCGCGCTGCTCCGTTGTTACAGATGTCGGTAATAGAGTGCTAATAGAGATCCATTACCCTTAGGTTGTGTGTGTTTGTGTGTGTGTGTTTGGGGGAGGGCAAAGAGCCTCATAAGATTACTGCACCCGTCGCTGACCTCTGCCTTGTTTTAAAACTGATTATTTCATTTGATCAAGCCCAAAGGTGGCAGCGGCTCTGGATGACGATTTGATTATCCTCCGCCGTCGTTTCAGATTCAGGATTATAAGTCAGCTTTGTAATAGGAAATATTAGCGGTGAGGAAGCAGGCTGGGAGTGAAGAACAATAGAATAACAAATTGCATGTTGCCCTAAGGACAGAAGGTAGACAGAAACATTAAATTAATGAGCCCAGAAGAACTTTATCACAAATGAATCGTGTAAATACATTGATCTTTTCTCCTTTCTAGTCTGTTTTCTTTCCCTTCCTTCCCGTCTTAATGATTTCTTCTCCTACCATTTTTACATGGTAGAGGAAAGGAAAAAAACCTGTTCTCTTTTTCACCGGCGCTGCCTCTTGGTAAACACTCTTCCTTCTTATCTGCACGCTGCCTTCTCCCTAGGCTATGGAGCAGATTTTTCATTTAGCTAAAAGCTCAGTAAGAGGTCTATGAGAATGATAATCCTACCACGGGCCGCAGCTGGCGTTTCCACTGCGCGGATGATTAGTCGGGAACGTTTTGCATTCGACCTGGAGAAATTCTCTCAGTGGGAAGTTTGCATCCGCTTACTGTCTTTTTCGGCGGGGGCCCACTCATGGCCCTCACCCCTCCCTCTACACACACACACACTCAAAAGGAGGCTTTTATAATGGATGTCGAGGAAGGAAAATGTAGCTTTTACCTCCTTCTCTTCCTCCTCTCCAAATACCGTCGTTCCTGTCACTTTCCATGATGCTCAGTGACCTTCGTCAAACACATTTCTAATTGCTTTTGACAGCGAACTGGCTCCCCGCTGGTCCAACGGGCCTCTTTCAAGTCCCACAAATTGAGGCAGGATGCTCGACTTTCTTCAGGTACGGAAAAGAATCCCCTCAGAAGGTATTAACGGGAGGAACAGGTCATGAATGCACTTATCTCATTTGTCTGACAGGTTTAAACGTTTATTAAAGGCCTCAGCCTTAATTCCCTCAAGCAGGTGTAAGCTTCCGTCGAGGTGTGAATTATACCCAATCGAGCAGATACGCTCATAATATGATGAATGCGAGCTAAGCTTCTCCAGGTGGAAATTGAATAACTCATGGTTTCTGGGCGTAATCCATCCGTGTATTGTCAAAGACAAATAGAGGAGAAGCTTTGTTTCCACCGTTGCGTTTGCATAACACTCAGCACAGTAACTGTATTAATGGCATTACACGCCTCTTGAATTACACAAATAATAGTGCAGGAAATCTAAACTCTTTGTGTGTTTTTATGTAACGTAACCCCTGTAAGGAAATCCATTTAAAAATTAGCTTGTGTGTGTTCATGGGAGAAAAAGACGAGAGCCCAACCAGGGTTAATGGCATTTCAAAGAGTTTTGCTTTTTTTGGTGCCCCAGGTCACATCACAACAGGCCCACAGTGGATGGACAATGTTCACCGATGCAACAAACTCTATATTCCTTCAAGCTTTTTTTGCCACCTGGCTCTAGTTACGACTGCAGCCATCTTTATTCCTGAGAGAATTAGTGGCCATAATTAGAGATAAAACTGGTTAAAATGAGACAAATATATAAAAAAAACACAGGGAATCCCTTCAATGGTCTCCTAGACTAAAAAACCATCCATCCATGTGTTGGTCCATCTGTCTATGCATCAGTTTTCTGGTAAGTTCTGGATCTACCCTAAGGCCTCTTACTAAACTCCAGATGAATGTGACCCGGTCCACCTCAGCAGAGCAGCAGGTCTACTCTGAGCTTCCCGCAAATGATGGATCTTTTGACCCTATCTCTAAGTCTGAGAGAAGAATCATTTTAGCCGCTTGCATCTGGAATCTTATCAGCAAATCAGTAAATCAAGAACTGTTCCTTCTCTTTAGACCTCTGACTTATAGGAAGTAGTTCTCACCCCATTGCTTTGCACTTGAAGGCACCGTTGTGTTCTTTTGATCATAATGGAACATTGACCTGATAGGAAGAGCAGGGCGTCCTCCTGAAGCCAGGCCTGGTATTTGAGCCTTTGCTCCTGGGGTTTGGTCTGGCTCAGCCTAATGTTGACCCACCACCTGCAAGGAGGCGAGTCGAGCCTCAATGCAACAGAAAGAGTATGGTCCTGAGTCTGCTGACCCCTGGAGTCATAAACTTTCTGCAGACTGTGTGATTCAGATCAAATCTTCAGTTCTTCTAGTTGATCAGTTTAAGCGTATCAGTAAATAGTCTCTTTTATTGCTTGTGCCAAAAATACACACAAGAACCAGCTGCACAGAAAACGATTCGTCATTTTTCCACTTGCAACAAGCATCCCCTTCTTTTTTTAGATTAAAATGAGTACAGATCATTGTTCCCTCCAGCTTGGCTCAGAGGCTGGTTTTGACTTACAGTCCACACTGGTAGAAAAGGAGAAAATAGCCCCATTAATGCAATAATTAGCTGTATAATAGAGCTGCATTTGGAAAATTTGATACACAATGTGAGAGTTTGTTCGTTTGGCTGAACTGGAGATGGCTTCTTTAGTTCCCTCAAATGTAAAAACAAACTTGATCGATGATGGGGTTTTTCTAACAACTATCTTCTTGTGTTATTAGAGATTTAGAGTAAAGTGATTTTATAGTTTGATTTCTTCAGGTTTATTAAGGGTTGGATGGAAAGTTGGACGCACAAAAGTTTTAGGGATATTAGAGGTTGACACCAAAATTAAGACACCTCCATATCAAACTACTTTAGATTTAGCATTTAAAAAACAAAAATACTGGCTGGACATCAGGAATAGAGCATCTATTGAAAGTAGTTACTAAATATTGGACTTTATTTATAACAAGTCTTGCAATGAGTAGTTGAGACGACATTGTTCATCATCCCTCTCTCTGTACGCCTTTTAATATTTACTGAAAAACATTGATTTCTTTTAGAGTACACTCAGGGTTGGGTATTGAAAGGGTTTCATTCCATACTGGTGCCAAATCAATACTTTTAAAACATACCAGTTCCTGAATGGTATTTAAATCTGTACTTTAAAACAAAAACAAAAAAACACACAGAACAAATGCTGCTGTTATCATCATCAACGCTAGCTGGGCACAGGCTGGGATCTTCTGATGTACTCTGCTTACAGTCACGCTCACGGTGGCTATCAAAAATGTTGCAAGCTGCAGCTTTTAGATGTATTCCATGTGTCACCAAAAGTTTCATAAAGTTTGACTTGTTTCCATCTTTACTCGAAAATGTCTTAAAACATATGTTGCATGTGGAAGTTGTTAACTTTCGCCATTGTGTTGCCTGCTGCGTGCGTCTGTAGGCTACGGCTTGTTAACAGCGAACACTAGAGGGCGCAATTAGGCAGCTACATATTTTGGGGTACTGAAATGATGCACCAAAATTCATGCTGTATTTCGGTCTGGTTACTACCCTTGACCCTGGTCCCATACCCGTACCAAATTTTTGTACCCAACCCTAACTACACTAAGTGGTACAACATACATTCTTTGGGTAAAATTACATGTAGCTACTGTGATATTTTGAGACCTCTGAGTTCTATTTTTCATTTTGATTTAAGCTTGATTTGTTTGAGTTTTATTTTGTTGCTTTATGTAACCCCTATTGGTTTTCTGAGGTTGCATATTTCACTTTGAATTGGGTGATTGTGTGTAATTATAACAGAGATCATCATGATCTTTAGGAATATGCCCAACAACTTCTCTGGAAATCTTTTTTTCGTCCACCGTTGATAAAAAGGTTTACTCCCTCTATGCTCAGTCAGTGCAGCTTTGTTGGTTTATCTGACCACATTTTGGTTATATGATTACTTTTTTGACATCTCAGG
Source organism: Callopanchax toddi (assembly GCA_006937965.1). Classification (NCBI taxonomy): domain Eukaryota; kingdom Metazoa; phylum Chordata; class Actinopteri; order Cyprinodontiformes; family Nothobranchiidae; genus Callopanchax; species Callopanchax toddi. The sequence goes on from SSNR01000014.1 coordinate 4,317,243, forward strand.
AAGTTATAATTTGTAGGTGTCCCTCAGAATTCTGAATCTACAGAAATAATGCAATCGTTATTTCTCCCACATGGATTGTTGCACTTTCACTTCAAGCTTGAGTTTAAGTTTTTCAGCTGAAAACTAAACCTGAGATGAGGATTGAGATGACTATATTACACACCTACAGCTGAAGTGTCCTTGAGCAATGGAGCAAAGGCAATGAACCCCATGTAGCTCCCCTGTCTGCAAGTCAGAGTAAAATTCTAGAAATGTCAGGGATTTGTAGTTACAAGGATCCAGAAATCAGACGATAGAGGCAAGAATACGGGTAAGCAAAGCCTGACGTGTCAGTATAAAAAAATGAAGCAGTGGGAGAAAAACCCATAGGAATGCAACTGGAGTGACAACAGATATGAAAACAAGAGGAGCTTAAGTGGGAGTGGCAAAGGTGACACAAGGAAAGTGAACTGAGGCAAAAGAGACCTCTAAAGACACAGATTAAAAGAAAAGCGCTAGAAAATAGTCCATTTACCATTTTTACGACTATGTGACGTTTAGCCGCTCTCAGTTTTAACAGTAACCAACCATGTTGACTAAGTAGACTGTTATAAAGTAACCACAGACTATGGAAAACCCTGAAGTGTGTTTTAGTTAAGCTGTTAACACAGTAATAATGCATCAGTTTTATATAGCGCTTTTCAGGTCACTCAAAGACGCTTTACAGAGTTGCATTATTCATTCACACAGTCATTCTCACCGGTGGTGGTAAACTACGACAGACGTCTGTAGTCACAGCTGCCCTGGGGCAGTCTGACAGAAGCGAGGCTGCCATTCTGCGCCATCGGCCCTTCTGACCACCACCAACATTCACACACAGTCACACTCACATTCACACAGGCAAGGTGGGTGAAGTGTCTTGCCCAAGGACACAACGACAATCTAACCCAGCCGGAGCTGGGGATCGAACCGGTGACCCTCTGGTTACCAGACCAGCCACTCTCCCAACTGAGCTAATGCCGCCCCAGTAATGCTAGTGTAACCTCTAATATTGATTAGTGTATCGCGGTTAGAGACTATCCAGACACGGTTATTAACGAGGACGCCAGACTGGCTCTTCTTTGAAACGAATTGCTCCAGGGCAGGACAGAAACCGAGCTGTTTTTGGTTTTGAAAACAAAAAGATGAAGTTTGAAGTGACTCTGGAAGCTTCCAAAGGGAATGTATATGACAAGTTTGCACCAGCTTGGAAATAAAAGTTAAAATCTAAATCTTAGAACCTCCAGAGGTTGTGACCTGGTCCCGGTGCTCCGTGTACCTCTGAACAAACTTGTGACTGTAACAAATGTTTCACCTCAGGGGGGAACTCAGAGGAGTTTCCCCACCACTGTAGCTCCATTGTCATCCGAGGTTAAAAAAAGACAGAAAAACATGTTCGATGAATGCAATCATGTGACCAGAAGTAATGGCAACCGTGACCCATTTGCACGATGATAATTAACCATCCACAGCCACGGGGCGATGACCTCCAAGCACAGATCAGAAGCTCTCTTTGTCCGACAGATGAATGTTCTCATGTTTGTGTCGCTGATGTTTCACTCTGGTGTGATTTTAATAAATACATTTACGTGAGAACGGAGAACTTCTGTGATGTCTGAGAAATTGAAATCATCGCATCGATAAGTCTCCATCAGCTGGAACGAGATCACCCTTAAGGGCTGGTTGTGATCAGATTTCACTTCATCTCTCTCCTCGTTCACTACAACACCATCAGGATGTTTCTACTTTTTGATTGCAACATCGTTCCAACTTCCTCCTCCAGGCAAGCGGAGATAAAGACTCCAGTGCTGCTCTGATTCATCTCTCAGCTGCTGTTGTGTAATCGGTTTGTGTTCATCAGAAGTTTGGGAATTCTTCATGAAGTCACATGAGCTTATCGAGACTAAAATCTGCTTACAGCTATGAACTGGGGAAAACTGGAATACTCTTTGACTTTGATCAAAGTAGAAATTATTTTATGAAAAAGTAGATTAGGACCAGTAATTCAATTTTGTTTCATCCTGACATTATAAATCTCGAGGCTTAAAGATCTCCTGATTCTTTTTCTCACATAGTAAATATATTAACTTATTTTAGAGCTGTTTCCTAAAAAAGTTAGGAAATTGTCTAAAATACACGGTATGTAGAATTTGTGACTAATTTCACCTCTTTATTTAACAGTATTTAATGCAGGTGGCTATAATTGATAAAGTGCATGCTCTTTAATTCTAAATCTGGAGCCGAAATTTGAACTTAAAAAAAAGTTCAAGGAACGTGAACATTTGTGAAAATAAAATAAAAGTAATGGAAAAAAGTTTTTAAAAGTAAAAGGAAGTTACAACATTTTTTTTAAATAAATGAGAATAAAATGAAGTTTTTTAAAGTGAAAAACTAAGCAACTTGTTAGTTTTTTGCTTAAAATTTCAAAATAAAACATAATTGGAACTAAATACATTTTTAAAACAGTCACTCAAGGCTTGAAACTTTAAAATTTCATTTATTTATTGAGTGTCCTTTATAAACTTAAACAAACCGGGAAACTGAACTTTGAATTTTGTGTCACTAAAATTTGTCAAAATAAAAGTTTGATCATAAGGTTGTTTACCTTCATGGTTTATGACCCTAAAATAGATTAAAACTGTTGATTTGAAGTTGACTTTTTCTATTGTCTCTTTAATTTAAAGTCCCTTTGTTTTGTAATTATATTATTAATATTAAGGTGATATTAATAAAATATTATTTTTATTAATATTATTATTATGTTGCTGTAACAGTTTTCAGTCGGTGGCAGACCTGGAGTACAAGCGGCTCAATCTGAACTGTTTCATAACAGAAACATGTAAATGTAGTTTGTGTTGCTAAAATAAGCAAAACCTTCTTTAGACGTGTTGTTTCACAAACAGATGTACCAGGATAAGACACAGAAAGATGTTTACCAAAGTGAGATATAGTTTTTGTTAATATAGATGTTTTGTAAGATTGATAAAATAAGGCCTCAGGACCAGACAGACCAATTACCATCCAGCCACTGATTTAGAGGTTGATTTGACTAAAATTTTAAGTTTTTTGTTATCATATGTCAAAGATCATTTGATATAATGAGATAAACATACTTCAGCAACCAAAGAAACAACACTTGTTTTATCATAAAATAGGTAAAAGCCTTGAAACTGCCTTTAATTGCTTTAACGAACCCAATTTGATCTTTTAGAAACCACCAAACCCACCCCGACTCAGGATAAGTCATGTTCGTTGTCCATCCTTCATCCACAAACATACCCAGAACATCTCAGAGCTTAAAATATATTTTTTCACCTGGTAAGTTCAGATAAAACTCAACTGGACTTCTTTATTGTCTTGAGAATGTTTCACTTCTCATCTGAGGAGTCTTCTCAGTTCACACATAAAAGTGCAGAGTACCAAGCTTTTAATGCAAGATAGTTTTCAAATCACTTTCCTGAATCTTTCCTGACGTTTGTTCACACAGGCCCACACTGTTTTAAGGAAAGGGATGCTAATATTCTGTACAGAGAAGATTGGTTTGAGAGGAGTAAAAGAAGCTGTCTTTGTCAAAAGACTTAATGAGCTGAGGTAAAGTGTGTGGACCTTTACAATTAAATATCTTAATAACCTTAAGGGGGAAATTGGAAATGATTTGTAAACTAGCTCACATTATTGAAGGGTTCATGTTTAAAAGCTTGGTACTCATCACATTTTAGCTTGAATTGAGAAAAATCATTAGAAAAGCAGGTGCAAGAAAATAAAATCCAGTTGAGATTTCTCAAATTTAAGAAATCATTTATCAGAATGTATTTTTTGTGAGTCTAGAACAAACAGCCACACAAACTGAAGCTCGATTTGAACAAACCATAAAACGGTTCTTCAGGTGGTCTTAAGGTAGCTTTGTAGCTGCAACTAACATAGATGTGTAACAGTGCTTAGAGTGGAAAAAATAAGTAGGTACCCTCTGTAAAGTCTCCATCCCCTGGTACGAACTCACAACAGCAACATGGCTCACACGGTCCGGTCCTCCAGGGGAGGGGGCATGTTGGGTTGCAGCGTGGGCTTACTATGGCGGTTGGGAGGGAAACGTCCCCTACCCCTGAGTCGATGCTCGCGCTTCTTGCCTTATGCATCTGCCGTGGGTGGGTAGGACATGCCCCTTACCCTCCCCTGAGGCGAGGACACCTATACACACTGTATGCTGGAAAAAAAGTCCCGGTACGGTGAAAAAAGGTCCCATACGCTAAGGGGTAACATTTAAAAGTTTAGCTAAAAGGTTGTGTTTCTGGGTCTTGTTTTGTCTTTTCATTCCAAGATGGTCTGAATTTCTGCACTACTGCCTGATAAAAGGTTTTAGAAGTGATCCTGGACTCCTGTGTATAATTCAACTGAAGATAATCAGGATTCAGGTCTGGTTTTTGACCCTTGTGTCCAAAGATGCATTTCATTTTTGCAAACAAAGCTAACCTACCTTTTTTGTCTTTTTTTTTTTCAAAGACCAACCTCCTTATAACTTGTCTAATTTGTAGGATTCCTTAAACTAAAACATTTTTCTAATGTTAAATTCAAAATTAACCTGTGTTCTTCAGACAGAATTATCAGTTTTTCTTTGGAAACCTGCTTCCAGAGTTATAATTCTGACAATAAAGAAAACAAAGAGGAATAAATGCATTTTGAACTTTTTCTTTTTTAGAATTTGACATTCATCAATTACACAGAGAGACTCCTCCAGCTGTGATTTCTGCTCCGCATTGATTCCCGACTCGTGGCGGAAAATTTTGAAGTCACGTCTTGATGGAGAAGCAGAAGAGAGACGAGATTAGAAAACCTGGTGCCGTGGCGGTGAGCTCTAAGCGCTCTGGCACGGCTTCCTCCGCCGTCTGCGCCGTAAGTCGGTCGCACCTAGCAGGCAGATCGAAAAATTCAAACACCAAGTGCCAAGATCTTTATGTGGATTCCCTACTTCCCAAATAGCTTAGGATTATTCTTCGTCTAAGCTAATACCTGGTGAGGAAGTAAAGCCTGAAGGATGGGATTATTTAATATGGCATTTTTAATGTGTGACATGCTAATCACATCTCAGAACAGGAATACTTCAACCATTTAACTTTCGTCAGGGGAGGAGAGGCGGTTTTGGGGGTAGTAAGCCTTCAAAAGAAGCCCCCCTTTCCCTCTTCCCACCACCTCTTGCTGCGGAAACTGGCTGCCAAATGACAATGACACATTGTCGGGCCTTAGAGGGAAAATCGAAGGAGGAACATGACTGAGGGAAGTTTTTTTTTCCAGACTGTTGTGGAGAAACAACACAAGGAATCTCTCTTAAGCGTTACACCAATCCAGGGCCTAGTCGGCAGTCACAATCCTCGCATACCGGCGCCTCAATCCCCTACGGATTTGGGGATAAAGCCGACTCTTCTCCCCTATTTCTAAGTTTAACAAGGTGAAGAGCCGTGATTTGTCCACTCCAATCCAGAGAGGAAGCTTCAGATACGTTTGACGGGAACTTCAGAGTGATTTGATATAAAGGGAATGGGTGAGATGGGTGAGGAGGGTTCAGACGGGCTCGTCTCTCTATCTCCGTCATCTGTCTGTGATCATTAATGGTTAAACATCTGAAGCGTTGCTATTATATGAGCATGGAAAGTTATTAAAACACACACACACACACACATTCACACACGCCCTGCCCTCGAGTCACTCCGTCTTTAAGGATTGCGCTCTTGATAGTGGCGAGGAAATCAATGAAGGGCCTGAGAGCAGCCGGTCTGGCAGACTTGACACGCAACAGAGGAAGGTAAATTATTGGAACTTTAATTACTTTGATCCGTCATGCATTGTAGCATTGTGTCAGGGAAGTCAATGCCATGACAGACGCCGAACAAAGGCCAGCGCCGCATTTTCATAACATCTTCACTCCCTTTTCCTAATGCCTGATTAAAGCCAGGGTGTCGAGGACCACAAGCCCCCCGGTTCTGGCCCCCCCTCCTGTTTTCCCCTCCATGCACTGATTTAGAAACTCATTTTGAAAGCTCTGTTTACCGAAGTCATTACTGAAGTCAGGGATTGAATGCTGGTCCATTATGGGCCTCTGCACTACGGCTTTACAAACAAGCACAATGCGCCGTCCTATCACCATTATCACATTGTTTGACCGTAATGTATCGCTGTTTCTTTTCTCCCATAAATATAAGTCCGTGTTTTCAGCTAAATTAAGAAGGATTTGCCTCCACAATGAAGCCTGTCCTTTTCTGAGCGGAGACACAAGGAAACAATGACAAAAAACCCCACAAAGAAAATGGTCAAGAATGAGAAATTCCTCTTTTTTTTTTTTAATTATCAAAGCTTGTACAAAATTACTCCCTTTCCCTTATTTCATGAATATTCCACCACTTAGGATGAATCTGCAGGATTGTTCTCGGAGCTGATAAATACCCAGCATGTAAGGTAATTTAGAAGTGCACATTAATCTCCAATCGTGTCCTGAGACGGGAATAAAATAAGCAAGGGGGAAAAAACGGCAGCTAATATCTGGTGAATGGGCAGACCCCTTGAAAAATGTATGCAGATATAACTAAGGCGATCATATTAATTGCTTAAACTGCAATATGTGAGCTGAACAGGAAAAGAAAATGCTTTGTTTTAATTCTCCATTCATGCACTAAGTAGCTGGCGTGGAAACTGAAAGGAAAAGCTCGGAAATTGTCAGCTGTCATCAAGAAAGGGAATGCTGCTCTTCACTGGAGTCTTAATTCATTAGTGGATCAGGGATTTGCGAAGTTCAGACCTAATCATCCTTCATGAATCCCACTGATGGTTTATATTTCTGTCTCTCAGTGATTTCTGTTGCATTGTGTTCTGTGGTTTGGGATAATCCTGCACAATGTGACCAAATGGGCTTTAAGACACTTTCCTAAAGGACGATGAGGACATTAGCTCTTGGTTCTGTTGCTGTGATGTGTCCATGTGGGCAAATCTGCTGATGGCAAACGGACAAATGGGTTCAAGTTCTGACAAATGGAAACACTGACCATTCAGCTGAACTGAACTAGATGGATGGTGTTATTTACACCGTTTTCTCATTCTGTTTTCTACTTCCTTCAAACGTTTTTATTCACACTACTGCAAATTATATCAAGTTTAGAAACTTTTATTTCTTCACATAAATGACAGTCTGTTATTAAACTACATAATGTCCCATTTACCTTTAACATGCTTATCAAATTTCCTGAGAAACTTTCCTTAGCTGTTTTGTGGTCCATCAGTGTGGTACACCAAACAATGTGACCAATTAGCAGACCGAAAATACATAATAATCCTTTGATGCTACATGACGTTTTTAGGGTGTTCCATCATTTACTTCAGGCCAGTTTCATTACTTTGTTTTAAAAATTGTTTGTTACAGTATATCAAAATTCCAAAGCAAAAAAAGGAGAAAAAAAATCTATATTTTATTGTGTATTTCTGTAAATTTTCAGTACATTTGGAATATTTAATGTTAAAAAACTAAAACATTTAGGAACATATTTAAAAATGTTCAAATGCTTAGAGATAAAGTTGCTGAGCTGTGCTGTTTCTCTATCCTCCAGTCATGGGTGATATATATATCACATTCATTGTTAAAGTACCACTCATATACCCACATGTCTAAATGAAAACAATAACAGAAGTTTTGAATAGGTTTTAGATAACTGTAGCTTGTATTTAAAAGAAACTGTCAAGAAGGAATTTCATAACAAAGCTTCCTTCAAGTTTTCTTCTCAATGTTTACGTTTGAAAAACACTATTACAAATAATTCAATTCAATGTAGACCCACCTAAATCTGTTTTTTGGTAGTTCTGTAACTTCTTTACTTTTTAGCATTAAAAGCAAAGATGAAATTTTGAGTTTAAAGGTGGGGGAGCTTGAATTGCTCACATAGCATGATATCAACCCTACACCTAAAAACAACATCCAGTAACCATTTAATATAGAGTAACATTGTTTTAGATGGTTAAAACTGCAGGGGTCAAAGCTGCCTTAAAAAAATATGTGTGGGGCATGTGTCCCCTTGTCCCCCTCCCCCAAAGGTTTGTCCATGATTACAAGAGTAACTGGAGTTAAAGCGAAAGTCTGGAGCATTTCAGCGAGAGAGAACTTTTTGAATAACATACCACGGCCCCACCCAAAACATCCCTTCTCCCCCGTCCAGCTCCCTCTAACCCTTACCTCTCACCTTTCTGAAATTGATGTATCCCTCCATTATTAGGGAATAACTTTTTAGCAGATCCACGGCCGTGTTCTTTGAGTACTGTAAACAGAAAGACACGGAGCATCCTGTGAGCGAACTTGAATTTTCTCGACTTTAAATATTCGCCAGTCTGTGTGAATTCATAGTGGTCTATGGGAGGAAGGAGGGACTTCAGAAGAATAACAAATATTGTGGAACTCTACCCATATATCATAGTTTAAAACTGAACCATCATTTGAAACATTTTTAAAACTTTCATACATAAAAAAATGCTCCTGACTTTAGCTTTAATTTGAGTTTCATGCCATCAGCATCAATGACCATGGACAAAACATTTCTGCCTTCTTCCATTTTTGAAAAGTGGAGTCATGAGATCCAGTTTACAGACAATTAATACCAGGATTTTTGGAGTCAGAGCTCATAGATGTGGGGCTGGAAGTCCTGCCTACATGCCTGCACGAAGTGATTGTGTTTTTTAAGAAAACAACGAATAATTACAAAAATGTATTTACAGATAAATGTTTACCCATACAGCGTATGAGTTATTTGAGGGGAATTTTGGATTTTTTAATCAGGAAATCGTGCAATTTGATTACAAAAAGGGGTTGGAACTTGTACTGTAACCAGCCACTAGGGGGCGTTTACAGTAAATACTACTGTATTTACTGCCACCTACTGGACTGGAGTTTGAAACACAAAAAAGCACACAAATATGCTCCACTTCTACATGTTTAAAACCATAGATTCATTCAGTATACAGGCAAACCCAAACCAAAACACGCATTCTGAAAATAATTGGTATACCTACATGTGCCGTAACACTCCTAACATACATGTTTTATCCAATCACGTATGTTGTTTTCTGCTGTAAAGTCTTCCTGCTCAAATATTTTGCATCCAAAAACTTTTGAACTCAAACCGTGACTTAGCTGTGAAGTGAATGTCAGCTCTTATGGAGTAAAACTTCACATTATTTTCTGGGGGAAAGAGAAAAAAATCATACTTTCCTCTTAATTTGTATTGATGGCCTGAAAGAAACCAGCATGCTTTGCAGTTCTGTAAGGGGGAAGATGTTTAAGTGGAGATTAATTCAAATTTCTGCTTGCTCAGTACTTGTAAAACTAAAGCAATTTATATTCCTTCTCTTAACGATCCCCCCTTTCTCTGATTGCGGTAATGTAATCTAATTGTAATTATGATACTATCTGAATCATGCAGACCTTAACATGATTGGAGCTACTCATTGCATTAAAAACTAATTTTTGAATAATGATGAAAGGAGCACTGGAAAATGTGGAAGTATTACATTTTTTCTTTATCTCTGTTTTGTGGGGGGATCTTGCTCTCCTCATCACCCCCCCCCCCCCCCCCCCCCCCCCC